>OU343222.1:338778904-339057969 GCA_910596185.1 Chrysanthemum makinoi
AAGATATTTTATATATTTACTTTGCTTTTGATAGTCATTCAAGTGTTTGTGATATTACGCTGATGATTCTTATAATATCTTCATTTTTAGTATATCCATATCTCATCGGACATCTGTTTATAAAACTCTTTCCATAGATTAAAGGTATGATTTTTAACATCTAATTTCTTGATTGGGTTTAAAATTGATATAGGGCTTTTAACTATATTTTATAAGGTTTTGTGATTTTGCTGTTATTTTTGTTTCAGTTTACGGAAAAAATTAGGGCTTTAGTGAAGCTGCAATTTAATTGGTAAGGCATACTATGCTTTAGTTGTTTACGTTTGTGATAAACAAAAAGCCTAACAAACTTATTTTTTTATTTTGCAGGAAAGCAAACGGCAAAGGCTATTGTACTGTTTGTGTCAGTATCAGTTGTAATAGTGTGCTCTCAATCAGTTTTCATGAGATGAGAAGCTGATGGTTCCTTTGCTAATGCTTTCGAACCAAGTATCACTTAAAAGGTGCTTATATGTTAGTGCAAACCAATAGTATTTATTAATATTAGATGCAATAGTGCAAATCAGTTTTGGATACGTTGTAAACTGTTAATGTTATCCTTTGTTTCTCTGTTATATGTTTTAATTTTTTATCGCTTATCAGATCCCAATTTGAACATGTTATCACCAATATAGCAATCCCGCCTTTCAACTGTGGCTTTAGTGAAGCTGCAATTTAATTGGTAAGGCATACTATGCTTTAGTTGTTTACTTGTGATAAAACAAAAAGTCTAACAAACTTATTTTTATTTTTTCAGGAAAGCGAACGGCAAAGGCTATTGTATTGTTTGTGTCAGTATCAGTTGTAATAGTATGCTCTCAATCAGTTTTCATGAGATGAGAAGCTGATGGTTCCTTTGCTAATGCTTTCGAACCAAGTATCACTTAAAAGGTGCATATATGTTAGTGCAAACCAATAGTATTTATTAATATTAGATGCAATAGTGCAAATCAGTTTTGGATATGTTGTAAACTGTTAATGTTATCCTTTGTTTCTCAGTTATATGTTTTAATTTTTTATGTCTTATCAGATCCTAATTTGAACATGTTATCACCAATATAGCAATCCCACCTTTTAACTGTGGCTTTAGTGAAGCTGCAATTTAATTGGTAAGGCATACTATGCTTTAGTTGTTTACGCTTGATAAAACAAAAGTTTCAACAAAATTATTTTTATTTTTGCAGGAAAGCGAACGACAAAGGCTATTGTACTGTTTGTGTCAGTATCAGTTGTAATAGTGTGCTCTCAATCAGTTTTCATGAGATGAGAAGCCGATGGTTCCTTTGCTAATGCTTTCGAACAAAGTATCACTTAAAAGGTGCTTATATGTTACAAGCAAACCAATAGTATTTATTAATATTAGATGCAATAGTGCAAATCAGTTTTGGATACGTTGTAAACTGTTAATGTTATCCTTTGTTTCTCTGTTATATGTTTTAATTTTTTATGGCTTATCAGATCCTAATTTGAACATGTAATAAGAAATCATTAGCTTGAACCAATTCAGTAAATCTCAATGCATGGCTAAACTTTTGCCACGGCTTAGAAGGTCTTGATGGAAAATTTGCACTAACTTCTCATGTCTGATGTGTTGAACAATATTTACATGAATGTACCCCAACGTGTGATCTTAAATGACTTAATTTTGTGTTTGGCATAGGTTCGGTTTAGGGTAGCGTAAATGAAAATATTTTAGGTAGCAATTTCTTATTCCTTTTGATGATTCTCAGTTGTTGGGTAACAAGAGATGGTTATTCAGATTTTTAAATTCATTTGTAAACTTTACTTCAATATTTTTTAATTTATTGTTGCATCTAGGGAAGAAATGACTACGTGATGATGTGTATGTTACGGATATCAAGTCAGAGATCGACGGTGAATCAATCTGTTGGTAAGTTTTTTGCGCAATTTCATCACTGTGTTTGTTACTAAAATGATATGTGATGTTACAATATTTACCGCTTATAAAAGTTATCAACTTGCTAAAAAAGGGACTTATGCTATTAAGCAACAAGTTTATTACTCTATTGGTCAATAAAATATAAACAGTTGTGGGTTGCACTTCTTTGGGATGCACTTCTTTGGTTTTTCTGTGTCATGACTATCAAGTTGACGCACTATGTATCTTGCTATGTGGGTTGTTGTTGGACTATTGGGTTTGAAAAATAATAAAATCCTTTCAAATAAATATATCTGCAATGTTTCGTTTAGTTTTTTTTGGGTTAATGTTACTGTTTGGTTGTTGCAATTGTGTAGAATTTAGCGTTATACCGGTTAGTATGCATTGATGTGTTCGTGGTTAAGTCTAGATTGTTATTGAATGTTAAGCGCGGAAATTTGGGTTCTGATGTGAGATTTACGAGATTAACATGCATGTAGTTGAAAGACTGAATTATGTGAAAAATAATGGTTACATAGTTTTCGATTTGTGTATTTATGCTGCTAACTGAAGCATTTGGATTGGTGTATAGTGTTCCTTTTTGAGTCACAAATGGGAATTTTCTGTACTCGATCACGGTATCCGTGAAGCTCCTAATAGGCCTTTATTGTCTGTTATGCATGATTAATTTTATCGTTATTTGAGCACGGAAGAGTCTGAACATGTCCACAAGTATAATTTTGATCACTCTGGTAATGGTCTTATAAATGCAGGTGCGTCACTTTCTTTTGCTACAAAATGCTTGCTCATACAGTGGTTTCTGTTACCACAGCGTACTACTGGCAATCATAAATAACTACAAATTGTTTTATGCAACAATGACTTGCAGTTGATTATTAATAACTGATGGATATAGAAGTAATGTTTTGGGCATGGATAAACATTAAGGAGGCCAGTAGTTGACAAAGGTACCTATAATATTTTTTATGTGCTTAGTAATTGATAATTTTTTTATAAAGTTTCAAGATTTTGGATACTAATGTAATATGTATCATGATTAGGAAGTCGAAGAGTTGATGGTGATGAAGATGAGAAGTTTACTAATTTGGATAATGATTTCGATGTTGCGAATTATCCGAGGCGTGAACAATTATATACAACCTGTGTGCTGGTTCGTGGATTTTTTTTTTCACAGAAAATGAAAAGGTTTGTTTGGTTTGTGTTTCAAAATAAATAATGAGAGTAAAAGTATAAGACATAAGCAAGAGTTCAATAGTTTATCTCAAAAAACCGGTGCAACGCACGGGTCTGAATGCCTTGTTATATATATATACTAGCTTATAAGACCCGTGGAATCCACGGGTTTTTAGAAGAGATATTGCAAAAGATGAAAATTAGTATGTAAACAAAATAAGAAAAATAATGAAAGAAAACAAATAGTGAATCTATTATTTATTAATATGAAGTGATAAGTCAAGTACAATATAGAGTACAATTATTGTAAGTAATAATGTACAGTAATAAACAACCATTCACGTAGTCTTCAATCTTGACAGCCTTCAAAAAGAAAGCGTATGTAGTGGGAAGTAGATGAATTGGTAAGGCAATAAAAATTCGTCGAGAACCTAATAAAGCATGAAAAGAATGTGTCAAGAAACATTTGTTTGAATTACAATAAACATGTAAAAAACAAATTCATATCGCATTATATGAATATCCGTACATACATGTTGATAACTGATCAAAGACCGTGAAGAACCTCTTTATAGAATACATTTGTAGTAGTTTTTAATAAATTACTATCGGCATCAGAAATAACAACCTTCAAACCCTTTTTGCTTTTTACGCGTGAAAGAGCCACATATAATTGTCCGTGTGTGAAAACAGGACGTGGTATGTATAAACCAACTTTCGAAAGTGATTGTCCTTGGCTCTTGTTTATCGTCATAGCAAAAGAAACTGACACAGGAAATTGTTTGCGCACGATCTTGAGTGGTAAACGTTTATCCGATGGAGTAATTTTCAACCTTGGAAGTATAACCGTATTCCCAAAATGTGTTTCGTTAATTATTTTGGCTTGAATAAACGCACGCGTTAATTTAGTCACTTGAAGCCTTGTCCCATTACATAAACCTTGTGATTGATTAATGTTTCTCAACAACATTATTGGGACACCGACCTTCAACGCGAGCCTATGGTTTGGGACACCCGAAAATTTTAAACCATTGATAAATTCCGGTGAAAACATGGCCTGATCTATAGCACCACCACGGTCATTTTTATCTATGTTGTCACAACTAAGATAAACCATTTCTTCACCAGGAAAGGTTTTAAGCAAATGATCGTTAATACTATCAACCACTTCATTGGTTGGAGCAAGAATGGCCTTTTCCTGGAAGTAAGACGGATCACCTATGTTATCCAAAATGTTTGGGTAAGTGAAATCTATAATAGATTGTACGGGATCATTAGTTTCATGTATTAGAATATCTTCAGGTATATCTATCAAAACTTCTCCGTCGTGTTGTCCTCCAATATCTCCATCTCCTACTTTCAATATCCATTCGGCAAATTCCTTTATCTCAGCTACATCCTCAGCCCGTGATCCAACAGTAAGGCGCATATTAGCGGTTAATTTTAAGACTTTGCAATGATCCCACAAGTATGATTGTTTTAAAGATGCACTTACAATGTCTTGCCGGGAACCTTTTAGAATAACGGGCAGCACCTGTCTAAAATCACCGCCAAATACTACAGTCATATTACCAAAGGGAGCATCAAAAGTGTCGTACTTGTTCTTACGCAAGATATCTCTCAAGGACCTATCTAGAGCCTCAAAGCATATCTTATTTTTCATGGGAGCCTCATCCCAAATAATAAGCTTGCATTTCTTCAACAACATGCCCAGGTCACTTTGCGGAGTTATTGAGCACGTAGAAGTCTCATCAATATTTATCGGAATATGGAACCTCGAATGAGCAGTCCGTCCACCTGACATCAATAAAGATGCAATGCCACTTGATGCAACGTTTATGACTATGTCACCATTTCTTCTAATCCCGGCAGCAAGGGTTTTCCATAAATATGTCTTACCAGTCCCTCCGTATCCGTATACAAAATAATTTCCTCCTCTACCGTTTGTAACGGACGTCATGATGGTGTCATATACATTTCTCTGTTCCGTGGTTAACGCGGCATATAGAGTCTCGTATTCAGCCTGTAACTCTGATGGATTATAATCTCTCTCAGCAAAGATTAGCCTGTTACCAAAGTCGGCGATGTAAGTGTCATCTGGATAAGGAAGTTCTGGAAAAGCCTTCAAAGTGGTGTCTCTTGAGCGCATAAGTTGTTCGATATAGAACAAACAAACATTCTTTTTCTCATCGTCGCTTAGTCGTAAACCTGTATAAAATTAGGCATATATGAGGCGTAGCTTATGTATGCAAATAACAGTTGTCAAAAATAGTAAGCAGTGTAGGATATTTATAGTGTAACATACATATCGTAAGAATCAATAGATACTTTTTTTGTTGAGGTGACTTGCAAAAATATGGTCTTTTAACAGATATGATGAATCAAGAATTTGTAATAATTAACCATTTCCATTCATGTATAAATTTATAGAAAAATTTAGTAACAAAGCTAAGTTGGTGGTTATACCTGGAATGCCTAAAAGAATTCTTCTCTTGTACTCGACATCTTCTGATAGCAAATGCCAAGTTTTTAACCAAACTGTCAATGGTGTGTCAAGCTCTTTTTGGGACAATAATGTAACAAAAAGGTCGCGCAAATGCTCAGCAGGCATCTTTGTAAGTAGGATAAACTACACCGTTAATTTTCCTTATCTCAGCGTGATTTCGACAACCTTTTTGACTATTTAGTAGCATCTGACAATAGTAACCTTCACCTGCTGAGATTGGCACATTATGAATTCTGTCAATTGCATATTGTTTCTTCCTATGTGTCCACGTTCTTTTTGCAAGATTCCATACAAATTTTGTAGGAAACTCAACATATGTTAACTCCCTTGCTGATGGATACATTTCGTTCATATGCATCCATGATTCGAACATAGAAGCACCAACTGTTGGTTTGTGAATAACGGTTTCAAGGTCAGAGTTCTCACCAAATACAACTGGTTGGTCGCCTTCGAGATGAAATGAGAGACGTTCAGCATTTGGTGTTCTATAATGTATCTCAAATCCAAATATTCTCCAAGCGGCTTCACAAGCAGATAGGTACCTACAATCACAGAACGCCTTAATCTCGTCAATAGGTTTATCATTCTGTTGACAGTCTTCGGTTGTTGCTGGTTCATACAACTGTGTTGATACTCTGTCAAGACCTTTGTTTATGTATTTAAACAAATATTTTATTGATCCCGTCTGATTGCACCATTCAACATTGATGTGGCATTGATAACGTTTCAATAACATAATGTTATAGGGAATAACAAAACCGTTGTGCAACTTATGTCCACTCTTAACAACATGGATCCCGTTATCACGTCTTCTATATATAGGGTAGCCTTCCGAGTCAACAGAGCTGTGTTGCATAAACCTTTTAGGGAAGTGTTTGGTACATTTACCATCATCCATGCAAATATGATTTGGGTCGTCAACACCACATGGGCCATGCATCATAAAATCGGAAACTAACTTGTGCAGATCGGGATCCTCATTTTGGTCTGGTATCTCAGCGGATATGTGTTTGTCAATATGTTCGGCGTTTGGCAGTTTGTCATCCTTATGTAGAAACAAACAAACATGTACGTGTGGAAGCCCTCTTTTGAAAATCAAGGTGTATACAACTGCACAATATTGTTCAAATAAACATAATATCAGTTGTAATTCTAATTATAGACATTTTGTATAAGACTACAATCTTGATGAATGCGGTGTGGCCTATAAATAAAGAACATGCCTGCTTGAACACGTCCGAACGAACGCAACTCTTTGATATCCTTCATCAGCTGATCGAGTTTCATTTTAAAAACTGGAGATACCACATCAGGTCGATCTGCAGATGAAAGCTTATGCTCCCACATATATCTTTCAATCTCTGGCCATTTAGGGTTGCATGTGACCGTTATAAACAAATCTGGACAACCATACCACCTACACAATGCCATGGCATCCATATAATTTTGCTGCATGAACCTTGGTCCGCCAAAGGAAAGAAGAGGCAAAATGATAGGCTTTCCAACCGTGTACGGGTCGCTATTTCCTGATGCGACGCTTTGACGCACATTTGAATACGTATCACACCTTAGTTTAGACTGTTTGGAACGATGGAAAAACATACGCTCTCTCTCAACCATGGCGAAACCATCCGCAAGAAATTGCTGGAATAAACGACCTCCACATATGAATAAATTCTCTGTATTCAGGCGGTCCTGTATCTGATAGGCAAACCACTCACGCATAGTAACTGTTTTTTCATTCTTTTCACTTGCCGGTTGTCCTGATTTATTTCTCTGTGGTATTCCTAAAAAATACCCATCTTGCGCACAGGGCATCAACAAAGGGTATTGCAAGGGAAGGTACATAGGATGAAAAATATTGAGACACTGCAAACCTTCACCATACTTTTCTATCAAAATGTCCCTATCTTCTGCGCATACATCCAAGTCACCTACGATAAGTCCAGCAACCTCGTCGGCAGTTGGAAGATTGTATTGCCATCCACTCTTGCCCCGCTTTGCCATGAGCTTTATTCTAATATTTTGCTCGCTGTCTTCTGTGTAGCGGTCACGTGCCCTTCTAAATGTTTTGACCAAATCACTTGATGTATCCAAAATATCTTTCACTTCATTGATAATGTTTCGATCAAGAGGTGTCTTTGAATTAGAAGTGCCAGACGAAGCAGATTTTGAACCACTGTTAATAGAGTAACGGGACAAACATTAGGTAAGAGAGAATATTTAGCAATATTTTTTTGTGAAAAATGCAGACACAATAATAAAACATGTAATGTAAATTACCTTAAAGCAGCTGCTCTATTGTCGGTTTCGTTTTGCGTGTCATATATATACAACTGTGCGAACTTTGGAGGAGCCTCGTTTTCCGGAAGTAAACTACCAATACTATGGTACGTTTGACCATGTAAACGAAAAACATACGGACCTCGTCCTTTCCTGTTGGTTGTGTCATCAACCTTGCCACCCATTGAAGTAAACATGGTGGTTGTGTCATCAACATGCTGTTGTACGTTCTAATGTTGTTTCTGAAATTTTGACTTTTGCTGTCGTCATTGCAGAATAAATCAAGTAACTGTTTTGGAGTAGGAGGTGCTTGTGGAAGAGAAATTTTTCCCTTGCCACAGCATATGGAATAAGCTTTTCTCAACGGATTAGCATTCCCTTGTTTTGCTTCTGCTTCCCATAATAGGGCATGACATTCTTTACACTCGAACGTAGGATCGCCAATGTCATAGTACTCTACACTCACGCAAAATGATATATTTTAATTAAGTGCCTAAGAAACAGCATCAAAATTGTGCAATTATGGCAGAATAATATTGACTTATACCTTCAGATATACCGACGTATTTGTCGTAAACTTTCTTGACATGTCTATCTTCATCAAGATTGAAAATAATCGGACTGCGAGATTGTAACGTTGGTCTGGTAGACCTTTTTGGTCTTCTTGAAGATTCTCCTACTTCGAATGTTGATTTTTGTGTTGCTAAACCATGAAGGCCATTTGAAACCCCAGACGATTCTGTACTTCTTGGGTGCATTACGTTGACGGCAAGGTGTTTGAAAAGTAACTGTGAAAACAAAAATAGTTCAAGAATGGTTACATTATACGGGTGAAACAAATGCGTGAAAACAGTATCTCTAATTTTGAAACGTACCCGTTGAAACGTTAGTAAGCTGAGTCTGTCGTTTGCGTAGTGCGGCAACATGAGTTAATTGAGGAGTGTTTTTGTTCACATAATTGGTGCCTATTTATATAGAAATTTATTATAATAGTCTCCTAAAAACATAATGCGAAAACAAAGTAAAAACTCAAACAAAGAAGAACAAAAACAAATAAAATTCTCTACGGTTGGCTGTGATTTGTATAATATGTACCTTGGTTATGCATTGATAATGGTGAAGTGTTTGTTTGCAGAGTATTTATTGGAGTAGTCATACGTTGTGGTGTTATTTAAGTATTTGGCGCAACCTGAGATGTAGCATAACATTTTCGCATACAAAACACTCAGTAACCAAACAAATTACTTTTACACATACAATCACAAAAACTAAATATTCTATTTATAGTTTACCATGCTGTAAAGGAGTTGGGTGAATATTGTAAGGCGACACGTTGCATCTATTGTGACCATTGATGCCTACATTTGACATTCAAAATAGTATATCAGGCGTGTATGAAGAATTACAGGTGGATAAGTATAGTGGAAGAATATCAGTGATCATATAATGAAATTTTCTTAGGTGTTAAATATGTATAATATGTACCTTGGTTAATGTTTGATAATGCGCTTATTTTTTTTTGCAAACTATTGATTGGCGGAGTGTAAGCTTTAGCTGATATTTCAGTAGATGTTGCAACATAACATGTAAGTCTAAGATTATATCAATATAAATAAACACTAATTTAAGTAATCTACATAGGTAAGTGTAAAGCAATGAATTAAGATTGTAGCTTATAGTTTACCATTTTTTAAAGGACTTTGCTGAATATTGTAGGTTGATAATGTGCTTCTATTTTGTCCTGCGTGTCCTAAATCATGGTTAGAAAAGTAAAATGAGCCAGCCATGTCGAATTACACTTGAAGAAAGTTTGTAAACAAACTAAAGTAAGCAAACCTTAATGAATGTGTAAAGGTAAGCTTGTAGTTGCCATTGGTGACAGTGATGATGTATTTACTCAGTGTGGATGATCTGTGTCAAATAGCAAATTGAGTAGTAAAGCATGACTATCGAATAGTTTAAAGTAACAACACAAGTAGTAGTAAACTGAATTTTGTTACTGCATATTATTTATAAGAAACTAACGATTAGTCACGTCAGTTAAAGGCTGCCTTTCATGACTAAACACCGATGGTCGTCCGCCTCTTTTTTTGGGCGATGATGTTGGCTGTATGTTGGAAACGATATCTACATGTAGAGGATTATCTAATGCATGAAGAAAAATTAGTTACAAAGGTACCATAGGTAGAAAAAGGTTATGAATAAAATGTGTAATTCTGTATTGAAGATAATCTTACAATTCAACAATTCTGTCAGCGATACTCTTCTATTTGTTGAACCGGAATCCACAATCATATTTTGTGCAAAAGTCTCACTTGAAAATTGAGTTGCATCTCCCGAAGATTTGAAATTCTTGTTGGACATGGACGAACTTTGTCCATTTTTAGGTTTCCTATTCTCAGGATTAGCTAACGAACGTTTTCTGGTGTTTCGTGGAGTGTTTTCATCATCCATGATGATAATCGATTACAATCGTTTTCTGTTTTAGAGAAATTAAACAATGATATGTTTTTCCGAAACTGTTGTATGACAATATGTTATGGATATGAAGTTGAAAAGACATTCATTCAAGTTTAAGTATATAGAGTTTGAAAAAGAGATAAATTAGCTAATGATCTGAAGAGTAACTTTTACAAATAATTTAAATGTGGTAACAATATGCTATTAATTTCAGTTATATTATATCATTTAATATGATGATATTTTTAAATCAAAAAAGACTTGCTACTTCTTATGATTGTAAAATACAAAAACTTGATTGATGGAAGATAATGAAGTTATCACACATTCACACAAAGTAACAGTAACATAAAAATCATCAACTTAGAATCTTATTAATAATATTAATTATAAGAATGACATAAGCAACTCATAATCTAAATGATCATGTCTTGACAAATGATAATCGCTCTATGATATCAAGTATCAAGAAAACTGATAAAGGTGTTGTCTTAATTTGGCATAGTTTTAGCAAGCTAACGTATTCAAAAATCATCTTCGTGATGTTAATGCCCGGTATAATATCTTCCCATCGACTCATCATCATCGGACACGTAAGGTTGTTGTAAATTTTTTCGACATCTTCATGAATGTAGTTGTTATGAATATCTAAAGAGTGAAAAGGTTCATGTGGAATATCGTTGATATTAACCCACACACCATCGTCGTTTGTGTTGTTATTGTTTTCAATATGTGCATCTGGTTCTTCATCAATAAGAGCAAACTTTTTATCTTTTGTACTAAACAAACTGTGTTGTTTATCAAGTAAATGTTCGTCATCGCTAAAATCATCCAGATGGTATACATGATCATTAGAATGAACAAATAGTTTGTCATCCTCTTTATCAGCTTGTTTAGACTTATAGTAAACTGAATTGTGGAATAGCCCTGAATCATTATTCGCTTCTTCTTTCTCTTCATCCTTTTTTCCACCCCCTTTGTACAGACTTGCTTTTGCGCTTTATCCTCAGCGGTTTCTCATCATCAGATTCCTATCAAGATGTTTAACCATGAATCATAGAAGTTGGTACTATGTAAACAAATTTTAGTAGTAGTGTTTGATATGTTCATACCTTTTCTAAGACGTGTGCAACTTCTTGTAAATCGTTATCAGAAGTAACACGTCCCACAACAGGGTTGCCATCTTTGAGTAGTCTTCGTCGTTTTTTTGTGACGGAAATCCGCTGAAAGGAACAGAAAAAATAAAAGTTAGTTCGTAAATGTAAATGTCTTAAACATTTCAATTTTGTATAATAAGAACTGAATACAACATCGGATGATGATTTGCTATTGAACATGCTTTGATACTCGTATATGTTTTTTGTTAATGAATTGTATGAATCAGTATGGGATTTATATAGTTTCAATATTTTAAGTATTATAGGAAAATATATCAAGATATATTCTAAACAAATATGTGTTATTAGGATAATATTTGTTTTGATTTTATTGTTTGTAAAAATATTTTGTGTATATCTTAATTTTGAACTTAAAGTAGTTATTTGGAAAGGATAGTAGAAATAAGATATTTTAGTTGTAAATTTGATATGATTTCAAGCTTATGTTAATTCTGTAAAACAAAATGTGTAAATATATTTGTTTCATTCTTATTCATGTTAATATTTGTTACTTACATTTGCAAATGCTGAACAAATCCTTAAATGTTATATGTTCTTCCAGAACACAAATAAGCATCATTATTTGTAATGAGTCGTTTTTTCAAACAAAAATTTAAAAAGTAAACATGAATGATGAAAATATTGTAATGGATAGTGTACTTCAAATATGAAATGAAATGCTAATTAACGTGATGAATTCTGTCTTTGAGATAACAACAGAGCAGCCCTTCGATTCGCTTCAACGTGTCCACTTATCCAGTCGTTTGTTTCCCATCTTCTTAGCAGCCATCTTTGACGATTTGGGTCAATAAGGGTAGGATAACGATAATGTGCCAAGTATATATCCAACGGTTGACCAAGTTGAATGTTGTGTAGCCAGCCATCAATATACCATTCATGTTCTATCTTACGAAGACTATCTGCTTCTTCCATTTGGACAGTCGGAACACGCAAGTAGTAAGCAATTACATCAGTGTACTGACTTAGATGGTGACGAACTAATCGTCTAAGGTTGGTGTAGGTTAAATTGTGTGTTGACACATTGCATATCATAAGTTCATCTCCGCCCCAATAATCGTAAAAAACGTTTGTAGTTACAACTCTACCTCCATGATGAATGCATATGTCAATTGTAGGAGGAGCAACACCCCATTCACTATTAGAATATAAAAGTAAACGATTAGATAGCATGTAAATTACGACAACGTTAGGAAATAAACAGTAAAACTTACGTGTAAGCTCTAATCCTACGATTACGATTGTTGAATCGTAGAGGCATTGTAGTGTATAATGTGGTGAGAATGTAATGTTGAACATCTTTTATAGCATATTTCACTATACTAATTATAGAAACGAATTATGGCCATTAAAGTGTGAGTTTTTTAGACAATGGTTTGATTGTTTAAAAGTAAAAAATTGATTCAGCATAATTTGTATCCTAATTATAATCATAAATAGCTTTGAAAAGGTAAACACAATTATTCTCATTTACAAAATTCAACCGAAATTATGCCGTTGGAGGCGAGCAATATGAGCATTCGCATTTTCCAGGTGGGAATTTGCAAGCTCCTGAACAAACAGGGCAATGACAGTTCTCCTCAATTATACTTTTAAATATATATGGATCTACGGAATCATCGAAATCATAGTATGTACTATTTCCAGGTTCAAATGGTTGTGGTTTTTGATCGTCGTTTCCTATCATTGGATCACATACAAAATCGTTGTCCAAGATGGTTGATGTCTCATTTTTCTTGTCATGAACGACTGATGCTTCAAAAAAACGAATAATATCCGTTTTGTCTGCACCATGTTCCTTAGCAGATTCATTGTTTCTTGCTGCAACACTTTCCTTAACAGATTCAAAGTTTTGTCCTATAATACATGCAAAGGAATAGACTGTATTATTGTTTAGGCAAATCAATGTTTTGTAAACTAAAATTATAGAAATTCGGAAAAAAAGTTCAGAAAAAGATCGATTATGATTGTAACATACCTTCGTTTTGATGGTTTGAGTTTGACATTCTTTTTTTTTCTCCTTTACTCCGAAATATGTTATAAATCATGGTTTAAAGAATTTCTCATAGCTACATTTATAGAATATGAAGGTGACAATATATTAAGAAATGATTTGTTGTATAATTTATTTTATTTGTAGACAACTTATTTGAAAGTTGATTAAACGAAATATTTGTTTCGTATACATATTGTTAAGTAAAATATAGTTACTTTAAAATGTATTTGTGGCGGATATACATGGAGGATATATGTAAAACAATGATACAATAACAATGAAACGCAAATAGTTGCGTAAGTATTGTGAAAGAAAAGTGAGGTGGTTGTGTAAATGTATAAGTACTAATTACAATTTAAGTTCGAAAGCGGCAATGTTGGATTAGTTGTTGGTTGAATGTGTGTAAAAGAGACAGAGGAAGCTATCATTTAAAAGAATAAAGCTTAATTTTTGTTTTAACATGGGATGAATGTAAAAAATAAATTAATCGTTTAGATAAAGATGAATATACGAACATGGGTTCCGAAACATTCTCTAAACAAACAAAAGAATAAGAGTGAAACGATCTTTAATTGTAACTGAAGGTCTTAGTTACTACAAATTTTGTATACATATTGTTATTAAGTAAACTATAGTTACTTTAAAATGTATTTGTGGCAGATATACATGGAGGATATATGTAAAACAATGATACAATAACTTAGTGTAGATGAAACGCAAATAGTTGCTTAAGTATTATGAAAAAATATCTATATGGTTGTGTAAATGTATAAGTACTGATTACAATTTAAGTTCGAAAGCGGCAATGTTGGATTACTTGTTGGTTGAATGTGTGTAAAAGAGACAGAGGAACCTATCATTTAAAAGAATAAATCATAATTTTTGTTTTAACATGGAATGAATGTAAAAAATAAATTATTCGTTTAGATAAAGATGAATATACGAACCTGGTTCCGGAACATTCTCTAAAAAAACAAAAGAATAAGAGTGAAACGATCTTTAATTGTAACTGAAGGTCTTAGTTACTACAAATTTTGTATACATATTGTTGTTAAGTAAATTATAGTTACTTTAAAATGTATCTGTCATCACGATTTTATTCAACATTTATTAATAATATGTACGGTTTGTTGATTTTGTTGAAGTAGTTTCATCAAGGCCAGTTGGTGTTATTGCCGAATGTGGTGGGTATAGCTTGTAAATAAAAATGCAGATAGGTAGATCATGTTTTGAGACGTGTGTTATGAAAATGTAGATAGGTACATCTATTGAATACAATTTTAGGGTTGTTATTGGGTAAAAAACATTTTGCATTGAGTTTAAAGTAAATTGATGAATGTATGTGATTTGATTTGGTTGGATAATACTTTAGTAAATAATATGATTAGCTATGTGTGTACTAAATTATTTTGTTAGCATATAGAAAGTTTACATGTGTATTTTATGTATATATGTATAAAGTGTAGTTGCAAAGAAATTACATATACACAGCGTGTTAAACATAAACATGGTTGGTCTCCAAATATATCTATTAAAATAAACATCATAAGATGTAAAAAAACTGTAACAAAATAAAAGAAATCAATATTCAAATATAGCTCATAAAAAGCATAAACATCATCTGACTCATCCGTTGATTCTTCAGCATTACATCAAAAATCTTGTAAAGTAATGGCATATTCGTGATCGGTAACTTGTTAAAAGGTATTGCTAATATGAGTCCCATTATCGACAATAACATTTTGAAGGTAATCATGTGTGTGTTGGTGACCGGACATTGATTTTATCAGGATGTCATTAGAATTTTGTTCTCAAGAGCAAAAATAACGTACGCATCATCTGTCACAGATGAACATTATCGTGAATGTCATGATTGTTCACATTGCTTAGTAAATGGTATATAATCAACCGGGAGATATAGACAATTAAATGGTTTAGCAGTTCATCTTGATTGATTGGCTACATTGACAAAAAGTTTCAAAAAATTGGGGTAACGTATTATTTTTTAATTGTATATGACAAAAAGCAATGTATGTATGTCAAATGTATTAAGTCCAAATTTGAATACAAAAGAAAATCTTGCATCAGTTTGTGCAAATGTATGTATTAAATACAAATTCTCAAGAAACATTTAAGTGATAAAATGTTACAAAACAATAGTTGTGTGCTTTTGTGGAAATGTAATTTAATTAGTTATACAAAATAATAAAAAAATTATAATTAAGTAAAATATAACGCTTGAAGTACTTATGCATCGGAAAAATTCAACATACACCATCATTACTCTGAGTAAAGCATATAGATAGGTGTGATCTTACGGCTGGGCTATGATTAACGTGTAACTACCCCAATACTTTCACAACACACTTTCAACTTGATCTTCTCCATCTCTGTCTGCAAGACTACAGGTTCTCTAAATAATTTTATTATTATTTTTTCTTGAATGTAACTGTGTTAATAATGCAGAGATTAAGCACCGATCAAACTATTTTTAATGTTTGTGATTATTGTTAGATTGCAAAAGAAAGGAAAACCACGGTTCGGTTAAAATGAAATATCGATTGACATTGCATGTGTAGTTAAATGATATGAAACATATAAAAAATAGAAGATAGTACTTTTAAAGATATGTATGAGTTATGTTAGCATCGATTTAGTAGGACTTTGTTGGATAGTTAAGGAAGATCTTCTTATGCATCTTAATATAGCTATTAACATTGTATCAAATTATGGGGATAAGTTTGGCTAACATTTTGTATAGTATAGATTAGTTGTTGCATATGAAAAAGCGCGTGATGGTGTATCAAAGGTGGAACAGCTAAAAATACTTATACTGTAAAATGGCTATATGATTAGACAATATGAGGAACAATTTCAGAATGCATGTGTAGTTAAATTCTATGAAAATATGTGCGAAGTTGAAGTTAGTACTTTTAAAGAAATGTATGGGTTAGGATATTATCGATTTACTAAGACTTTGTTGCATAGTTACTGAATATGTACTTATGCACGGAATATCGGTATGAACATTGTTTGTAAGTATGGCGGGAAGGTAGGTTGGGTAGATTGTGGAGTAGGTTTTGCATATGAAAAAGTGCGTGATATGGTATAATATGGTGAACAGCCAAAAATAGGTATTCGTACGGTCAAATGGTTATATGATTATAGATGTGTGCAACAGTTTAGTATGTAGTAACATAATCTTCGTTTTTTGGTTGACCTCAATGTTTATACGAATGTGCATATATTTGTTGATGTGAACACTTGTTGACCCTTTTAACGTGTGTTGTTTTATTAAATAGAATGACGATGCAGTTTCTGGTTGAGGCAAACCAAATTAACATTCGAACATTACAAGTATGTTGTGGTATGATCGAGTTATTTAATTGAGTAGTTTATTCGAAACTCTTGATATTAATACATGCAGCATGTTTTTCAATTACAGCTTCTTCCTACTCTGTTTACGGGACCACTGAAACCCAAGAACAATTGTATTTACTTAATCCATAATGGCGGAACGAAACATAAAGTTTACATAAAGATGGCTGGTGGGAAGCGTTTTAAGCTATACGAAAGTGAGTGGCGAATATTTTTAGATGACAGCAACTACAGGAATGTCGGGACATTCCATTTTATTAGGCAAGAAGAGGACTGTTATTACGTTACAGCGTATAACAATGATGGATATATGTTCAATGGATACGACCTGGCTGTTGTAGGTTACAGACAGCGAAGATGCTTGCTAACTTTGCAACAGCTTGAACAATCACCAGTAATTACTAAACTCTAATCATTAAATTGTATAACTTGACTGGAAATCTCATGAAAACCCATTTAGTAAATAACACTTTCTTTTGTATAACACTCTGTTACGTAGGACATTCCTTGCGGTTTCCTAACTTCAACCGATAATCCTCGCTTCCGCGTTCTTGTGAGTGGAGTGCTTGTAGCAACTGTAACTCATCGTAAGATTGTGCTGCTGGATGAAGATAGACATGTCCATGTATTCAGCGCTCAGGGATGGGATATTTTAGTTCACGTAGAAAACCTGACTGTTGGCAGAAGATTGGTCTTGACAAACTTGCTAAACAATTCTGTTTCATTGATGCCATTTGACGCAACTGGTGTGGAGATGCGTCATGATGTTTTTGAACATATGTTTCTGAACTGGAGAAACCCTTTCATGAGAAATCTGATTGACGAAGGTATGTTACTGAAACTGTTGGCATAATATATGTACTTATTTCTCAAGATAAAAACCTTTGAATATGATAATTATTTATACCATTTTGTTTTTGTGTATTTGAAATGTAGATAAGAGGATGAAACATATGTGCGAATGGGTAGGACACACTGAACATGACAATGAGAGGGACTGTTTTTACTCAGCGATTGTGGCGTACGTTACGGACAGAAAACGGTTGGTAAGTGACTGATTGATATTAATGTATACTTTATTGTCTTATATTAAATCTTAGATTAATCCTTACATTACGTCTCATATTAATGCAGAACATTCCTCATGACTTTGTGAAGGCGCATGAGATGTGGAAGTACCACAATGCATTGCTGCAATACGCTGGAGAAGAGGAGTTCTATGTTGACGTTGATTTGGAATGCCACAATGACAGGCCAAAAAGCAAAAATCATGTTACAATCAATTGCAGCTGGAAGGAAATTGTTAGAGCTTGTGATTAGGAAGATAACAAAATGGTCCGGTTCAAGCTTGTTAAAAAAGTTCCAGACGTCCACATCTCTTTGCCTTCAGGTAAAAAAGTTGAAATTCTTGTATTCCACATGTGTTAAGACATGTTATGGTTAGGGTTATTTCTGGACATGTTATGGTTAGGGAAGCCTTATAAATTAAATTTGGATTGCTTATGTTTAATGTTTTGTGTTTTGGAGTGGTTAGGAAGGTTGGTCGTAGATGGCATAAACACTAATATATAATGATATGCTATGTATGTAATGGTAAGTAGATCAATCTTATGAAGTTATGTGTAAACGTTGTAATATATTGCAGCGTACATTCTATTTTATTGTCAACGTTTATTTTGAACTTGTATGAAAATAAGTGTGCATAGTTTAATATGTTCGATTTGTTTCATCAAACTTAATAGCGTAACAACTGTATTGGGCTAATATAAGAGTTGGAATTTGATTTCTGAATTGGAAACGCTATTAGGATATCACATTAATTGACACACCTATCATCTTCCTCTTCATAAACTGTTGGATATAAGATTTCACAAACACATCAAACCATTAACACAAGTGGGCGTATAAGTGGAATTCTAGAGAGAGAAAGTTAGAGGTTTAGGGAACTTAGTGAGAGAAAGTGAAAGATATTATTATGAGCTCCAACTCTCTACCTTGGGAGGTAGAGAGTATTTATAGTCTTACATAAATCGCCACACATCGGGCTGTGGATCAGGCATACAGTGGGTAAAGACCCGTCCGTCCTCCACGGTGTTACTTAACTAAATACTACTTAACTAAATATTACTATGACTACGAGCTTTCTAACGATTACATATACTTGAGGTGACCGACTCTTTAATACCTGGAATTTCTAATTCCTAACAATCTCCCCCTAAGGGAGGTCACCTCAAACATATACTAAAATGACATTGAATACAATCAGATATTACATTAACAATTGATCTTGCATTCTTAATGTAGTACTTTGCTCGAAGCTCGTAGTCATTGATTCCACTCATTGCATGTTTGGTTAATCCAAGTGGAGGTCTTTTACTGATCCACGTGATAATAATGTTGAGCCAGCTTTTGAGATCATCAGCTAGTAGAAAATCTCTGATACATCCATTGTGGTGTTGGTATTATGTGATGTTGTGACATTCGGACCGACATGCTCACATTCTGGATCATGATATATTCTCATCCGAGTAGCGGAAGCATTTGTTGATTCATGATATTGGCAGCAGCGTAGCAGAAGCATGGAGTGAAAATATCCGAGTCATTGATGCACTAATCATGATTTCTTTTGAGATGAATGTGTTAGGTGAGCATGCGGCTATGGATTGACCGCTTCATTCTGATCACCTGCAAACGTCGGGGTGTACCTGCATAAGACAGTTAGCAATAAAGCGCACGAAAGTGTCTTTGATCACTTTCGATGAATTGAGGTACACGGCCCACGGTTCCCCGTTGATCAGTACAAGTACTGCCTGTGATCAGGTATAATTCCGAAGAATTTCCTTGACAGGGTTTCGCAGCTGCTCTAGCTGTTCTCAAACCGGAACGTCTCAAAGAAGACAACACGGAGTGAGTGAACCAGCGAATTTACGTCCACTGATTGATTAAAAGAAATTTGAAAAACAATCGTGTATTGCTCAATAGAAATTGTTTTTGCAATATAACGAAGGTTTTAATGAAAATCAATTATCAATCATAAAACACCTTTTGATTTGAAAAATTAGTACACGGTCGACATGCTAATGAAAAGAGTTTTTAAAGCACAAAGACCGGTTTTCAAAGGTATCCGTCAATCCATAACCTGAACCAGGATTGATTCAAAAGAATGAATCGCCCCATTGTTTCTGTTCAGCTGTCACATGGTTGATCTGTATAATAGATCTCACATGCCACCTACCAGGAGCTTGTTAGATGTTGGCTCCCGAAGGCTTTCCATCTTCATTGTGAGTATGTTTGCATATCACTCAGATGTTCTGGCAATACCACAAGGATAATGCGTAGGACTCAAGATATAATCTCTCTTTCCACATTGTGTGAAACAAAGAGTCTTCATTGAAAGTGTCCTAATGAGATTTATTGATGATCTCGTGGCTCTAGACTCAATTTGTGCATATTTGGATCCTATATCGGAGACTAGGGAGAGGGTCTCCTCCTTCAATATCAACAATCTCTAAGAGAAAGTCGATAGATAATGTCGGTTCCCCGTGAGAATGAAACAAGTCCTTTTAAGAGGAACTTGAGTGGTTTGGGAAGTTGAAGTGCAGTGCGTCACTGGGTCCATGACGTCTTGTCTTCAATACCGATGTTACCATCAGTAGCATATGAATTGAACCCGGTTTCTGCCCTAAGGTTGAATAAATGGAGGGCTATTTGTTTTCACCCTATTCTCATTCAATTCTTTTTAATTCTTCAACCCCTTCAGTGCTTACCGAGACTTCATAACTAGAACCTTGTTGGGTTTATTCCAGTACTAGCTCAGTTTTAGTCCCCACTCTTCCCATATCTCATTTTTCTCCTTTTATCATCATGCCTAAGGACTCTACACTAACTAGTGGATTGTCCCTGGGTAGATCCCTCCGGTTCTGGCGGATCATGGGAACCAATACCTAACCTTATCATCCTTATATCACCGTACATAAAGTAAAGTTGGTCGGTCTATTTGGTATTGTTCATCTGCCATTGGATCCAATTGAAAACCATTTGAAAATCAATTCAGATACTTGTGATATATTATCAAAGCATTTTGTACCTGAATTGTTTTTGATATTTTTAGAACGAGAACTCCCCCTCAACATGTGCATCAAGTATTTGAAAATGTTTTGCACACGGAGGCAAGAGAAAGAATTAACTTCTTTGATTACCATTTTCTAAAAGATATCAACATCACTTCCCTAATCGAATCAAGTAGATAAAGCATTTTGGGGAAGGATGAGGTTTCCATGATTTTGCTCCCCCTCAATATGTGCCTCGAGATTTGAAAAGAGTTTTGCACATACTAGAGGGAACCTGCACATTGAGATAAGTGATCACGTTTCAAATCATTGTGGTTTAATATAGATGCTCCCCTCAATGTGTGCATGGAAAATTTGAAATCGTTTGTCACTTACGGGGAGGCAAACATGCTAATCACTTAAGAAACCATTTATCGAATTATCAGTTTAAATCCTATTTAAATCACAACTTCTTCCCCGATCACAATTATTAAAACATTTGAGATTTGTGATCTCTGTAGATTTAAATTGATTTTGAAAGCTTTTAAGGAGAATTGTGACTTGATTATGAAAGCGTTTTAACCGATAAGGATCTGATGTTGAGATTTTAAACTCCATTGGTTAAACATGCATGTACATCTTTTGAAAACAATTTAATGCCAAATAACTTTTTAATTTAATTGAAATCATTCTCCCCTCAATCAATGACATAGGTTGTTGATTGAGCGATAGAGATTTTGACAGATAAGTCCTGATGATTATCAAAAATAGAGACCGAGTTATTTTTCAAAGCATTTAGTTTTCAGCAGATAAATGTTATAGAATCAGAGCATGGAATTTGAAAACATGGTAAAACATGGCTCTGTTCTTTCTTTTAAAACCGGGTTATTGCCTGAAAATGACAATAAACCATTGTTTCTCTTTCTCCCAAATATATTTTTTTGATTTTTTTTTTTAAATTCGAACAACATCTAAAGTCCCGTGTCATTCTTTGAATGACAGCACAAAGACCGTAGATATTATCGAACTGAGAAAAACATGACAAATTGACAATATTTTTGAAGATTTTTCGATTTTTTTTCAGATTTTTATGGATTTTTGAAAGTTTTATATTTTTCTATTTGGTTTTATAGGGTTTTATAATTTTGTATTTTGCTTTTTTGATAAATATATACAAAGATATAGATGAAGGAAAGACCTTTACTCCTCGTCTTCCTCCTGAAGACGTTTGAGTGTTTCTGGTTGAAGGCTTTTCAAGCCAAGTCGAGGAAGAATAAACTCAAAACGTTCTCTCGGAAGAGCTTTGGTGAAGATGTCCGCTAACTGGTATTCTGACTTAACAAAATAGAGTTCCACCACACCGTTTTCCACTTGCTCCCTGATGAAATGATGTCGGATGTCAATGTGCTTTTCTCTTGAGTGTTGTACGTTGTTGCATGAGAGAGCAATAGTACTTTTATTATCACAAGTACAGAGGATTATGTTGAATTCAAAGCCATAGTCCGATAATTGGGATCTCATCCAAAGGATTTGAGCACAACAAGATGACATGGCTATGTATTCAACCTTTGTAGAGGAAATAGAAGTACTCATTTGCTTCTTTGAAGACCAGCTCACAAGCTTATCACCAAAAAACCGAGCACCTCCGATGTACTTCAACGTGTATCTTGACATCCTGCATGATCAGCATCTGCATAGGCTGTTAGTGACATACCGGTGTCCTTCGGTACCATAGTCCCATATTGATGGTTCCTTGGAGATACCGAAAGACACGTTTAACCGCTTCAAGGTGCTTTTTAGTAGGCTTAGCCTAATATCTAGCACACATGCACACAGCGAACAAGATGTCTGGTCTGCTAGCTGTGAGGTACATCAGGGATCCAATCATGCTACGATATTTTGTTTGGTCTACCATGATCCCTGAGTGGTCCTCATCAAGTTTAGTACGTTCAATCATGGGAGTGTCAACGGTGTCACTTGAATCAAATCCAAATTTCTTTAAGATCTCAGTTGCATATTTAGATTGATTTATGAAAATGCCTCGGGACTTTGTGAAATTTGTAATCCCAAGAAAAATGACATTTGTCCCATCATCGACATTTGAAATTTGGAACCCATTTCTTTTGAAAAACGATCACATTCATTGGGGTTAGTCGAGGCAAAGATAATATCATCAACATAAATTTGAACATGAATTAAATGTTTGCCTGACTTTCTGGTGAACAATGTTGGATCAACTGCTCCTTTGCTGAATCCGGTCGACAGAAGAAACTTTGATAGCGTATCATACCATGCCTTTGGAGCTTGATTTAAACCGTAAAGAGCTTTCTTCAGACGATAAACGAGAGTAGGATGCTCTGGATTCACAAAGCCTTCAGGTTGGCTGACGTAGACAACTTCTTTAAGATCTCCGTTCAGGAATGCCGTCTTTACATCCATCCGATAGACTACCATGTTCTTACTTGCAGCATTGGCTAAGAATATTCTGATTGCCTCAATTCGAGCCACTGGAGCAAATGATTCTTCAAAGTCTATACCCTCCTCTTGATGGTATCCTTTAGCAACTAATCGAGCCTTGTTCTTTAACACATCACCATGCTCATCAAGTTTCACTTTGAAGATCCACTTTAGAGCAATGATCATAGCACAATCTGGAGCAGTACTAATTCCCATACATCAAGTCGATCAAACTCATGAATTTCTTCTTGCATGGCATTGAACCAGCAGTCTTCATCCATGGCGGTTTTAACATCTTTTGGTATGATCTTAGAGAGTACGGAGTTGAAGAAGCACCATAAGGCATCTGTTGCAAGTTGTTTCCGTATGGATACAGGATGAGAGGGATTTCCAATGATGTTGTCCAATGGATGATCGTGAGTCCATTTACTGAGGTGTTCATGTGGCAGTGGTTGAGGGACTAAAGTAGCAGAGTCGATGTCTCCTGAAGAAGATGGTTCTGATGAAGATTCAGGAGCAAATACATTTTCAAATGGAGCATCTTCAGGAGTAGCAAAGGGATTAACTTCATCATTGATGCTAGAAATAGTTCCATGATGTACATTCGAAGATTAATGATTTGTTGATGAGACAGAGTGATCAGCAGCAGGCGCTTCTTGACTTAATGAGATTGAGACTGAAGGGTTGACTTCATTCATAGGGATAGGAGCAGCCTCTGTTGATGGATTTGACATTTCATCAACATTTGTTTCATAGTGTTCATCAAACATTGGATCGAACAATTTCCTTAAATCATCTTCTGATGGAGGTACATATGGAGTTGTTGGAGAGGGATATGGTACAAGGGATGAACCAATGGGACTGTTTTGAAGTGCTGGTCCAGAACTGGATTGTCCAGGAGCCATAGGACCACTGCGATAGAAACTCTCTCTGACTATCTTTATCAACCCATAAGTAGACAATTTGAAACGGAACAAATGATTTCGACATTAATGCATTCTTCCTAAAGGTATACATGTAGAGACTGATCTGGAAGATTCACCACAAATGTATTCGAGCGAATAAGGTAGTCATTTTCCTTAATGTTCATGTGGTTGATTTATAGCGTGCACAATGAGAGGAACAATAATCCGTAAAGATTTGGCAAAGGAATACCAAAGAGCGGATCATTATCCATGAACAACAATCCGTGAAGATTTGGCAAAGGAATACCAAAGAGCGGATCATTATTCATGAGTGCAACTGCAATATTATGATAATCATTATCAACGCCTTGAGGAATAACTGGAGATAGGGCTTTTTGAGTAGTCTGAGTTGTACTTCTTTGATGATGAACCAGTTGAGTCAATAGAAACCGGAGCATGAGCTTCAGAAGCTGGATGATCAACATTCGTCGAAGGTTGAAGGTACTCATCAAACATATCTTTGAAAAACAATGAATCCCAAACATTGATTCCCAATTATCCTTAGTAAGTGAAGCATTAGGCGTTGGAGGAGAGTCATCAAAATTCAAAACAATGAATCCCAGTTATCCTTAGTATATTCACTCATAATCAAAAAGAATATACACTCATCATCATCAAAAATAAAGTCGTATAACCATTATTCAAACATCCATCATCATGTAGTATATTCACTCTTCTCCCCCTCAAAATTGCATCCGAAGTTGCCATTTTTGATTTAACAAGTGAATAAGAGTATACACCAATGAACATAGATCCACTTGATGATTGAATGAGCGTGGAAAAACATGAAGCTTGTTGATGAAGAATGTAGATGAGTATGGCCATTCATGAGAGAATTTCTCTTTAGCTGAAGATAAAGCGCACAGAAGAGCGTACACTTTTCTTTTCTTTGAAGAACGGGGCCTGAAGTGTTATCTGCAGACGCCATTATGATGAAGTACGAGGCCTGAACTGAAGTGAACAGACGTCATTGTTTAGAGCCCAGTTATATGTTTAGAGCCGCCCGAATCCAAATACCAAGAGACGACTAACTTGTACGACCTGCTTTGGATAACAGACGAAGACATAGAATTGGAAACATTGGATCCCCACGTGCTCATGGGGTCCTTTTGGTTAGCACAAACAATCTTTGAATCAGTAGAAACCCTAGGTGCAATGTCATTGTCACTAGGAGCTAAACTAGTAGAAGCATCAGACTTAGTCGAGGGACATTTTGTGCTTAATGGGATTGTTCTACCAGTTGGCTTCCAAACCTTAACAGGCACTACTCTAGGCATAGTGGATCTAGTTAAGGGGCAAGGTTTGCCATTCGTGAATATTCGACCTGTTGGCTTCCACTGAAATCCTACATTGGTAAAAACCTTCCCTGTAGGTTTCCAGGATTGCTTAATCTGTTTCGCTCTCCAAACTTTCTTAACTGGGTTATGAATCTTAGACCTCAGAAATAACACATCACATTTATCATGATTACCAGAAATTAAACATTTTTTGCATGTTTTGCAGACAGCATAAGGCCTCGAATTAATTTTAGTAAGCTTAGAGCTAATACTAGAACTAACACGATTCTTTTTGTTCAAATCAAACTTCTTGTCCCTATGGTGTTCTTTCACTTCCTTATCATGAACACTTTTAGTTTGCGTAATCCTATCCTTCTTTGCATAGCTTCTAGGTTTTGACCCGCTAACTTTAGTGTCAATCTTAACATCTGTAGAAGTAACGATGGGAACATTACATGGCTTCACTACTTTCTGCATTCCTGGTCTAGAAGTGCTGGGATCTGAAATTCTAGGAGGCACATCACAGGTTGCTTGCTTGAATTTAGATATGGAACAAGGCATATCAAGGGTCACATGCTTGGCTTTAGGCATAGAACGGATTTCCTGTTTGGCACTAGGCATAGAACAAGGCTTCACAGCTTTGCCTTTTTCACCTAAGGGTTTTGGACATGTTGCAATTACACATTCAAGCAGCTCTTGAGATCGTTTGGCCTGGAGGCAAGCAAACCTAATTTCACTATCAAGAGGTTTGTTAATGAAATCCTCTTCGACAATCTCACGGAGACATTCTAGACTATCCTTAAGGTGAGCACAGTAGTCATGAAAAGCATGTTCATTATTCCTAAGATGAGGAGGAATATATTTAACTGTCATAGTGTATTTGCAATCTAAGGGTGATTTTGAGACAACATTCTTATTGAAAACAAGTGGCAGTTTCCCATTTCCCTGACTTCTCAGATTCTCAATTTCCTTTTGTAAAGACGTTATTTTTTCATTGTTTTGGTCACGGGTGACGTTTATTGAATCATATAACTCTTTAAAATGTCGTTTAACCTTTTCATTTTCTTCTAGAAAACTTTCGTTTTCCTTTTGTAAAGCATTTACTAGGTTTTGAAGATGAAACGTTTGAGAATTCTGAGAATCTAAAGGAGGAGGCATTTGGGAGCCTGTCATATTGTTCGTTTGACCCTTTAATTGAGAGATTTGGGCTTTCAACTTTCTGATCGTGTTGAACTGAGCTTGAATCTGTTCATCACGTTTGTTAATTTGAAAAACTGCATCAAACTCTGGAGCATCTGAAGATGTCTTGATATTTGAAGTTTTGACATTTTCTTTGAGATGTTGATATTTGAGTTGTAAATTAAAATGCTCAACTTCTAGTTTAGAAAAATGTTTAACCAAATTGTCGTGATCATCCAGTTCAATTTTCTCGTTTAGTTTAGAATTAGTTTTTTCAAGCTCAATGACACGATCATGGGAGACTTTCAAGGCCACAGATAGTTCATGAAATTTGGAAGCATTAATAGAGCAATTTGAAGCAGTGAAAAGATATCTTGAGCAACACATTCAGTAATAAGAGTCTCATTTAAGGTATGCAAGTTCTTCCTCTCAATCTCATTATATTTTAGTGCACGCTCATAATCACTAACTTCAACTACCATTGCATCAAATTCCTTTTCCATTTCTTTAATATCTGATTTTATCCCCTTTTTAAGACTCTCAAAATGATCTTTTAGTTGTTTAAAGAAAGGCATGACCTCAGTTAAATAACATTCTTTCATTTGCTCAAAACCCCTTTCCCCTTCAGTTATCCCAGTGGGTGTGATCCTTTTCTTACAAGTTTTCTCAAAATCGGCAAATAGTTGAAGAATAACATATTGACTGATTAAGGTCTTGCTCTTAGTGGCAATAGTTCTAGGAACTAAATGCATTGGTGTATTTGGAGGATACACAGTCGCTTTAGGGAATTTCCTACAAGGGGATTCATTTCAACAAGATTTTCGCTTTTGCAAGTCCATATCCTTTTTCCCGAACACTTGTTCAGGGGTCAATAGAGTCTGAGGCTTAAACATGTTTAAGGATATCCAATTTTCCTTAGTGTAATCATGGGGTTTTATCGTTATCTTGTTCTTTTTACACTCTGGATCTTCTAGCTTCTTATTCATTTTCTCCCTAGTGACTTCATCTGATTTCTTATCTTCCTCAGTGCACTCAACGCAACTAGGTTTCTGTCTAGGCTTAAGGATCTCATTACCATCATACAGTACCTTATGAGCATTTCTAGCCTTTTTAATTACCTCTGGATTAGGTTCCTCAACAAGGGGAATGCTATGCTTATCGCTTAAGACTCTATGCTTAGTGATCATGTGAGCAGTCTGAATGGTATTCCCTTGTACGTACAACTTATTTTCAAGCTTGTTTTTCAAAGTTTCTAGGTTGGAAAAATCATTCAAAAGTTTTGATTCCTTAGCCTTGAATTCTTGCTTAAGCATTTTAACATTTTCTTGAAGTTCGTGTTTTTGCTTAGCAGTTTTAGAAAGCTTTTCTAGTAAGGAGTTTAACTCTTGTTTTAATACTTCTTCTCTAAACCTACTTTTTCTAATAGTTGTACGTATTTGGACATCCATTTCCTGCTCACGGGTGGTCAACTCAAACTTAGCACGCTGTTCATAAATAGCAACCTGATCCTTATATATGTTAAGCTCAGTGGTAAGGGAATCATCAGCACAAATGCAGCGTACTCATGCAGTTCATAATCATCATTTTGAGTAGAAGATGCACAACTAGGTACAGCAGAAACATCCATGCAACTTACCTGAACATTGACATGCACAGCTGTGACGGTGCATATCTATCTTGGGTACATCCGAAGCTTCCATGGAGCGTTCCTTTACATTAACTTGCACAGGTTGTGTCTGGTGCACCTCTCTCTCTTGTGAATTTGAGCACGAAGATTCCATTTTTCCATTATCCGACTCATCATTTTTTGTTGTCACTGACATTCTGCATTCAGCAACACCCGATTCTTCAACATATACATTACCCAACTTATCACAACAATCTTTCAACTGCACCTGACACTCATTCACGTCTTCATTCTTTTTAGCAGATTCTTCAATGTACTTTTTCACATTATCCATGAGTTGGATAAATGTCTCAATAAATTCCTGAATTTCCATTCCAGTATGTTTTTGAAGGAAATTCCAGTCAAGTGTTGATCGTAATCTGCTGAATATTCCCCACTGATGAATGGCTGAAATTGTTTGTAGATTACTTGAAGATCTGCACTGGAACCATCCTTTTGAACCTCTTTATTGGTAAGTTGCAGCTTTAAGTGTTCTAAGTTCAACAGCAAGCTTCTTGTCAATGTAGGTAAGTCCTGGCGGAAAAGAGCACTACATGTTCGATCCCCAGCTATGGATAACATTTGTATGAGGTGCAGATGAAGTAGCTGATAGGGCTCAATGCTGCATTCCATTTGCATGGCATTCTGTAGCAAGTGCAATTCATTCTCATTGTACTCAGAACATGAAGATTTCACATCCTCATTGTTTAATTCAAACATCTTTAATCGTTCAGTGTAGCAATCATGAACATTATTGTCCACAAAGCATCATACAATTTAAGCACTTCTGAAATCACTGGGTCAGTAGAGTAAGTAGAGTAAGACATGATGTGGTGGAATGCACGGGATTTTACAAGTCTATGATTTAAACCGAGAAATAGAATCTTTCGCGGGATTTTACTAAGATCAAGACCAAACCGTTAAGCAATGACCAATGGAATGTGTTAAGATGACTGATGGATCGACACAATGATAGAAAATTGTGTGTTAGGACTTATGATTGTTTGTGGGATAAGCAGAGATGTTGTTTGGTTGTGATTTGGGTTGGTTGTTGCACGATTTTCCCGAGAATTTTAGGTCTAAAAACATAAAAACCTCAATAACTTCTGTTCAGAGCGGATTTAGCCCTCGAAGTTTGACCCGAGTTCATTCAGCGTGTCATTCTCCTCGTTCTCACGGTCGTTTTGATGGGTAGAACGCTGAAAACGGAGTTACGGATCAAAAGTTATAGCCGTTTGAAGTTTTGTCGGGAAAAGTCAACAAGTCGCTAAGAATTCTTGAACCAAGTCGCTAGGACCCAAGTCGCTGGACACTTAATTCGCTACACCACTAAGTCGCTAGAGTCCCAAGTCGCCAGACAAATGCAAGTCGCTAAGTAGTAACTCGCTAAGGCTCAAGTCGCTAGCAAAATTTTGGCAGCAATTCGCTACTCAAGTCGCTAAAGATACAAGTCGCTAAAGAGCAACTCGCTACCACCAAGTCGCTACCCGTAGTGGAGAGTCCACTACTTGTACTATAACTCGCTAGATCTAAGTCGCTAGGTCTAAAACTGTAACTCGCTACAAATTTGTAAAGCAAGTCGCTAGCAAGAAAGTATTCCGTGTGCTAAGTCGCTAGCAAGAAAAAAACTTCCAAAACACACTTTTCAATCCAAAAACAACCCAACCACGATGATTCAAGCCTTCCAAATCAAAACCTAAACACTTATGATGATCTTAAACACAAAAGTACAATCAAAATCCAAACTTTAACACTAGAAATCAACCAAATGATGCACAAACCACTAAACTTTTTCAAACTCAAAAACCACCTAAAAACCACTAGAAATCCAAAGATGTGTAAGATATGATCTAACCATGGCTCTTGATACCAATTGTTGGATATAAGATTTCACAAACACATCAAACCATTAACACAAGTGGGCGTATAAGTGGAATTCTAGAGAGAGAAAGTTAGAGGTTTAGGGAACTTAGTGAGAGAAAGTGAAAGATATTATTATGAGCTCCAACTCTCTACCTTGGAAGGTAGAGAGTATTTATAGTCTTACATAAATCGCCACACATCGGGCTGTGGATCAGGCATACAGTAGGTAAAGACCCATCCGTCCTCCACGGTGTTACTTAACTAAATACTACTTAACTAAATATTACTATGACTACGAGCTTTCTAACGATTACATATACTTGAGGTGACCGACTCTTTAATACTGGGAATTTCTAATTCCTAACATAAACGGAGCTGATTATATTAATTCATATATTCAATGACATTAATACATGATTAGAATAAGTTAATTTTGTTAATATTGATGATAAATATGTACACAAATAATTATTTGAACCTCAAACACTTTTATGAAAATAGACATAATATTCAACCCAGAAATGGTGTTACATGAAGATAATTTGTGAGGGCTTGAACTTCAAATACTTTTATTAATAAAAGTGACATAACATAAACATGAGAAGTAAACTTTGATGATGACAGTTCAATCCTCGTCGAACAAGTTTAAATCGACAACGTAGTCATCAGTCAAATCATGACCCATTGCCCGTATTTCATTGATCATAGCTTCTGTTTTTAGGACCTTCGACTTAACAGCATTTAGAATCTTGGCTTTTTCTTCAGGATCCCCACCATTTACTTTAAGCCAATCTTGGCTTGTTTTTAGGACCTTCGACTTAAATGCCGTTCGAGTTTATAGTCTTGGTGAACCGCACAACATATCCTTCGAAACATGTAAAGAAAACAACACCATAATATTATGTATAAGTGATACTGTACAATCAAAAGTTCATTTAAGTTTTGAATAATTATTCAGGAACTGCCTCAAGTTTTTGAATTTGAAGGATATAATGGGAACAATCATCTATATCTGACCAGCTCAGCAAGGCTTCGTAAGAAAGTCTGGTTTACAACACCAACTGTAGGACCTATAACACTGAGGGGTAGGGATTGGAAAAAGTTTGCTAAGGAGAACATCGGTCCGTATGTAGATTGGTTGCATTTCATCCAGGAAGGGGATGACTGTTTCTACATGACAGGATACGATATTAGGGATGGTAAAGAACTCAGGGGATATGACGAAGACAACCACCGTTATTCACGTTTTTAGAGCCGTGTTTGGGCTGTTCCAAACAGGCCTCAGGTATCTATACTATGTAACGTAATGTTGTATTACCTTTTTAAGCACGTTAATGTATTCCCTTAAAATGTGTATTTAAGACGCACGTTAACTTCATCGACAGAGAATTGCAGCTGATTTCTTAAGTGGGATAGGCCAGGCAGATCGTATTAGAATTAATTGTGGAGAACACTACTTTATGGTTCCTGTGCTCCGTGTTAATGATCCTAATCAGCCAGATGAATATGAATTGGATCCACAAATTTGGAATATTGTGAAATTAACTTTGGGTTTGCAAGCTGGACAGATGTTGGTGTTTACAAAAGAGTATAATACTGTGTTTAGGTTGATAGCTTTTAACTTGGATGGAAGTCCGCATGCACCGATGCATTTCTATGGAGCAACACAACTACGTGTGGTGCAACCTGCTATAGAGTTTGACGACCAAGGTGCTATAAATATTCACATCCTAATTTAGTTGAAAATTATATATGTCTTTATAGAAATCCTTAGTTTCAGGGAAGAAAAGTGTACTTAGATATTAGTGATATTCGATAGTAGCAGGATAGCATATCTAACATGTTAGATGTATTGTCAGATGATGACAGGATGCACCACATTTGTGGATGGCCAGGACATCGAGAGCACTTTGGTGAAGTGGGTGACACTTTCTATAAAAGTTATTATATGATTACAGTGTTGAAAAGACTCGTAAGTATTATTATTTGATGTAACATATTTATTGTAACACGTTATTCATGTTTATGAAGAAGTAGTTATTCACATCGTGGCGAATGGTTTATTTCAGACAATACCTGCAGACTTCATGGAATACCACCCGATGCACACATACAGGAAGGTTTTGATGATACACCAAGATGTGGACTGCACTTTTAATGTGAATATGGAGTTTCATAAAGAGGATCCTGGCAGGACCAACCATGTGAACGTATTTGGTGAATGGATAAACTTTGCACGTCAGTGTAATTTTGGGTTGTTAGGTTCCCATATTTGTAACACAAGCATCAATAAAAGAAATAAAGATGAGAGAGATCGGTTGAGCAAATACAAACACACGCGTATGAAAATGTAGACAAGTTAGGCGTAGAGAATGAGAGTAAATGAACAACCAACCCTCAAGTGAGGGTTTACAAGGATTATTTATAGGGCAAGGAGCTAGGGCAACACTACTAGCATCCTTCCCTTCTTATGGGCTTGGGCCAAGGCTCATGGGTTTTCTACATAAGCCTTGGCATGATAACTAACATAAAAGCCATAATTAAGCTAACTATTACGTATTAATTACTAACACTTGAATTCTAGTTTAGGAGTGATTCTAACAATCTCCCCCTAAGTGTTAGTGATTGATGATTTAAACGATGTAGGTGCTGATGTAATAGTAGCTTTGACGTCTTCTGACATTCTTCTCTCTTGTAAGAAGAAGTGTCTTGATTCGAACAATCTCTCCAGTGTAGGGAAATTGATTCCTTTGAAGTATTCTGCTTTGACGTCTTAGATTACTTTGTTCTTTGATCTTTGTTCTTTGTGGTGGTAGTGATAGTACGTTGTTGTTGTCTGCATCAGGTCCGCTTCGTTGCTCCAGTGTCTCCACGTCTTTCTCCAACATGCTCACACGCTCTTTAACGTTGGATTGCAATGTTGGTGTAGTTCTTTAAGTCTTTGAACTTTGTAGATTCTTTGATTGAGGAAGAATCATTTTGACTTTGTGTTGCCTTTGATGTTGAGAGAACTTTATGTATGATGTGGTTGGTATGAGCATGTGGAGAATCTGCAAGATCTTTTCCACCCGCAAGCATCCATAAGAAGAAAACATAAAACATGGGTTAGAAATAATCCAGCGCTTACAAGTTTGAACTTAGAGAGTGTTAACAGCATAGTGTGAAAACGCAACTCTAATTCTGACTAAGGCTGTTCCTGAACTGGAGTCCCATAAGTGAGATAACGCGATGTACCGAGGTACACCTACAGTTCAGATAAGTCGCTGAGGTACACCGAAGCATCACCCCACGACTGTAGACCGTTTGAGACACACTAAGCATAATCCACGGGGAGTTACCGAAGTGACCTGCTGTCAGGGCTGTTTGATGTTGACCCTGGCAGGAGTTTCCCTTCAATCACTGAGGATCACATGTGTGACCCCCTCATAAATGTTCTCGACAGATTGCTAAGATCTGTGTAGGACTCTATAATTGTATCACTTGTGTCCTTATTGTTGAACGACAAGTGATGAAATGTTAAGTGTCCCTAAGAGATCTTTTGATGAATCTCGTGGCTCTAGACTCAATAGTGCGCTTTGGTTTCCTAAGCGGAGACTAGGGAGAGGGTCTCCTTCTTCAATACCAGCTATCTCTAAGAGAAAGCCGATAGTTTACGTAGGGTTCCCAGTGAGAATGAAACAAGCTTCTGTTGAGAGAAACTTGAGTGGCTACGAAGGTTTAGTGCATGCGTCACTGGGTTCATGACGACTTTTGTCTTCAATATCGGTGTCATCAAGTAACAATCAGTAGCATATGAATTGAACCCGGTGTCTGCCCTAAGTTGAATAATCTGGAGGGCTATTTCTATTCACCCTTTACTTTACTTTTCTTTTTAATTCTTCAACTCCTTCTTTCTCCGATTCTCATTTTCTCCTTTTTATAATCATACCTAAGGACTTCTAACTCTAACTATTGGTGGTGTCCTTGGGTAGATCCCTCCGGCTCTGGTGGATCATAGGATGGTTATTCCTAACCTTAGTCACCTTATAACACCATGACTAACCTATGTTGCCATAAAACCAATTTTCCATGAAAGTCTCTCACAGTGGTTATGAGTAAAAGCATTTAATGCCACTTTTTGAGAGTTTTAAGATTTAGCATAATTACTCCCCCTCCACACGTGCTTAATAGTTTTGACTGAAATATGCACGGTGAGAGAAGAGCGCGCACTTTTGAATTGATCAACTCATGATAGACAATCCCTCGCGGGACACGGTTACGTTGCATAGTTAAAGAGTTACATTGTCAGCTTTTAGGTGACAACTAGCTCTAATAACTACCTTGAAGGTGTGGACAACCTCGAAAGGTTGTCAAACCCATCAAAGTTCATGACTACCAAGAGTTTCTCGAATGGTACATTCTACTCGGACAAGTCCTTTGCGAGACACGTTTACATCACTAGCGAACTAGTTTGAAATTATCACCCGTCCAGGACAAGTCTTTTTGAGTTACTAACATTTCAGAGCTCGTCAATTCGTTGGTTAAGTCTATTCACACGAAGATTCTTTTGCAACTCACAACATATTTCTTATCACATAATTTTTCTCCCCCTCAAAAATGGCATACAAATGTTATTTTTGACGAAATTTTGATATCGAATATGACCATTTTGAGTTTTGTGGGAAGATTTCCACGAAGAACAATTTTGTGAACAAAGATTTTGTTGACAAATACTCCCCCTCAATAAGTGATACTAACTTTTGAGGTTTTGAAAATTTTAAAGGGAAGTACTTGTTCTTTTGAGCAAAACTTTGAAAAATGAAAGTTTTGATAATTTTTACTCAAAAGTAAGAAGCTTTTGCTCCTTTTATAGGATTGTGGCACTGATGCGTACCATAGGGTCCTTTCATTACAAGAACGGGTTGTACACTGTTATGTGCACAAGCCATTGTCAGTTAAAAAATCACACATCCAAATGTAAATATAATGAAACAATTCAAGGGTTACCAGGAGATTCATGTAGTCCAGCAATAACTCCAGGAATGCGTTCTGGACGTTGATAGCCTGTGAGAGATATGCTGGGACGACCACCTACGAAACTCTCCAAGGTTCTGAACTGATCCCTTCGAAACAACCTTTCATCAATGCGAGTGATGATCTTCTGTACATCCCTCTTATCCCTTGAATTCCATCTCTTCTTTGACCCGACGCCTTGATGTATCTCCTTTAACCGATAAGCTAACCCATCCCTGACTTTCTTCAGTGTATGGTCCCCAAACTTATGAAGCTCTTTACACGCCATTAAGCAATTTCGGTGTAGTTCACTACGGTAGACCACTCCAAATGGTCTATTGATGAGTGTGTATTGAGGAAGTTGGTTGATGTCGGGAAGGTCTAGCTACGGTTTTGTGAGGTTAACACGTGTTTGATACGATTCCACGGCAAGCTAAATGTCTTCTACACGTTCCTGGATCACTATGCTTCTGATGAAGATTAACAATGACTTGATGAATTCACGTTGGATTTCTATTGAGAAATGTCGCATTCGTCCTTGTACCTTTGCGAGATACATATCTTCAATGTCGTTGAGAGATAATCTCTGAAAGTATGCTTCACAGAAGTCATAGTCCTCTTCGTCTTGTCGTTTGACCACAATTTTCTTGAGGAAAGTGTAATCCCACTTTGACGAGAGAGTAACATGCTTAATAGCAACGATCCCTTTATCGCTAAACACCTCCTTCTTTGATGTAAGTACCTGGCAGCTCTTGTAGTAGATTCTTCGGCGTTCTGGCCAATGATGAATCCCGTACATTGCATCAAGATCATACTTTTCCACTTTGTCAGAGAACATGTGAGAGGCATCTTCCTCGATTGCTATGCTGTTGGAGTATATTGCTGCCGGGAACGGAAGTGTAAGTGATGTAGCGTATTTCATGGAGACATCGCTACCATGTAGAAGAAATTCTAGGTCTTTGTTGAAGAAGAAGCGGAATGGAATCTTTGGGTGATCCGGTCGGCCAATTGTGGGTAGAGGTTTTGTCCAGTCTGTGTAGTATGGAGCTTTGTCTTTTCTTGTGAAGTCGATGTTAGCTTCAGGATTGAGCCAATCGATATTGTTCGACATGGCTCGTGCAACGTTTTCGAGATGGTATTCAACTTCAATTGCACTTTCTGAGCTGTCTTTAAACAGTTGAAAGGCATCATTCTTAATTCGCCTTAGCTCAGCCTTAGTCATCTTCTTCACTCTGAATTGTTCTTGAATCAGTTTCACATGCTCCATAGTATGGCCATCTACCATTTCTTGGCCTTCTGGTAGTGAGGGAGTAGCATCACAAAGTCTAGAAAACCAGTCATATTCTTCTGTTGTATCGTCATCTAGCCATGAGAGGACATCTGTCTTCGTCTTCTTCTTCTTCTTCTTTGGCTTAGATGAGGACTCTGGTTTCTTTGTTGCGGTGGGAGAGGTGGGTTTTTGTTGGGGCTCAGGGATTTCCTCTTCGTCACCACCAGTGTACTCGAAATGATCACCGATTTTCTCTGTGAGAGGTGGTAACTTAGAATCCTGAGGTTTGTCAGTAGCAGCAGAGCGTGTAGGAGATCTTCTGTCGGATGGAGTCATTTGGAGTGGTGGTGGCATAGAAGAAGATTCACCAGCTTTCTTTGGACGTTTTGGTGTAGAATCCTTATCCTTATCATCATCATCTCTTGTTCGTTTAGGTTGACCTGCTGACTCTTTGCATGAAGACCTGAGTTGATAATCTAGTAGAGCCTCAAAAAATTTAGCTTCATCCGAAGTAAATGTTGCAGACCGTTTAGACATTTGCATCACCAATTTCGAAATTAACTCAGCTTCAGAGAGATCAGGTTCTTTGGCCATTGTATGTTTAACCAATGCGACAATATTTGGAGTAAGTTGTCTAGAAAATATCTCCCTTGTCACACCAGGGATAGTGTCGAGAAGAAACTTGCGAGTGTATTCTCTTGCTGTCTTCTCAATTTCCTTTTGGAAATATCATGTGAGAATCTTCTGGATATGCTCCCTTTCTTTCAACATCTCATTTATCCCGTTTTGAAGAAAGTTGATTCTGTCAGTGAGTTGATTCAGCTTTTTGTTGGTCACGTCTTTCTTCCTGACTTGCTTGACAGCTTTGACAATCTTTGTTTTAGCTCGGGATTTCCAAGAGTCGGTTGGTTTCTTTACAGACTTGGATGTGGATTTGGTTGTGCCTTTGGATGGTGGTGGAGATGAATGAGAGGATGAATCTGATGATGATGAGACATGAGGAGATTCAGGATCCTTTGGTGGTTCAGAAGTTTCTTCTTTGGAGCGTGCTGGACTATCTAGAAGAAAATCATCATAATCAACTTCACCATCTTTTCCAGACTTGGCCAACTCTTCTGCCTTAATCCTGGCTTCTTCATCTGCTTGAGCTTGAGCTTCTTTTTCTGCCTTTTCTTTAGCTGCAGCCTCAGCATCTTCATCAGGAATCTTCTCAGATTTCTCCATTTCTGGTTCCTCAAATTCATAGGTTATAGAGTCCTCCAGTTGCCGTTGTTGTTGTTTATGGGTGGTGGTACCAGTTCCCTTATCGGGTTGATTAACCGCATTAGGAACTGGTGTGGCTTGAGTTCCACCACTTGACCCTCCGGGGCCACGAGTTTGTTGTAGTTTAAACTGTTCAGCAACGTGTTGGAGTCTTAGATTCTTCACCTTTCTCATGTAGTCTTTATCCAGTGGTTCTTCATCTGAACTTTCTTCTTCTTGTTCAAGCACTGGAGTTTTTCCCTTATCACCCTTGGGACTTGGAGGTTTTGCCACTATTGGTGGGTCATCTATGGCAGTTTCAGAGTAGAAGACCTCTTCGTCTGTTTTAGTGTCCTCTGATTCCTCGTCCTTTAGATGCGGTTCAGGTTTGGGAATAGGGATTGCCTCCTTCAGTGGAACTTTCCTTTTGCGGGAAGGACTCCTCTTCGGATACTTCCTAACACTCTCAGTGCTTGTGACACTTCCTGCACTGCCTCTTATGGTTTTCCTAGTAGGTGTACCAGAGGACTTTTCATCAAGGAAACCTACTTTACCAGCTTCAACTGCTACCTGATATCGTTTGTACGAATACAGTTGTTTGATATCATCAGTAATAAGATGATCTGGCAGCACTGCACCTTGTTTCTTCGTTGTAGAGTCCTTAAATCTGACAGTGATTGTGGGCTCATACAACACGGAGGGTTGTTTGGGGTCATTGAGTCTCAAGGGAATATTAGGATTATACCCTAGAGCGGTATATCTGATATACGGAATTTTGGTGCCAAGCTTTTTAAGGAAAGTCATCATGTCGTCCCATATCAGAGCTTCAACTTCAATGTCTTTCATGTTGACCAAAGCCCAAAAAATTTGTAGTTCCATGAGCTTGGGATGTTCATAACCACTATCAAGTCCAGAAACAGATTTTGCAATCATTATGTAGAGGGTTATCCATGGCTGGGGAATGTTCTTGAGATCAACATATGAGTGCTTTGTGATAACCCCGATAGCTTCATCATAGCCGATGTCGACCATGAATTGGAGAACGACCTCTTCAGTTGGAGTAGCATTGTATTCAGTAGGCTCGATGACAGGAATGAGAAGAATAGCCCTCAAATCTGCTGGCGTGATGGTGACTTGTTTGTTGTTAAGTGTCACCGTCACAGCATTTTGACCTTTGACCTTTCGCATTGTATGCCATAATTGGTGAATGTAGATCTCCGGTAAAGTAGCAGAGTTTGTGAGCATGTTCTGATAAAGGTGAGTCTTCAGAATATCCGCAGCAATCTGACATGAAGACTCAGAACAAGAGAAGGTATCAAAATCAACTCTGAGGTTGTTCTTTTCGATCTTCATAGGGTAACCATGAGGGAAGATATCTTCAATAGTGAGAACATTTGGTGCTTCCACATTTTGCATTTGAGCGTCCATATCGTGATCTGAAAGATATTTAGTCAAAAGAACCAACATATCGAAAGACATTACGTTAGTCAACAGTTGATTTTATTGTCTATTTATTGAATGTGATATGTCAATGATTGTTACGAGTCCAATGTCACGTGTTAGTCTAATAATCCAAAGACGTCATGATAAGTTTCGTGAGTGAATTGACTTTTAGTTTTAAAGTCCAAGTTTTCACTTATTTTCTCAACTTATTAAACATTTTAAGCTTATTAGTGACATTTTGGTTTCGCGACGTTATGATTTATTTATTTACAAGTTTACACGCGTAACAATTCACAATTTTGGTTAAAACTAGGCTTAGGCGTAGGTTTTGCAAGCTTATGCGTAAACAGGAGTGGTTATACGCGTAAGCATAAGCTTATGCGTAGGATCTTGACTTACGCGTAAGAAATATTATGCGTAGGAAAAGAGAGCCTTAGGCGTAAAGCTTACGCGTAAGCGTATATGGAACCTTACGCGTAAGGCTTACTCGTAATAGTGAACCTTATGCGTAGAGGTTACTGTTTATGCATATCCTTCACAGGATACGCGTAGTCCCCTTTGTAGAACCTTACGCGTAAAGGTTACGCGTAAGATTTCTCTTACGCATAACATTCTACGCGTAAGGTGATCCTTATGTGTAGATGTTCAAGTAACCTTGATTCTAAATTATTCTCGCGTAGTAACCAAAAATAAATTGATCATAACACCAATATTAACACATATATTCAATCTTTTTCAGTTCAAATCATGAAGACACAATTAATCAGTTACGCGTAGAGTCACTTAAGCGTAAAACTTAAACCTTAATAATTCAAGAATTACGACTAAGAGATTTAGCAATAGGATGTGCACCAAACTTTTTCTGGGATGTCTAAGATGTTTAGTGAGTTTTTATATGCAAGTTTTAACATTAAAACCTAAGAGGATCACTAATACCCAAATGCGAAGAACATAAACCCTAATTTTTAATTTTAGCATGATTGGTGTTTCTGGGTAAGTTCTAAGCCTGGATAAGATCAATTCAATATGTAAACAACATCACACAACTATCTTTTTAACCAGAAATACTCATATTTGAAAAACACCCAAAATTACGCGTATGAACCCTAATTTGAAAAATGATCAAAACATGTTTCTGGGTGGATTTGGTTAATGAAAATGGTTATGATATATACTTTTGAGCATTTTGACACCATTTTAACATCACAAACACACAAATGTAGACTTTGTGTTCATAGCTTACGCGTAGAACATAAAAGTTACTCAAACACCAATTTTAACCGTTGGATTTTCAAACTAGTCAAAAACCTTATTTGTTTTAACACAAAGATTGATAAAACACTTACAGATTTGAGATAAAAAATGCGGATTAGTGAAACGAATTTGGAGCGTGGATGAGATTTGGTGAAGTATTAATTGTAGTAATAAATGTGAAGAATAAGTTTGGTGGAGGTGTTTTTGTTTAACTTAGTTTGAACTTTTGACAGTTTTAGTCCCTCCACTTAAAACATTTAAATCCAATGCCCATAACTACCATTTTGGTTACCAAACGAGAGATATTTGGAGAGAAACTTGACGACACTCCCCCTCGAATTAAGAAATAATGAAATTTTATAAATTTGAGTCTGAGGAGTGTCAGTGAACCAGAAATGTGACCACCTTTATCAAGGGTACAACCGTGATGAGGTAACATGCAAGTACAAGGTTTTATGAAACCGAAAAATATTTACTTTCTCCCCCTCAACAATTGACCAAGAAAAATACTGAATTTTGAAAAAATAAAGTGTTGACGGAAGATTTGTACTTGGCATGTTACAGGAAAGGTAAATAGAAGAATATTTTTGTTGTTTTTATCAGATTTTATAATTTTGTATTTTGTTTTTGAAAAATATTTACAATAGAGGCTTTGGTGTTTGACTGGTTTTAAGAATTTTTTAAATTTCATCCAGTTCTTCTGGAGTCAAACACCGCATACCAATCCGGTGGACCAACTCATTAAACCTAGCGGGAGCTAAGGCTTTGGTGAGAAGATCTGCCAGTTGGTATTCAGTACCCACAAAGTATAATTCAACAGTACCCTGTTCCACGTGCTCCTTGATGAAATGATATCGAAGATCGATGTGCTTTGATTTTAAGTGTTGAACGGAGTTGCACGATATCGCAATAGCATTCCGATTGTCGCAGTACATCGGGATTCTGTCAAATACGTAACCATAGTCTTTGAGTTGTGTTCTCATCCAAATGACTTGAGCACAACACGCCGACATGGCTACATATTCTGCTTCTGTTGAGGACATCGATGTGCAATCTTGCTTCTTCGATTGCCATGACACCAGTTTATCACCAAGAAATTGTAATGCTCCTGAAGTACTTTTTCGTGAATCTAAGCATCCTGCGTGATCAGCGTCTAAAAAAGCTATTAGTTCAAAACCAGAATCCTTCGGATACCAGATCCCCAAGTCTGTAGAGAGCCTTGTTTAGTTTGTAGACATGGTTCGGGAACTCTGGATCAACGAATCCTTCTGGCTGGCTGACATAAACCGTTTCTTTCAGTTTCCCATTCAGAAAAGCAGTTTTGACGTCCATCTGAAAGACAGTTATATTCATATGAACCGTGAACGCGAGAAATATCCGAACAGCCTCAAGACGAGCAACCGGAGCGAATGATTCTTCAAAGTCAATACCCTCTTCCTGTCTATAACCCTTAGCCACCAGACGTGACTTGTTTCTGATTACAGTTCCTTCAGCATCCAATTTGTTTTTCCAAATCCATTTTAGACCAATGACGAAGACCCCTGTTGGTCTTTCAACCAATTCCCATACTTCAAGACGTTTAAACTGATTGAGTTCTTCTTGCATGGATTCAATCCAGTTATCTTTGGTCATTGTGTCTTTAATGTTTTTAGGTTTAGATTGGCAGACAGTGAGTGCATAAATGCAATGTTCACCGTCTGTGTGAAGACGTTGTCTTGTTATGACTGGTTGATTCGGGTTACCAATAATGTTTTCTAGAGGATGGTATTTTGTCCAACGATGTGTGGAAGGTTGATGTTGATATACATTATGCAGATTGGGAGGATTCAAATGGCTTGTAGATGATTCCGCAACATCAGGTGCAGCAGTTTCATTAGCAAACGAGTTGGAGAACGCATTTGGATCAAAATCTGTAGGTGGGGGTACTTCATTGTTCAGAACATCATCAGCTGGTTTAGCGTCATTGGATGCGGTTTGTTCAATTGTGATTGTAGAATCAATTGGTGGTGCTACTTCAACAGTAATTGTTGTAGCAGGTGTATCAGGTATTTGATTTTGATCAGGTTGAGTAGCGGAAACATTGGATACACCTTGTGCACGTTCATCAATATCATCACTAAACAGAGGAGCAAACAACTTTTCCATTTGTTGAAGAGTAAGCTGGGGGCTTGGTTCAGCTGATGATGGGGTATGAGGGATATTTAAACGGTTGTGACCGGCTTCCAAGCTGTTATGCTCAGAAGCCATTTCAGTAAGCTCATCGAAATTAGCATGAATCGTTTCCATAACCTGTTTTGTCCGACGATTCCAGATCCGGTAACCTTTAGAGTTTTCACAGTATCCAATGAAGACACCAATGTCAGCTTTAGCTTTGAGCTTTCCAAAGTCATCACGATCATTATTCGGATAGCAAAGGGATCCAAATACATGAAAGTGTTTGAGATTCGGTTTTCGGTTGTGGATAAGCTCAAAAGGTGTTTTGTTGTGGCGTTTTGTAATCATTGATCGATTCTGAGTGTAGCATGCAGTTGAGACGGCTTCAGCCCACAAGTACTCTGGAAGTTTAGCATTGATTAACATCGTTCTGGCAGCTTCCACTAGTGTTCGGTTTCGTCTTTCAACAACGTCGTTTTGTTCTGGTGTACGTGCAATGGATGTTTGATGCTCAATTCTACTTTCTCATAAAATGTACGAACAGTTTGATTCACAAATTCAGTTCCTTTGTCTGTTCTGATTTGTCTGACTGTGTTCCGGGGCTGAACTTGAATTTTCGTGAGAAAGGTGATGATCATATGTGGATCTTGATCTTTACTTCGAAGAAAATAAACCCAAGTCCATCTGGAGTAGTCATCTACAATTACCAGGATGTAGCGTTTGCCATTAATCTTCTGCTCGCGCATCGGGCCACACAAATCCATATGAAGAAGATGAAGCACATGTTGTGAGTTGTGTTCCATCTTTGAAGGAAAGTGAGCACGAGTGCTTTTCCCTTGTTCACAAGCTGAACATAGGTGATCTTTAGAATACCGGAATCTCGGGAGACCTTCAACAAGTTTGTATCGTGCAAGGTTGGTTATGGTTTGAAAGTTTAAATGTGAGAGACGATGGTGCCATAGCCAAGATTTAATAGATGTTGCCTTTGAAAGTAGACAGATGGGAGATGAAGCAATCATGTCTTGCATTGAGATTGTATAAAGACTTGAATTGCGGGTGCCGGACATAAGATTGTTTCCTTGTAGATCACGAATGAAACAAGTTTTCTCCCAAAAAGCAACTTCCAAATCTCCATCACAGAACTGACCAACAGAGAAGAGATTGTGACCGAGGCCTTCCGCATAATAAACCCTGTTAATTTCGATGTTGCCATTGATGTAATCTCCGTAGCCCATGATAGCTGCGAAGTGATCATTCCCGAATCTGACAGTGCCTATGAACTTTGCAACAAAGTTTGATAACAGTTTGAGATTGCCTGTCATGTGTCGGGAACATCCGCTATCAACAATCCAAAGAATGATCTATATCACCTGCATTACACACAGACGACACAGATGGAATAGAAGTAGATGTGGAACCCGATGAGTTAGAGGGTTCTGATGCAGTTATAGTTGAAACACACGCGTTTATGATTTTAGGTATCCATTGAAATCCTAGTGTATTATGTAACCATTTCTGCCATCTCCAACTAGTCTTAGCTTTAGTCTTAGTGAAAGTGCTAGGTGTTAAGATCTTCCTAGGAGGTGAAGTTGGAACTATGGGTACATCAATGTTCGTAGACGGAACACTAGAGGGTGGTTTACCGAGCACAGAATTAGAAGCATTAGTGGGCCTAGAGGTATTTCGTTTTCTATTATTCCATTTACGATTCAGGATAGCCTTAACAACACATTTATCCTGACAACCAGAAATCATGCTTTTATGACAACCAACACAAGAGGATTCAAACATAACATTTAAATTACTTAAAGGTTCAGCATGAGTTACAACACTTTTTCCATTACATTTGTTAGACACAATATCTAAAGTGGGTGCTACTTGAGTCTTATTCAAAGCCCTAAGGTGTTCTTCTACTTCAGCATTCTTTATTGTTCTTTTCTTATGGCGCAACTTCCTATTCTTCCTTGTATTGCTCCTAAGCTGTGAAGTGCGGGCGTTGGGAAAAGAGGGAACTATTCTTGTTTCAGTAGAGGGAAGCACATTAGTAACTTGTGGTTTGTCAGTAGGCATTCTAGTGTCACTTTTTCTAAGTGTTACAGGTGCAAATTTCTTAATGTTACTATGGTTAACTTGTTCATACTTTCCTAACTTCTCTTTCAACTCAATGATAGTGTGCAACAAATCTTGATTTTCAGAACGAAGATTTCCAGAAAAATTCATGACTTCTTTAGTGTGTGCAAGATAATGATCAAGTTCGTTTGATACATATTTTGAGATTTGATATTTGAAAGACACGTTTTGATCATCCAGTTGCGTTATTTTTTGACTGAAAGATTTGTCACGCAACTGGTTGATTTTGGTTTGTAAAGCAAGTTCACGAGTTTGACAATATTTTTGACACCATTGAAGACGATGTTTTGTATTTGAAAGCTCGGTTAATATTCGTTCATTTTCAACTTTTTAAGACTCGATCTGAGGCACGTTATCAGTATTCTCAACAATTTCAACAGAATCAACAGAATCAGCAGAGATATAATCAGATGCATATGCAACAGAATGTTGTAACACAACATTATGGATATCAGCACAGATAACATCTTCCAAGAGTCGATCAACATCTTTTCGTAACATTTTCTTTTTACGTTTTGTATTTGAAATCGATGTTTCTGTTTGCTCGAAAACACTTTTCATTAGTCCAAGCTCCTTGTGAAAGTCCCTTTCCCAATACAGTGTACAGTTTTTCAAATTTTTGACATGAGGTAAAGTTCTTTTCTGAAGAATATCTCTTTGTTCTCGCGCCAGAGGCGATTGAAAATGTTCAACTTTTATTTCAGAATGAAATTCAATCTCACGTTCTAAAATTTTGATGTCTGATAAGAAAATTTCAAAGTATTTGATAACTCGACAGCTTTCAGCTTTTGTGTTAGCTTCACTAATTGAAGGTAAAGGACCATTAATTTGTGCACCATTGTGTTGGGGACTAAAATTAGAAGGCTCAGAAATTGGTGTGATAACCCAAGGTGTGTTAGAAGTATCTTTTTGCGCGAAGAAAGTGGTGGCTTTTGAATAGTTAAATGGTTTGTTATAAACAACATTTTTTAATTTTGATCGACTCTCGTCTTCTGCATCTAATTCCTCTTGACGGTTATATTCAACAACACTTATAATTGAATCATCAATTCTATGTTCTGCACTGTAAACTTCAGGATTTGGTTTGAAGGCTCTATTTGAAAACTTAGGTTTGTAATCAGCAAGATTCGGTCCATATCCATTTGGATTTGGTTTGAAAGTAAACTTTTGAATCGTTGTGATTGATTCACCATGTTTATAAACAAAAGTTCGAAACTCTTTGATTTTGTGTTGTAAGTCGAGAATTTCCTCAAGATAGTCATCTATTCGTTTCGTTGAATGTTTTTTGTACTCAGAGAACTGTTTTTGACAAGTTAACAACTCAGACTTTGCTTTTTGAGTTTCCAAAGTGAGAGCGTTAAGTTGTTTTTTATGTTCATGTTGCAATTGTTCTATCTGAGACAACAAAGCATTCTTGGATGCGGCTAGATCACGTATCTGTCGTTCTAATGATTTTTCGTTTTGGTCTGATTTAGCAAAAGCGACTTCAAAACCTTGTTCACGTTTTTCTTGAGTTTTAAAAAAATTGAGTTGCCGTTTTAAGCATTCAATATCCCTGGTTAACAGTGAATTTTTACTGTGTAATTGCTGATTCAGTGCACGACATTGTTCAATTTGGGATCGTTGGTTATTAAGTAAAAGGTCAATATCTGGAGTAGACAATGGTTCAGCGTGTTCAACGTGAGTATCAACATGATCATTATTCAGATCGTCAAGTATAACCACGGAGTCAACTTGATTATCAATGGTAACCATGAGGTCATCTTGATCGTCAAATATAACTACTGGATCTAGTTGAGTATCATCATAATGATATGTGGATGGCTCATGTTGAACATTCTGAGCTTTGTCGGATTCAGATGTTGGCTGAGATATCAGATCATTAATGAGAATAGTTTGATCCGTTACCTGAGACAAGCCGTCAGTGTCATACACTGGGCCTGTGTCACTCATGTGAAGAGCTTGCATTTTTGCCATCAACATCACTGCTGCATTAGCCTGCAAGTCCTCCATATAATCATCAGAATCTGCATCTTCCATGAAACTCTGTTCTTTGTTGGTAAGAGTTCCACCAGCTTCATCCTTGAGAGCCAAGAGCAAAGCCTCTTTGTGATAAGCACTGCCTCTTGTCCTCGGTTTTGGGCATGCATTAGCCAGATGACCCTTCTCATTACAGTTATAACAACGAAGACCATTAACCCCATTCTAAGCATTACCCTGTTCAACCACTTGAGCCCTTTGTTGTTGCGGAGCACCCATGTTATTCCTCCCCATAGTATTAAACCCTTGACCACCGCCCATCTGACGAATATTACCACGATTCTGAACTTCAACACGTCAATTGTTAACCACAGCCTGATTCCTTGTGTTTGATGAGGTACGAATGCGATTGTTGGATTTGTTTGAATATCAGCCGAAGGCTCTAGCAATCATGACAAACCCTGGCTGCAAGGCATCAAAAGCTTCAGTATCCTCATTTGATTCACTATAAAGCGCTTGATCAGTGTTGTTGTTGTATGGAACTAATTGAGTTTCTTGAGATTGGTGCTGTGACTGATCATATGGTGTAATTGTTACAGTTGGTTGAGCAACAGGTTTTGGAGGATTTGTGAATACAGTTTGTAAGGTCGGGAATTGAGGATAACAGGTTTGAGCCCACAAAGCTAATTGTTGATTGTCCGGAAGTGAAGGTGACACCGGGAGTCCACGGATAGCCCTTTCTTTGTCAACTTCTTTTTGATGGGGCTTCAAATAGTCGTACAACAATCCGTATGATGCATGATGAAGATTCTTTGCTTGACGGATGAAAATGACATACTTTTCCCATTCAGGACCAAGACTACTCAGGAACTTAGTGTTGACTGCAATTCTTGGCATAATGATGTTGTGTTTGTCCAAGTCATTGATGATGTCTGAAAAGCGATGATAATATGACTCTAATGACTCTCCGAGTTCAATCATGAAGTGTTCATAAGCCAAGTAAATTTTTGATTCCATGTCTTCTTGATTGAGTGTTGTGCCTTGCATGAGAAGATGAATATGTTCCCACATTGCTTTAGCAGTCTTTTGAGCATCAACACTTCGAAGGATCGGATTGGGTAATCCCAAAAGGATGTATTGCATTGCTATCTCATCAGCTTCGAAATGTAGAAGTTCATCAGGATTGAGGTCAGAAAGAGTTGCAATGTTGGTGACATCATATCTTGGTGGAGTAGCATTTTGATCTCCGGGTGTAATGATAGTAGGCATCTGAAACGGACCTTCCATAATGACCTTCTTTAAGAAATTTCCATGTGGCTTCTTTATATCACAAAACCTAAAGAACCTTATCACCCATTGATCATAATTTCCGGGAGTGAGCATTGGAGGTCTATCCAGTGAGCCAGCTTCATGAATTGATTGTTGGCTTCTTAATGCTTCACACATCTTGCCAAACCATGACGGTTCCTTAATAGTATTCCTGGATGGATGTTGATTGTAAAAGTTTGTGTAAGGTTGTACTTGAAGACTAGGTGGTGGTTGAACCATTTGTGGTGAAATTGCTCCTTGTTGTGGAAAATGTTGTTGGTTAAATTGTTGTTGATAAACTTGTTGTTGTTGATTGAATTGTTGATGTTGTGGACTGAGTTGTTGTTGTTGTTGTTGATTATACGCGTAAGGAAAGTAGTTAGAGTATGGAGGTTGAGACATGTTGAAAACTTGTGTTGTAAAATGGATCTTGGTAGTCGAATGAAACGTTGTTGATGAAGTGTCCTTAGGCATAGAAACCAGGTTTAGGCAAAGTAATGCTTAGACGTAAAAACACCAAACTTACGCGTAAAAGCAATAGTTACGCGTAGGATTAGCTTACGCGTAAGAATTGAGAAACACTAAGATTAGGTGTAAACTGAAAGTTAGACGTAGAAAACTTATGTGTAGGATTAGCTTATGTGTATGACAAGGCTTAGGCGTAAGAAAAATCTTAGGCGTAAAGAGTTCTACGCATAAGTTTGAGCTTATGCGTAAAATTAGGGTTTTGCCCAAAAATCCTTTACACTAATCACAGTGTAAAAGATATCCAAAGTCGAAGTGTTTTCAGGCTTATCCAAGCAAGAAAACACTGAGTAAACCAAGAAAACTGAAGATCAAGCCACGGATTTCTTACGCGTAACTCTAGGGTTTTGGTACGCGTAAAACTTAACCAAAACGGATTTTTAGCCCAAAGTGTTTCTAAACTAGATTTTTGTGATGAAACAGCTTCAATATCACTAAAATAACACAAAAGTGTGAGATTTGATGATCCAAAAGTTGTAGACACCTTACGCGTAGAAATGAACACACGTATAAAACCAAGCTTAAAAACAATGAATTACATGTAAAGTTTGAAACTTTTTGCCAAAAACTGAAATTTTAACACCTAAAAACTTTGAAAGTACAAGAATCTTGGATTGTAAAGTGTAAAAAATGAGTTTTTAAGCGTGTAAAAGTTTGTAGACCGAGACTTACGAGTAAAACCAAAAAAAACTTCAAAAACAAAAAAAAACTTTTCACCCAACTATTTGGCGATTGATACCACTGTTAGGTTCTCATATTTGTAACACAAGCATCAATAGAATAAATAAAGATGAGAGAGATCGGTTAAGCAAATACAAACACACGCGTATGAAAATGTAGACAAGTTAGGCGTAGAGAATGAGAGTAAATGAACAACCAACCCTCAAGTGAGGGTTTACAAGGATTATTTATAGGGCAAGGAGATAGGGCAACACTACTAGCATCCTTCCCTTCTTATGAGCTTGGACCAAGGCTCATGGGCTTTCTACATAACCCTTGGCTTGATAACTAACATAAAAGCCATAATTAAGCTAACTATTACATATTAATTACTAACACTTGAATTCTAGTTTAGGAGTGATTCCAACATGGGTACAACAATATGATAAGGTTCAAGTTCATGCATTTGCTTACGGATATGGGTGGAGATGAAGTGGAGGTGTACCCTTTGTTTCACGTCTGTTAAAAAATTATCCTAACAACTTATTTTTATTTTGTATGGTTAGTATGGTCTGAACTAATGTCTGGATATATGCTTTGTTATGTTATGTTAGAATAGTCAAGATATTTGCTATTTTTTGGATTATCAAATGGCCTTTTATGATAAGGTAAATCAATGGTTTCTAAAAATATGGAGTGCAATCTATGTTGTTGCTTAAGATGTGTCTTTGTTTTCAAGTATTATATTTGTAGATGTTTCATAAAATGGTTTGTTGATGCTTTTATGAATTGCAGATCGATGTTCATTTTTTAATGTTGGTCGTATGATTTGTTGATGATGATATGAATGTCAGTGTTGTATCCGATATATCATATCAGTGTTGTCCAATATGTGATAGGATGGAAGTATGGATGTTGTTTTCAGATATAACACTTATGCGACAATGAGTATGGATTAGCGATAATAAACTGGTTGTCCCAAAAAGGGTAATTACACATCATTATCAAGAATAAATTTTGGATAATATGCTTCAGAAACACATTATCTGCGTTTGGCTAATGGTATACAAAGTTTTAGCATGTACATAAAGGTAATATGTTCTCATGAACATAGTAAACAAATATTCAATACAACTGCGTTGATAATTAGGAAAAAATACAAATGGCAGTAAATAAAGATGGAATATTGTCATAAAGTATTCATTAGAACATATAAATATTACATACATGTGCAAGTATACATTGGTTAATTATGCAAACAAACTTTCAAGTATAAAAAAAGCTATATTGCCAAAGTGTCAGGTTTTTAGGACTGAAGGTGGTTAAACTTAATCAAGCCATATGGGTTCCAGAGAATGTAGCACAATCTTACCTGCAAAATGAACAGAACAGACGAAAACAGGTATAGAATGTTAGCTGTTAAAACCTACAAGCAACTTTAAGCACAAAACTTATTTCCGGTTCAAGACCAAAGTAGTGATGCGTTATTCATAATAAGACATTGTCCACAACGAAAAATCAGTTCAAACAGCATTGCAAACGCGAGGAAAATAAAATCAAAGACCAACACAATGGTAGAAAAAAAGTATTGTTTATGTGGATATCCATCCACAGCTTCCGGTTATTTCAAAAGTAATAACTCCAAGACACAGTTCATTCACGGTTTCTCAACTTTAATCTCCTTGTCAAGAACCAACTTTGCCCTTTTGGTAGCACTATTTTCTTCGCCTTGGAGCAAGTCAGTCTTATCCAATGGATCAACCTTCCTTTTTTCTTGAGACGTAGTATCAGAAGACGATTGCTCGGCATTCACAACATCATTCTTTAGGCCAGCAACCGGCGTTGTGTTCTCATCGGTCTGTGACTCCAAATCCTGTGAAAAATCACAAAAAAGGTAGGTTAAGTCTCGTAAAATGGTTACCAACTAACGTCACAAATCACGGTAGAACATGTGTACTCAAAAAATGTCTACAGTATATCATTAATGAAGAATACTTACAAATGGGGTCACATCAACAACCTTTAAACTGGTGGCTTCGTTTTCAGCCTGAGAGCCAAACAAAAAAAAAAGAAATTATATGGCTAAACTTTTGTTGGTAATGACTTTGCTCAACATGAAGTTTGGTTAAAAATGTTTAACAAATAAAATTCATTTATCACCTTCCCCGGTGTAGCAGTAGCACAAACAGATTTAATGATATCGGGATCATTAGACAAACGCAATACATTGAACACAGGCATCAGCTTTTCTTTGTTTTTGGCATCAACAGACACCTTAAAAACAAATTTCTTATCAACAATTTCCATAATCTCCGTCGGGAAGACACCATCAGACTACATAAGAACAATAAAATGGGTGGACAATTTAGCATGTACAAAGTATTTAAATCAATTAGCACTGTAGATAAGTAGGAATACCTTGCCATACTTATCCAGCAACTGATAGGCAGTTAAGTTATTCAGAATCGCCTGCACCTCATCATTGAATAGACAAACTGATACAGTGCCAGTTTCATCTTGAACCCTCACCTGTAAGCGGAACCTAAATGCAAAAAAGTACATATGCACTGAGGCACTAACTACTAAAAACCAATGCTATAACAGAGCCACTTTAAGGGAAAGTATATACTCACTGGGTTTTGATTGATGTAGCAGCAGCGTTGCATTTTGAGCACCACCATTCATTAGGACCACCAGCCGGTTTTGGTGTGCTATCAGATTCAAGGTCAACAATATCTGCAGACTTGACCACCTTCTTTCTACACGCCCTGCATCCGAGGTACCACCAACCTTCCTCCTCTTGGATAGCACATATTGTAGCGACAATAACGGATGGAACACCCTGCATATACGTACGGCAAAGTTGATGTTATTTTTGTACAAACATTTGCACCCAAAAAGCATGAGAATGGTACGTTTGTAACCAAATTGGTAGAAATCGTTTTAAACATGCAACATCAAATTGGTATGCTACAATTTCATTACATAACCCAACAAAAATGTATTGTTTGGAACAAAAAATGTATATGATACGGTTTCATTGTATAATTTTTTATTGCTGAATAAGCGTAGATGTAAATGCTGCGATTCTCAATGAATTTACCTGTTCAACATCAAAAATTTCCGCAATGTTTCTAAACTGGTATTTGGTGACGAAATCATCTTTTGTAGAATTCTTTGAAGCAGTTGAGATACGTGATGCAGTTTGTTGAGAATCCTCCGTACCTTGAGCAGCCACCAAACTACGTATGGTTAAGCAGACCAAAGGTATTAAGACGGCATTACAACGCTAATATATTAACCAATTTAAAAAACATATACAAATATTGCTTTAAGATACCTTTTCCTAAAAGAGTCTACATCTTTAAATTCATTGTCGGGTATACAGTCTTTGCCGTTGAAGAGGAACAACCTTGTTCCATTGAAACCATTTTGGATGGCCATTCTTCTTGTGTATTCAAAAACATTTACAAAACATTTTAATGATTTTGGAATTATACCTATTGACTCTAGTGCAGACAAAATCAGTGAATGTAAATAGAAAATAAAGCGGAACATACCATCCCAGATTTTCATCATTGCCAGCTGCAGGACAGCAATGATCTTACCATGTTCCTCGAGTTTATTCAAAAAGTCAGCGAATTGTTGAGCAAAACTACCCCACAAGGTACGGCAACTCATTGCCCCTGCGCATATGATCGTTATAAATTCAGTAAATAAATTGTAAATGTAAATGCAACTTTATAAACTTGGTTAAAATGACCTACTCAGCATCAATGATTGTGATGGGTTTCTTCTTGCCAGACTGCCCGTTTTTGTCATAATTATCCAGGTCCTCACAAGCAACCACCTGGCCTATCACATCTGCATAATGTTCAAAAAAAAAGTTTCAATTGGTTGCCATATCATCTGGAAACAAAAGACAAATCTATACAAATAAATAGAAGGTTTCTACATACCAAACTGGCCAACTTCCTCATTCTTAAGAGAGGTAATGGTTCCATAGGGACAAAATTCAAATCCATAAAGAGAACCGGTGAAATCTGTGCACTTTTCTATGACAGTATTCGAAAGGAAGCTTAGGCGGAGAGGTTTTTTAACGATGCGGAACTTTGGTTGGATCTCCCCAAGACTATACCGTTGAAGGATGACAGCATTGCCCTCTTCTAATTGATGTTTGAAACCACTGACCAACGCCATCCTGACCGTTGCTTGCATCCTTGTGTTCTGGAATAAAACATCAGGATATTTTTAGTACATAAACGAAAATGAACATACCAAATAACAATTCATATCAAAAATGCCAAGCATCAACAAACAATTCATCTAAAAAGGCACAAATAAAAAGTATAATATGGAGCATAACATAAGTAGATGCATGCCTGCTCATCAAAAACGACCATCTCCATATTAACTATATTTGGCTTGCTAAACAAAGGTTGCATCCAAGTCCAAAGAATACGCACTCGTAACTTGATGTTGTCCTTAACAGGTGATAAATCGTTGATATACCCCGAAAAAAAGGTAGCCATTGGTTGATTTGATATTCAACGCTTAGGTAAGTAACTGAGATGTGCATCTTTATCAACACGGCCATCCTCAATTTATACAATGTTGTGTCGCCCTGAAAATTAGGGATCATATGAATCAGAATACTTTTAATTGCATACTCATCTTCCCAAAATTAAGATCATTACCAAAAAGAATAAAAAAGCCCCAAATTTTTTTTAGGGTTCTTGGCCATTATATAAAATCAATTAAAATCACTAAAAATTAACATAAACGAAATAAGATTATTAATTAACATAAACGAAATAAGATTATTAATTAACATAAACGAAATAAGATTATTAAAATAATTAGTTCAAAATCAAGATCATTACCAAATACTCAATGATGCCAGCAAAGACCAACTGAATCCGCTATTTTGGGACTTGATATGTATTGAAACGCAAAACGTATTGGCCAAGAAAAATTTAGAGATTCATATGCGTTTTGAATGAATTGAAACGAAGAATTGAAGGTTTTAATGACTTTCCAATTTTGTGACGAAGAAATCTCGGTTGATATGAATTTTGTTTGACTGGGCAATTGAAAACTTGAGGAGGAAGGGTAGCAAAAGGTGGTCACGTGATACTGCACATGACATATGTGGAGGGATGCATTGTGTCTTGTACATTAGTGCTAAATATGAAAGTGTTTTTAATGAATAAAATTTAATGTTGTGCTTTAGGAGGGTGGTACAGTATTATCATATATTATATATATATATATATATAAATAGATTGGATCATTTAAAAAGTTGATCTCAAGAGAAAAGTGAGAGAAGTGATCTCAACCATTAGATCACCCTCTCTTTCCCTCCCTTTTTTCACACCAAACTACAGGGACCTAATTGTATTTTCTTTCATTCTTAAAGGGAAGCTTTTGTAAATTTGAATCTATCATATATAATTCATATTTTTTTTTTCATTTTTTCTTTTTCTTCTTTCTCTAAATCATTTTTCTATCTTTTTTTCTCTCTGATCGCTCTTCAGTAACTCAATGAACACGATGATTATGGCTTCAAATTTTCACATATTCAACACAATAAACACAATTGTTCATCAGATTCATTAGATCCTCCGGTGCTAATCTCTCAAATTGTCGATCAAAGTAAGTATCATAACTTTTTTGAATATAATTTTGTTAGTTTTGGTTATCAAAGATCAAATATATAGATCGTAGATGTGTTTGTAATAGTGTATTTGCAAAACTTATTGTTAGTAATGAGTTAGGTTTTTCTTTTATGAGTTTTGCTTCGGTGATCATAAGGTGTGTTCATGGATATACCAAATTTAAGATTTTTGTGTGAGATGATGTTGTTTATGAATTAGATATTTGTGGCAAATTTGAGAAAAAAAAGACATGTAAAAGTGTTTAAGAAAATTGCACACAAGGTGTTTGATAAAATGTCTAAATGAAATTTCATAACTGTGATGCATTGAATTTGCACTGAGATGCATCAACTGTTTATGTAATTGTTTTGGTCATTTTTTTAGTGGAACGGGCTTTGCGATAAGGTTAATCATGGTTTCACAAGTCATGGATCAAGCTTTGTAATGACAAAAGCAAATAGACCACCTTCAAAATGGAATGATTTCCTTAATGATGGATAATGACTTGGAGCTCGAAATTAGCAGATTAGAAGAGACCAACAATGCTGCATTCGAGAGAAACGTGAGTGGTGAGATTGTTGAAGCTGATTTCCATCCTGATCTCCTGTGAACTGTATGGTCGTATTTTATATCGCTATATTTCTATCCTTTTAACATAAACCTCATTTTGGGAATTAAAATTAATTCAACTCTAAATAATAACCATCAATCAAGTATCCATATTTGCAGTTATAAAATAAACTTCGAATCTTTTGGTGTTGTATTTTGCCTTTTGGAGCGGACCAACACCACTGTGATAAGTTAATACCTTGTTATAGCTTTTTTTTTTGTAATGAATCTGTGGTAATTTCATTATTTCCTAATACCTCTGAAAAATGCAACTTCTGTTTAGATTATAAATCGTTAGTGTAATGAATCTATGCAGCTTGATTCATTATAACTAAAGGAGAAATCGATGGTAAAGGCAACAGAACACTGGGAGAAATTGCGGGTAACATGAGTATATAAAGGGAAATGGTTAGGAAGCATAAAGTTAAGGCTCTGATGAAGCTCAAACATCCATCTCGAGTCGAATATATGCGCCACTATCTCTTGTGAAGGAATCTACATTTTTTGCATGTATAAATTATTGTGTGTATACGATTGAGTGACATGTATCATAGTTATGAGCTAAAACGAAAGATAAGAAACACCGTACGTTGTAGTTCCAAGTTACGTACATGACAAGGAGGGCTTATTCTTAAAAATTACTGTACGAGTAGTTGAATCTTATTTTATAACAAGTAGAAGTTTTATTGGTATTACAGCAAGTAGAAGTTTTATTGGTATGAGCTCCTTGGCATATATCTTATGTGGTTTCTGTTTATGTACTATCAATGCTGATAATACTATGTATTTAGAGTTTTATGAAAAGTGAGGATGTTATGTGTTTCTTAAATGTGGTGACTTTGAATTCAAGGGTAACATTGACTTATGCTACTTGAAGAACATAATTCACTCAAAAAAGTGCCACTTAGCTACGGGAATTCCAACCTACTACCTTATGTCATTTAATTTTCTTTACTTTCTCATTCTGTACGACATTATATGTATTCTTCACTCCTAGAAAGTGCCAATGGCTTGATAGCAAGTGCCAACAACGTGTTGAAGTGTATGTGAATGTCCTGAAAGTGAATTCCCAGAAACGTTTAAGAGGCCATGTTGTAATTGAAGTTATGTACAGGACAAGGATGGCTTATTCTTATACTTATATCTCATTATACAGTAAAAAGAATCCTAATTGCAGTAAGGTTCGTGTGATCATGACACAATTTATACATGAATCAGACATGTATTATTCTGATTTTCGCTATAATAACTATTATGAATATACATATACAGCGAAGTAACAGATATATCACTATGTTTACAGTAAAATAATGAAATGGCAGGTAAAACATGATAGCCAGTAAAGCTTTACACGATTAGAATGTACAATAAAGACTTTTAGTATATTAAGCACAAGTCATTACATCACAATAACGAGAGACTTGACCTATGAAAGGGTTTCTTCTAAAGAAACAGACGTTCCTCTAAAACATGAAACCTGCTCATGACAACTATAAGACTGGAGTAATACACAAAAAAACTAGATTTTACAGTTTGCTTATCTCGTCACTTTTCAGTTATATATATACTAAAGGCGGAACTCAAAAGACATGAAAAGTCAGAACTACCCCACACAAGTCCCAAACTGTACAATCAGCAAGAACCCCTTATGAGAATCCTTCATCAACTTCACAAACTTATGTGTAGGTGACGACTTTCCTGAATCTGAACCCACTTCACAACCTGCACCATCATCCTTTGGAGGGCTACCTGATGACTTTTCAGAATTTGAACCATTTGACCGATGCGTTTGGATGTTTAAATTACTTGATGACAGAGGTTCCTGTACCAGGTATAAAGTAGTCAAAAATTAAAGAAGGAAAAGTATAATCGGCTGGTAATGGGTCAAAATGGGACTTCCAGTGCAGGTTAAATGAATGAGGCCTAATTGACCCACAAGCACATTTTTGTACATTAAACATGATTAACAACTAGATTGTTAGACTCTAAGCTTTTAAAACAAAAAATCTATGAGGTTGTATATAAGAAATGACACTTTTGATGAAATGTGACTTGTTTGCCCTATTTCATTTTATCTAATGTTCTCAAATTTTGACCGTTTTGGTCGTTCAATACATTACTCATATAATGGGTCAAAAATGCAAAATCTATCAAAAAACGAAAATATCGATAGTCTCTTGTGTAAAGAGGATATGAAGATAGAGAACCTTCTTGATGTCAATGTGATCAGGGGTTTCATAACGAGCAACAGTAACAGCCAAGCCAAATCCAAATCAATGCATTTCAAATACCGATTGAATTTTTTCTGTGAAATAAAGAATGTTTTAGGACATTTTATAAAGAATCTATTGCTATTAAGTGTACATGTATTGTACAAACTGATAACCCTTTTCCGTAAGTGGGTTCTCCAAGAATCACAACCATGTTCTGTTTCCTGGACATAGACATGCCTAGCAAAGAGCTCCCATAACGAATAAGCAATCCTAGATAGAAAAGGTACCGATCCACTTGCTGAAAATAAGCATGAATAATTCGGTTTTAGTTGTTTTTGAAATGCGGAAAGTATACTGTAACAAGTATTTCATCATGGACTAGTTGTTTTAGGCTAATAAAAAAGCAAAAGAAAAAGTTGAAGTTTACACGAGGGGTGGATTCATATATTGAAAAACCAATCTTGTTCAATAAGTTCAACGATGCATCGATGCACTAAACATACAAACGATGCACTAAAAATTGCATGTAGATGCCTTAATATTTCTAACGATGCACTAATGTTATGCATTGATGCCCTAGGTCACAAAGGTAAATCAATAATTAGTTTAAAAAGGCATTTCATAAATGAATTTTTTATATCATTTTTTACAGAAAAACAGATATTGGACAAATGTGTTTCAGGTGTTCTCAACCCGTTTTAAACTACCCCAAAGAATTACAAGTTTTGATCCAAATCGTTTAGACCCCTTATTTAATCAAACTAACACGCCCATTGTTCCTCCTCTAGCTGAAGTATCTATTTACTAGCCATATGATATGAAAGAAAAAAATACCTTGAAAATACTTCCGCCAACAACACCACCTTTTAAATCAGCCTCCTCACACCTCGACTTATTGACAGCAAACGACCTTATCAATATCACCTTTCAAATGAGGGGAAGTTGGTCTGTCATCATCCAATTACAACAGATATAAAATTAGTATGACATGGCATGCATCCATACACACCTCAAATAGCAGTTATTCAAAAACCATTATGGACCTCTCTAGAAAAAAGAAAAATGTCGTTTGTGACGACCTGAGGACTACATTTACAAGCTTCCTGGCCAACTTAAACAGATCTAAAATTCTACTCCATTATTTCATACTATTGATAAGAATCAGTGGGCTTATTAAAAAACTCAAATTCTACTCCATTTTTACAACAAGAAACAACATAAGCTAATTCCTTTCCATAACTACCACTTAAGGGGCGTTTGTATTAGTTTATCTTATGGGCTTATTAACAAACTAAAATATAAACATATGCACTAAAATACAAACGGATGCACTAAAATACTTACGAGGACGGAGAATTAACCGGGACTGAAACGTAGCATTTACTTGTCACATGCTATCATATCCTGATACTATAATCAACCACCCTTGCTGCCCTAATATATCTAAACAGATGCTCTATATACGTAAATGGATGCACTAATATCTACCTTTTCGATGCACTAATCATACTCATAGATACCCTAATTCCCATATAATCTACTATTGCCATTTTTCATCCATTTTCAACATGTTTGCGTATGAGCAATCGAATTAGGTTGTGGTGTATCTTAACAAGACAAAGGAATGAAACATACCAGTTATCAGTACACGTTACAGCTAATTAACTAGGAGAATATTCATAAACAACACCGAGCAAGAGAGGATTCACGGGCGTTTTGACAATAGAGACAAACCACCAATCAGAACCAGAGGAAATGCAAGATTTCCAATTAAATTGAACAAAAAGGAACCGTAATCTTCTTAAGCATTATGTGCTGCAAAGTCGATCAAAATCAGAGGAAATGCAAGATTTGCAATTAAATTCCAGTTATCAGTACCCGTTACTGAACAAATCTTCTCTCAAACTGTTTTAATAAAAAAACCAAGTCAGAATTAATACAAACATAATTAGTTGCAAATAATATAAATATGTTCCATACAATAAACTTAAAGCCAACAATTGGGCATTGAAATGACACAAATAGAAAAATGCAATAAACGACATTACTATTCAGACAAGATGATGTCTCAATGCTGTTGTGTTACATCTAATATTAAGTTCGTCAATTTTTAATTTACTTGCATTAAAAAACTATGTAGTTGATACATGATTTCTCCCGAACCACCCATCTTTTATTTCTCCGTCACACTCGTCAACTTAACGCTGCGAGAGGTCCAGCCGTAACAGAGATGATAAAAGAGGCGACAGCCGGGAGAATGCAAGTTTACCAAGGTTAATATCCTTGGATCGTTTATGTCCCTGAGGTGGCGTGATGTTCTGTACAATGACTTGAATTTTGAAAATAATATTAGTATAGGAAAAGTCGATTGACTAACACTTGAATGTGAATAGTAATAGCTCTGTCCGCAACTCACGTCCAATAAAAACGTGCAATGAACCTAAAAGCGATTATTTATAACTATAGTAGGGATTTGCATGTCTTATGACTTAAATGCAAATTAAAAGAAAATAAAAGATAAAATCTATTAAATAAAGCTATCACTATTTTTAAAATGATGAACGTTTAAAACCTAAAACGTACGTTTAAAATAACGTTAACGTACAAAATAAAAACGTGAAACTTACACAATATAAATCCTAAAAATATGAAAAATATATTTCTACAATCCTAATGATAAAAGAAAATTTATAGAAAAATTATTTTTACAACTATTTAATTAATTATATTAATTAAAACTATTTCTAACTATTTATTAATAACCTAAAATAGAAGAAAATATGAAATAAGGCTAGGAAAATAAAATTATGATTGAGAAAAATCTAAAATATTATAAAACTTATTTTAAAACTGAAAATTTATTTTTTACACAATTATTTTATTTATTATTAATTATTTACTAATATTAATTACTAAAAACTATTATAGATAAATGAATAAATAAAAATCTAAAACTCAAAAAATGGTACTACTATAAGAACTAAAATGTGCAAAGGAAAACTGAGAAGTGAGCTAGTCCAGGTGGATTATGCAGTGAACTTGTCACCAAGGGAACCTCGGTTCGAATCCAACACACAACCTTTTTGCACTTTATTTTATTTTTGGATTTTTCTTTTTGCAAAACTACTTATAAACTATAATATAGAACTTTATCAAAAACAACTTTTTCAAAACTTGGAAATAAGCTCTGTGGGAGCTTATTTCCATGACAGTTGGCTTATTAAGCCTAAAGCTTCTAAATATAAGCTAACACTTGTTGCAAAAGCTTGTTTTTGGGCTTTTCTGTTTTTAGGACTAGATAAGTACTGATAATATACAAGTTTAATGAAAATGGAACTTACAAACTAAGAAATAAGCAAGTAATAAACATGAGTCCAACATTGAGCTTTGGCTTACTGTTGGAACTCAACTTAATATAAGCAAATAAGCTATTCACAGAAATAAAAGGGAAAATATATTTGTACAAGTATAATATACATATATGAACAAGCAGATGCAAAGATTAGCACTAATAAGCTTGTTATAAGCAAATCAGCACTTCACTTTACACTCAGACCCAAACAGTCAAACCAGGGCCTGCAACTTTTTTGAATGGCCATTTAAGCTGTGGGTTAAGCTCAAAATGGCAAAATGAAAATTGAGTTGCAAGAATGCTGGTGAGCTTTCCAAGCTCACTAGTGGGGACCACTAGTAGTGAGCTTGTGAGAAGCTCATGAAAAGTCATCCAAATCCTGAGTATAACAAGCTTCGGTATACTCGGGAAATGGGACAATCAAAAAGCCTTTGGCAAGCTTATGAAATAAGCTTGAAAGTGATGAACAACCAATGAACTTTAGACACTGTTGGTTTGCTTTGAGAAAAGCCAAACTCACAGCTTAAGTTCATTAGAGAGCTTTTGTTGGCTTATTAAAGACTAGAATCACTGGGTTACCCAGTGATCATTTAAAAATGAACAAGGTTAAAGCCTTGTAGCAGCCTATTAAATAAGCTTATATGTGAGATATGAGCTTTCAAACCTTGAGATTGGTAGATAAGCTTTCCAAAAAGCTAAAATTCATACAATAAGGTTCATTAATGAACCTTATAAGGGCTTATGAAATAAGCACTGTACTTGGTGACCAGTGTAGTGTATGAATTTGAACAAAATGTTAAGCTAAAATTAGCTTATCAAATAAGCTGTTAAGCTATAGATAAGACTAAATCCAGTAATGATACCTAGGCTTCCTAAAAAGCCAAGGTACACAAACTTTGATCCATTATTAAGCTTTCTACAAGCTTATGAAGTAGCTATTAGTACACTGAGTTCTCGACATACTTATCAATATGGTGATAAGTTAAAGCCAATTGACCTTTGATTGATAAGCTGCAAAATGAAATCTGAGTATTGGATCAAGAAGTTGGGTAGATAAGCTTTACAAGAAGCTAATTTACACAGGCTTTTGATCACAAATGAGCTTTATAAAGAGCTGTAGGTAATAGTATAAATTCAATGAATTGAATTGTTGGGAATGGGCAAACTACAAGCTCAATAAAAACTTATCAAATAAGCTAATGAGAGCTCAACAATCACTGCACTAGAGATTATGGTTTCTTAGCTTTGTGAAAACACAAAGCTCACAAGCTCAAGCTTAAAAAGGAACTTTTCATTAGCTTTTGCAACAACTCTACTACACTGTTTGCTTCAGTGTAGTAGATGAGATGGTACAAAAAGATTGGATGATTAAGCTACCTAAATAAGCTGGAAATGTAAAAACATGAATACAAATAATGAACAGACCATAAAGACTTCACAAATAAGCCAAGTACACAAGCTAGGGTCAAGTGATGAAGCTTATGCAAGCTCATGAACTTGACCCTAAAGTGTGATCAGGGTTATACAGACAAAGACAGAAAATAAGCTAGAAATTAAGTACTTAAAAAGCTGAGAAATGACAAACTAATATTTTTCTATTTTTCTTAAGCAACTAAACTTAACTATCCTAAAAGCTTAAAGGCTAAATCCTAATATTGAATACACAACAAAATTATATATTTTATTCAAAAACGACTAAGGAAAAACTTGACTTTTAACAAAAACTCTAAAGTTTGACTAAAATGAATTTGAAACTTAATCTACTGACTTAATATGATGTAATAAGCTATGATAAGGTGATATTAAACTCTGTATTAAGTTTTAAGCTAATATGATGCAAAATGTATTCCTAACTCTTAACAGTTAACAAAGTAAGTGAATTTAAAGAGGATTTTGACTTTTAACTAAGAAAACCGGTTTTATTGCTAACACAGGCTATATATTACTAAGTAAACATAAAACAATGACAAACAACAACAGATAGACAATGGAATCTATGCTTATCGACCAAATCCAATCACTCCTTTAAATTTCTTTTCACATGAACTCAAAGTATTTCTTGAATTTGAGTCTAAGCAGTTCAAACATTTAATATCACATAATAAGATCATTTTGAGTATAAAACTTCAAGAACTCAAGCAAAAACAGTTGTCAAATTTGCAATCAACCGAGTTATTTTTCATTTCATAGCACAAGTGATTCTAAATAAACAAAATGCTTATATTTAAACTATGATAACTTAAACAACTACAAGAAAACAGGAAAACATAAGAATCAAGACATGAAAAGGATTAAAACAGTAACTTGCAAAAATTGTAAAAATGGCTTACAAATGAGAATAGGACTGAGACCCAGAACAAATGGACAAGGTTACACCTATCAGCTTACCAATAAGCTCCTAATACCCATAGAACTCCAAATTCAACCCTGCTTCATCATCTTCTTCCTTTTCCCAAGATTTTTGATTATTTTCCATTTTCTATATTTTTGTATTTTGAATTTAAAAGTTCTAGCTAGTTTAATGGTTCTAATAGCCTAGTGAGCTTTGTCAAGAGCTTATGCAAGCTATAGAATTCATTAAAATGCTAGATAACTTGAAATTAAAATGACTTGCAAATTTAAAGGAAATTTAAGCAAAATATGAAACTTGAAAGTAACTTGCAATTAAACTGAAAATTAAGTTCCATTACACTATTTTAAGTAAATTACAGCATTTAAAACATTTAAAAGACATTAATTTAAAGAAAGCAGTAAAACTACACTAAGTGAACATTGGTAAAAACCAAAGTTAGCTTCTTCTCTGTCTTTCTTCCTCCTTTTATACTCTTTGAATTCCTTGGTGACTAAGGAGTAAATCCCACTTCAATCTTGACCCTTGAATGGTCAATTTGATCCACGTTTAAAACACTTTTGGCCAAAGTCCAAAAAGGTTGCTTTGACTGATATATTTTAATTAATGCATTTAGGATTGTAGTAGAGGCTTAGGGAACAAGTATGAGAGATATTTTGGCAAGTTGAGAGAGTTTGGAAGAAAACAAGGAAAGGGGTGAGGTTTTGGAGGTAAAAGTAGTGTGGGTTGCATTTAATGGAAAGGTAAGGTGTGAGAAGGTAGTGGAGGGAGAAGGTTGGTGAGCTGTAATGGTGAGATGGAAAGGGTAGTAGCAGGTGGCGGTGGAGTTGGTAGCGAGGTGTCGAGAGGTAGGGGATGCCAGTGCTAAGTGGTTTTAAACAGGGTGGTTTGGGCTTTGTTGGGATTGGGCAGTAGCTGGATTTTGGATTTATTGGGTTTGGGTTAAATAATTAACCAAGGGTCCATTTGGTTTGTAATATTAATAAGCCCAGGACCAAATCTTAGCTCCAAATTTTGAGGAATTAAACGCAATATTTCAAAATTCACAAGGACTAAAATTGTTAAGTTAGATAAACCAAAGGACCATTATTGATTTTATTACAATTTAAAACACCCGGGGACCATTTATGTAATTTTCCAAAGTTTAGGGGGTTAAATTGTAATTTCCTCAAAGTTATCAAAATAGTTCCAAATTGTAAATTCATGCATAGTACAAGGGTATATTTGATAAATTTCAAGTTTTTAAATACCCAGGGACCATTTTTGCCAATTTTGTAACTCGAGGGGTAAAAATTGCCATTTTGTGTAAACTTTTATCCAGGGATGTTTTGTGAACATTTTTGATTTCCCAAGGACGTAAGTTGACTTTTCATTCATTTAAAACATTTAGGGACTATTTTTGACATTTTGTGAAACTCCAGGGACTGAAAACGACAATTGTTGTGAAATTGATCAATTTCCACTTGTTTTTCAATCTTTTGTACCTGAATCACATAAAAACACATTTAAATGATATTTGTAACATTTTGAGAGTCATTTGTGTGTTTTTGGTTGTTTTTGTGGGTTTATATAATACAAATATATGTGTAATTAGACACATATCAAATCCCACATCTGAACTATTGCTAGTCCCTAGCAATCTTTTGAAACTTTAATGGATTTAAAAACTCTTTACAAAAGCCATCACTTACGGAGTAGCCAAATGTTTGATTTCAAGTAAGAACTTGGTACATTGATAACCAAATGATTTTGAGCAAATCATAAGCTGTAAACGGATTTGATTGTCTTTACGGAAAACGTGCCATTCGGACTAGCCAACTTTATCTTTTAAGGATATGGTGAGTTGAACACCATACAATTTTAGGCAAATTGCAAGCCATAAACGGATTTGAGATATCTTTACCAAGAGCCGTTTTGCTCCTGGATTAGCCAATCCTTATGTGGGTTAGACATGGTGGAATGATTACCATTTGTTGTGTTTAGTACATAGTACTTCCACTAAAAAAATTTAAAATTTGGCCATTTTGGGGAAAAAGGGACTAAAAGGGTACATTTATGATCAAATTCTCCAGAATTTCCCCCCACCAGAAATGAATATTGTCCTCAATATTCAAAACTAAGTGGAGTAACACAACAATTATTTTATTTTTCCTTGTATTTACAATTTTCAAAGTTTTTTATATATATATGTACAACAGTGGGGTATTACCCCCACACTTAGTGGTAGAAATGGGTAGAAAGGTGAAAATGATTTGACGAGAAATTGGAGTGGGGTTCACTCACAGAATTATGAAGATAAAGGTAGAGAGAATCTTTTTGGGTTTTTGATATTGATATAAATACTTGAAACGAAAAATGTTTTGTAATTTTATAACTTTTATATATATATATATAAAGAAATGGCTAAAAAGGAAACCTAAATGAGATTTTTAATACATGATACTGATTTAAACCTAATCTATCACATTCCAGGAATTATACTAAGCACATTAAATCCCTTTTTAGTGTAAACATGGTGTTTAGCCAAAATTTAGACCTAGGAATATCAAGATTTAGGAAAATTGACATCAATGCAAATCAAAGCACAGATAGATTTCAACCATAAAAATCTTTTTGTATTTTATATTGTTTATATGAAATGAAGTATATGTAATTTACATACAAGGATAGGTATTTCAACAAAGTATAAAATACAAGTCATAATCGCCCAGCTAGCCTCCCGGCGGTAAATTTGATTTCTCCCGAACCACCCATCTTTTATTTCTCCGTCACATTGATCAACCGCTTGCGACGGTCAACCGTAACAGATGATAAAAGGGCGACAGCCCGGGAGAGAATTGCAAGTTTACCAAGGATTTAAAATATTCTTGGATCGTTTATGTCCGGTGGCGTGATGTTCGGTACAATGACTTGAATTGTTGAAAATAATATTAGTATATAGGAAAGCAGGAATCGATTGACTAACCTAATGTGAATAGTATGAAAAGCTCTGTCACAAACTACGTCAATAAAAACGTCAATCGAAACCTAAAACGATTATATATAACTATAGTAGGGATTTGCATGTCTTAGCGACTTAAATGCAAATTAAAAGAAATTAAAAAGTTAAAATCTATTAAATAAACGCTATCACTATTTTTAAAATGATGAACGTTTAAAACCTAAAACGTACGTTTAAAATAACGTAAACATACAAAATAAAAACGTGAAACTTACACAATATAAATCCTAAAATATAGAAAATATATTTCTACAATCCTAATGATAAAAGAAAATTTATAGAAAAAAAGAAAATTATTTTTACAACTATTTAATTAATTATTATTAATTAAAAACTATTTCTAACTATTTATTAATAACCTAAAATAGAAGAAAATATGAAATAAGGCTAGGAAAATAAAATTATGATTGAGAAAAATCTAAAATATTATAAAACTTATTTTAAAATTGAAAATATATTTTTTACACAATTATTCTATTTATTATTAATTATTTACTAATATTAATTACTAAAAACTATTATAGATAAATGAATAAATAAAAATCTAAAACTCAAAAATGTTACTACTATAAGAACTAAAATGTGCAAAGGAAAACTGAGAAGTGAGCTAGTCGGTGGATTATGCATTGAACTTGTCACCAAGGGCTCTCGGTTCGAATCCAACACACAACCTTTTTGCACTTTATTTTATTTTTGGATTTTTCTTTTTGCAAAACTACTTATAAACTATAATATAGAACTTTATCAAAAACAACTTTTTTCAAAACTTGGAAATAAGCTCTGTGGGAGCTTATTTCCATGACAGTTGGCTTATTAAGCCTAAAGCTTCTAAATATAAGCTAACACTTGTTGCAAAAGCTTGTTTTTGGGCTTTTCTGTTTTTAGGACTAGATAAGTACTGATAATATACAAGTTTAATGAAAATGGAACTTACAAACTAAGAAATAAGCAAGTAATAAGCTTGAGTCCAACGGTTGAGCTTTTGGCGATACATTTGGAACTCAAGCAATATAAGCGAAATAAGCTATTCACGAGGAAATAAAAGGAAAAATATATTTGTACAAGTATAATATACATATATGAACAAGAGATGCAAAGATTAGCACTAATAAGCTTGTTATAAGCAAATCAGCACTTCACTTTACACTCAGACACAAACAGTCCAAACCAAGGCCTGCAACTTTTTGAATGGCCATTTAAGCTGACGGGTTAAGCTCAAAATGGCAAAATGAAAATTGGAGTTGCAAGAATGCCTGGTGAGCTTTCCAAAAGCCAAGCTCACCTAGTGGGGACCACTAGTGAGCTTATGAGAAGCTCATGAAAAGTCATCCAAATCACTGAGTATAACTAAGCTTCCGTATACTTTGAAATATGGGACAATCAAAAACCTTTGGCAAGCTTATGAAATAAGCTTGAAAGTGATGAACAACCAATGAACTTTAGACACTGGTAGTTTAACTTTGAGAAAAGCCAAACCTCACAGCTTAAAGTTCATTAGAGAGCTTTTTGTTGGCTTATTAAAAGACTAGAGATCACTGGGTTACCCAGTGATCATTTAAGAAAATGGACAAGGTTAAAGCTTGTAAGCAGGCCTATTAAATAAGCTTATATGTGAGATATGAGCTTTCAAACCTTGAGATTGGTAGATAAGCTTTCCAAAAAGCTAAAATTCATACAATAAGGTTCATTAATGAACCTTATAAGGGTTTATGAAATAAGCCACTTGGTCTTGAGTGACCGGTGTAGTGTATGAATTTGAACAAAATGTTAAGCTAAAATTAGCTTATCAAATAAGCTGTTAAGCTATAGATAAGACTAAATCCAGAAAGTATGATACCTAGGCTTCCTAAAAAGCCAAGGTACACAAACTTTGATCCATTATTAAGATTTCCACAAGCTTATGAGAGTATATTAGTACGGAGTTCTTGACATACTTATAAATGGTGATAAGTTAAAGCCAATGCGACCTTTGATTGATAAAGCGCAAAATGAAATCAGTATTGGATCAAGAAGTTGGGTGAATAAGCTTTACAAGCTAATTTACACAGGCTTTGATCACAAATGAGCTTTATAAGAGCTGTAGGTAATGGTATAAATTCAATGAATTGATGTTGGGAATGGGTAAACTCAAGCTCAATAAAAACTTATCAAATAAGCTAATGAGAGCTCAACAATCACTGCACTAGAGATTATGGTTTCTTAGCTTTGTGAAAACACAAAGCTCACAAGCTCAAGCTTAAAAAGGAACTTTTCATTAGCTTTGCAACAACTCACTACCTTTGTTTGCTTGATTAATGGCGTGACAGAATATTAAAAAATTGGATGATTAAGCTACCTAAATAAGCTGGAAATGTAAAAACATGAATACAAATAATGAACAGACCATAAAGACTTCACAAATAAGCCAAGTACACAAGCTAGGGTCAAGTGATGAAGCTTATGCAAGCTCATGAACTTGACCCTAAAGCATGGTGCTTGGGGCATATAAACAGACAAAGACAGAAAATAAGCTAGAAATTAAGTACTTAAAAAGCTGAGAAATGACAAACTAATATTTTTCTATTTTTCTTAAGCAACTAAACTTAACTATCCTAAAAGCTTAAAGGCTAAATCATAATATTGAATACACAACAAAATTATATATTTTATTCAAAAAACGACCAAGGAAAAACTTGACTTTTAACAAAAACTCTAAAGTTTGACTAAAATGAATTTGAAACTTAATCTCTTGACTTAATATATGATGTAATAAGCTATGATAAGGTGATATTAAGCTCTTTGTATTAAGTTTTAAGCTAATATGATGCAAAATGTATTCCTAACTCTTAACAGTTAACAAAGTAAGTGAATTTAAAGAGGATTTTGACTTTAACTAAAAGCGGTTTTATTGCTAACTTTGAGCTATATATTACTAAGTAAACATAAAACAATGACAAACAACAACAGATAGACAATGGAATCTATATGTATAAACCAAATCAATCACTCCTTTAAATTTCACTTTCATGAACTTCAAAGTATTCTTGAATTTGAGTCTAAAACAGATTCAAACATTTAATATCTTTTATAATAAAGATCATTTGAGTATAAAACTTCAAGAACTCAAGCAGAAACCAGATTTGTCAAATTTGCAATCCAACGAAGTTATTTTCATTTCATATAGAAATGATTCTAAATAAACAAAATAGCATATTAAACTATGATAACACTAAACAACTACTAAGAAGGAAAACATAAGAATCAAACATGAAAAGGATTAAACAATACTTGCAAAAATTGTAAAATGGCTTACAAATGAGAATAGAATTGAGACCCAGAACAAATGGACAAGGTTACACCTATCAGCTTACCAATAAGCTCCTAATACCCATAGAACTCCAAATTCAACCCTGCTTCATCATCTTCTTCATTTTCCCAAGATTTTTGATTATTTTTCCATTTTCTATATTTTTTTTTTTGTATTTTCTTTAAGTTCTAGCTAGTTTAATGGTTCTAATAGCCTAGTGAGCTTTGTCAAGAGCTTATGCAAGCTATAGAATTCATTAAAATGCTAGATAACTTGAAATTAAAATGACTTGCAAATTTAAAGGAAATTTAAGCAAAATATGAAACTTGAAAGTAACTTGCAATTAAACTGAAAATTAAGTTCCATTACACTATTTTAAGTAAATTACAGCATTTAAAACATTTAAAAGACATTAATTTAAAGAAAGCAGTAAAACTACACTAAGTGAACATTGGTAAAAACCAAAGTTAGCTTCTTCTCTGTCTTTCTTCCTCCTTTTATACTCTTTGAATTCCTTGGTGACTAAGGAGTAAATCCCACTTCAATCTTGACCCTTGAATGGTCCAATTTGATCTCCACCGTTTAAAACACTTTTGGCGCCAAAGTCCAAAAGGTTGCTATGACTGATATATTTTAATTAATGCATTTAGGATTGTAGTAGAGGCTTAGGGGAACAAGTATAAGAGATATTTTGGCAAGTTGAGAGTTTGGAAGAAAACAGGGAAAGGGTGAGTTTTGGAGTAAAAGTAGTGTGGGTTGCATTTAATGGAAAGGTGGGGTGACAGAGGTAGTGGAGGGAGAAGGTTGGTGAGGCGTAATGGTGAGATGGAAAGGGTAGTAGCAGTGGCGGTGTGGGTTGTGGTAGCGAGGTGTCGAGAGGTAGGGGATAGCCAATTACTGGCGGTTTAAACACCTGGTGGTTTGGGCTTTGGTTGGGATTGGGCCATGGTATTTTGGATTTATTGGGTTTGGGTTAAATAATTAACCAGGGTCCATTTGGTTTGTAATAATGTAAGCCCAGGACCAATCTTGTAACTCACAATTTTGAGGGACTGAACCTGCAATATTTCCAAAGTATTCACAAGGACTAAAATTGTTAAGTTAGATAAACCAAAGGACCATTATTGATTTTATTACAATTTAAAACACCCGGGGACCATTTATGTAATTTTCCAAAGTTTAGGGGGTTAAATTGTAATTTCCTCAAAGTTATCAAAATAGTTCCAAATTGTAAATTCATGCATAGTACAAGGGTATATTTGATAAATTTCAAGTTTTTAAATACCCAGGGACCATTTTTGCCAATTTTGTAACTCGAGGGGTAAAAATTGCCATTTTGTGTAAACTTTTATCCAGGGATGTTTTGTGAACATTTTTGATTTCCCAAGGACGTAAGTTGACTTTTCATTCATTTAAAACATTTAGGGACTATTTTTGACATTTTGTGACTCCGACTTGGCTTGACAATTGTTGTGAAATTGATCAATTTCCACTTGTTTTTCAATCTTTTGTACCTGAATCACATAAAAACACATTTAAATGATATTTGTAACATTTTGAGAGTCATTTGTGTGTTTTTGGTTGTTTTTGTGGGTTTATATAATACAAATATATGTGTATTCAGACACATATCAATACACATGACTAGAACCAAGATAATACCATGCATCATGCATTTGCTCTTATCAAGATATTTAAAGAGCCAGCAATGAAAGAGAAACAAAGCCGTTCATACATAACATTACATAAGCAGAAAAGCAGTTGTGCACACGATTTTACACTTTAGCTCTATGATCAAAGGTGTTTGTAGGAATTCCTTATTAACACTTTTTAGCTGCTTATTGCGTCACAAACTTACAACACACCAGAGTGCAGACAAGCAGTATTGACTTTTAAATTTTTTTTAAGATTGTGTATCCAAACATCCAAGTTTTTCTCAAAATGTAAAGTTCAAATTATCATTTCAATGTTTCGTAAGCTTTCATCGACTCGTAAATTTCAATAAAAACTGAAATCACAAAATCTTATCACTGCCCATTCATTTTACAGTTTTAACTTAATAATAAGTATCGTTCCTATAAGCCCGTTCATAATTTATGGCCCTATTGATGCATTACACTAATTATACTAAACATACAAATGGATGTCTTACTATAACCAACGATGATGCCTTAATATGTCGATGATGCATTACATAATTATACTCATTGATGTAATGTAACTGTTGATGCATTAAATATACAACATATGCCCAAGTAGTTCCAACGATGCACTAAACACATACAAATTGGCCTACATGACCACGATGCACTAAACATACACTGCGATGCCTTAATGTATGCGACGATGTACTACACTAGTCATACTCGCTGATGCCCTAATGTATTCATCGATGCACTAAACATACAAACGGATGCCCTACTATGACCAACAATGCACTAAACATACAAACGGATACACTAAACATACACATTGACGCATTAATAACCGACGATACACCATACTCGATATGTATGTTCATCAATGCACTAAACATACTAACAGATGCAACTATGACCAACGATGCACTAATCATACAAACATTAATGCCTTTATATGTCTAAATGCACTAATCATACTCACCAATGCCCTAATGTGTTTCCGATGCCCTAATCATACTCGATGCTCTAATATGTACAACGATGAACCAACCACAAACAGATAGTATCAAGTCATTTTGATGCCCTATCATACTATCAGATGTTGTAACATTTATTTTAGATTCAATAATCAAACAAACAGACGTCCTAACTTTTTCCTTGATGTTATAATCATACTAAAAGATCTTTGATAACATGAATTTCTGATGCATCAATTATTCAAAAAATTGATGCACTAATCATTTGTAACCTGATACTCTAATCATTCTAACATATTTCATAACATTAATTGTTGATGCATCAATCAAAGAAACAGATGCCAAACACTACAACATATTATTTACTCAGATGCACTAAAATGTAATTGTATACATGGAAATTCATTAAATGTCATTCCATTCCACAATAACACTAATTATTTTATAATTTTCACAATGATGCACTTAAATAACATAAAAAAATAAAAAAATCTGTAATTCAAAACTTACAGCTTTCGATATCTCTGGTTCGATTTCAATGTTCTTATGGTGTACGACGGATGTATGACGGATGGTCTGGTGTGCGGTTCATGTGGTTTAAGCTTTCTCCGGTGACGGTGGATTTGATGGTGGCGACGTGGAGTGGTGGCGATGGAGATGATGATGTCGATTGAGATGATGGCGATGGAGATGATGGTGGCGATAGAGATGATGGTGGCAATGGAAGATGACGGTGGTGAAGGTGAGTGTGTGTTTGAAACAGGTTCGTTTGCTGTGAGAGACAAAGTGGATCCCTTTCTTTTATTTTGTTTTTTCATTTTCTACCCTAAACTTTCAACTGTATTCATAATCTACCATGTAACTTTTTTTCTCACTTTTAGGTCTAGTTATACTTTTCTCTAGAACCGGACTATATATATATATATATATATATATATATATATATATATATATATATATATATATATTAAAAATTTAAAAATCTTTCATACTATAAATATAATATTTTTAAGTTTGAAATCTTTTTTTTTTGCACAATATATATATATATATAATTAAATAAATAAATAATTAAAATTATATAATTTGGGTTATTCGTTTTGGTTTAATCCAATTTGAGTTCGGTTCAGTTTTCGATTTTACTAACAAAAATTTAACCGAACTAACAAACCGATGAACATCCCTAACCGAACGTAATATTATCTTATTGTGACACTTAAAAAAAGTGTCACCAAAAGTTAAAAAAAGTGCTAACAGTAAAAAAAAAATTGTCACTAAAATTTATACGATTTTCCTACACTTACACTTAAAAAGTGCATGTAGAATTCCAGTGGGTAAAAGCGTATTTATAGTGATTAAAAAAATGTGAAGATATATTTTTTCTTTTATACACATTTTGTACATGAAAAGTGACGCTAAATTTCAAAATTTTAAGTTCTTACCTACACTTTTTAAAAGATGTCATTAAAATATAAGATTTAGTGACACTGTTTTGTGTCACCAAAACCCTTGTCACTATAGATCATTTTCTTGTAGCGACAATGGTGAATAAGTATCCATCATGTACCCATACTGAAACAAAAATATTGGTTGTAATTTATTTTGCATATGCGGTGATTATTTCTCTCAGGATTGTGCCACGTACTATACTATTATGATATATTTATAATTTTTAGTAGGCTAAAGTGTAATTAATCTATATATAAAGATTTATTTATCTGACATGTAGAATGTCTAATTGTGTTTTGCATGAGATTATTTTTGTTTTTGCAAAATCGTGATCAAAAGATCGGATCGGGATCTTAAAATCCTACTATAATGTCATTTTTTATAATCATTGTAATATTATTACAAATTATTGTATATTATAAACATGATATTATATGAATTTTTAATGGAAATATTGTTTTAAAATATGAACATGAAATGTTTAAAAACAATCACATGTTGTTTTTTTAATTATATAAAAATCTAAACCACTGATTGGTAGCTTTATAGTTTGCCGTTCAAGAAAAGTAAGATCGGTCGAAGTAGATCTTAAGATCCTATGGTTAAGATCATGATATATATAAGATCTTAAGCTCGTTAAGATTTTACGTAGAATCCGGATCTTCTTTTTTTTTTTTTTTTTTTTTTTTTTTTAAATCATAAAATCATAAGATCTTAAAATTAGGATTGTGATACTAACAACTATAATCTATCTCATGCATAGACCTATTTTGCAAAAAAATCATATTTTTTTCAAGCATACAAAACCGTTTGCGCTAGGAGAATAGCCGTCCAGAAGCTAACCCAAAGGTTGCATCTAAAACTCGGAATTTTGGGAAAATCTTGACCATTCGAGATTGTTGATGTAAATAGATCAAAGATATTAATTTTTCATCTATGATTTATTTAAATAAGTGATTGCCTCATTTTATCGCCATAAAACACGAAAACAGTGTTACTAAATCTTATATTTTAAAGATATATTTTGTTAATCGTATTCGTACTTTAAGTACTACATATATAAAGTAAAGAGGAAGGTCGGTGGTAATATTTTAAGGTTTCAATGCCATGGTCGGTGATATTTAATATTCTGTACGTAAAAAATGATCGGTGGTATATTTTAAAATGGGTGTGTGGTGGCCAATGCTCTATACTAAAACTGCATCACGCAAATACTGTCATTCTTATCTGCTTCATCTTCACCGCCTCATTTTTGCTCCTGGATCTAGCTTTTCAATACCCCGAAGAACACACAAAATCCATATTATATATATATATTAACGTAAGGATACAAAACGGCGACATTTTTCGTCGTTTAGGGCTCGCGCAATTTCTTTCAGCCCAATTGCCATGTCCATCTCTCTTCTTCTGGCCTGCTACTGCTTACTTTCATATACGTGTCTTCGTGTTTGATACGTGTCGCGATACTTTTTGTCCTCACTCTCAAGACATACATATTAGACCGGATAGTAACACTGGTGGCTTGGGTTTAGACGTGGCTTTGTTCTTTAGGGTTCCAATTTGGGGTTTTGGATTTGCCTAATTGTTGAAGCAATTTCGATTATTTTGAACCCATCGAACCTGATACTCTACGTTACTATGTAAGTTTACTTTATATTGATTTGGGTTATCACTATTAATTACAGTTATTATTGTTTATAAGATTTAGCGTGTTTTATAAAATTTGGAGGTTGAATTAATAAATAAAATTGAAGTGGAGGTGGTTAATTGGAAGCCATGGGAGCAGTTGATTGAATCCTTTTTTGTTGTTTTGCAAGGTAATGGGATATTACAAGTAGTGCACAAATCGTATTCTGGATTACCCAGAACGATTTTGAATAACAGTGACATGTCAAAGTTTGAGAAAGAACTTATCTTGGCGGGGCGTTTAGTAACACAACCATGGAGGTCTTTCCGGCTTTTGTTTTCTGCACGTTTACGGTTTACTACTGACTGATATCTCAAAGCTTTAAAAAGGTCTTATCTTGGCGGGGCGTTTATTGTAACGCAGCCATGAAGGCTTTTGCGGCTTTCTTTTGATGCTTGCAGATGTTCAGTGGTTTTGGTTTTGTGCTTTCGTTCAGTGTATTGCTTCATGGGCTTTAGCTCGGCATTTAGCGTGCTGAAGTGGATTTGGTTCAAGAAATTTTAGACACCTGCAGTGTCGTTTTGTATCCTGAAATTAATATATATATAATTACGGTTACAAAACGGCAACATGGCTGTCGTTCCGAGTTTTGAAATAGTCTCGCGGACAATTTTCGTTGCATGGTGACGCTATTGTATACATGAATTTGAACGTTCTCCCTTTCTATAGGCGATGATGATAATATGCGGACCATTGCGTATACATTTCCGTGGCCCGTATCTTGGCAGGGCAGTCACATCGAATGTGTGACTGCAGCCATGTTGGTTGCCTGGTGTCGCTATTGTATACGTATATCTGAGCCTCATTTGATTAGCATGTCTACTTATTTTTTTAATCTGATGCGAATCCTTTTCTGTTGACGCTGCAACATCATGCTCTGTTTACATGAGCATGTCATGCACGATAACCCTACAGATACATGAAAGATCGACTAAAGTTACTACCATCCATGTCTTGCCTTGCTGTGAATATTATCTGTTTATGAGTTTTGTGTCTCAAGCATGTTTGCGTATTCCAGCCACGTATGTAAGAAATGTAAGTATATATAATTTGTACCTTTAATAATCATATTTTGTTTTTGTTTGTATTCCTGTAATCATATCTTCGGTTTAGGTGTCCGACAGGTTTCCATCAAGCTGTGGCTTTTTGTATTGATTAGAGACGAACCTTCATGATCTTCTCCACGTCTATAGCCAATGGAATAAGACTTACTACAACCTCTTATAGTGTACATTTGATGGTTAGTCTTCGTTTACGTGTTCAGCTACATATCCAATTTTTATGTTATACAGTAATTATTTTTCATCTTACATGATGATGCTCATATATCATATATATTTGATGTAGTGTTTGACGAAATATTAATTGCTTAAAAAAAAGATGAAAAAATTGAAGTTTTTTATATTTGATCATTTTGATGTTATATATACTGAAACCTTTTGTTACTGCATCTAATCAGTATTACCACAACTTTTAACGACATGATTCCTTATTGAATTGAGTGCCGTATAGGTTCTTAATGAAAACTGATTTTTCGCAAAAAAAATTTATTGTCTATTGCCCAGCAAGTGATGTTAATACATACGATCATAAATTGTCAACGGAAAAGGAAATGCATGTAAGTGGATGTGTGGGGATATAGCGTATGCGGGATGGTATTCCTGATATTCGGACAAATTACTATTAACCAGTGGAGAATGATTGCAGATGTTCAGTGGTTTTGGTTATGTGCTTTCGTTCAATGTATTGCTTCATGGGCTTTAGCTCGGCATTTAGCGTGCTGAAGTGGATTTGATTCAAGAAATTTTAGACACTTGTAGCGTCGTTTTGTATCCTAAAATTAATATATATATAATTACAGTAACAAAACGGCAGCATGGCTGTCGTTCGGGGTTTTGAAATAGTCTTGCGGGCAATTTTCGTTTCCTGGTGACGCTATTGTATACATGAATTTCAACGTTCTCCCTTTCTATAGGCGATGATGATAATATGCGGACCATTGCGTATACATTTCCGTGGCCCGTATCTGGGCAGGGCAGTCACATCAAATGTGTGACTGCAACCATGTTGGTTGCCTGGTGTCGCTATTGTGTACGTATATCTGAGCCTCATTTCATTAGCATGTCTACTTATTTTTTTAATCTGATGCGAATCCTTTTCTGTTGAAGCTGCAACATCATGCTCTGTTTACTTGAGCATGTCATGCACGATAACCCTCCAGGTACTTGAAAGATCGACTAAAGTTACCACCATCCATGTCTTGCCTTGCTGTGAATATTATATGTTTATCAGTTTTGTGTCTCAAGCCTATTTGCGTATTCCAGCCACGTATGTAAGAAATATAAGTAAATATAAGTATATATAAATTTATTATGGGTGTTTATATCAAAACGTTACCCAAAGACACCCATAATAAATTTTGACAGAAAATTAAATTATATCAAAACGTTACCCGAGACCCGTGTATAGGATCTTAAAGTCGTGGTCTTCGTGATTTCGCTTGATAAACAAGATCTTATGTTTGTGATTCGGATCTCATCAGATACAACAACAAAAGAGAGGAGGAGATGCAATTCCACTACTACCCTTTTTTTTATTTAAAGATTAATATTTAGTTTTTGATTTATTACAATTATGTCATACATCATCTTGTCCATTGATCTAGTTATCTAACGTTTAAAAGTTCTCGTGATTTAAAGTAGGTTATAAAATAAAGTTTCACTATATATATATATATATATATATATATATATATATATATATATATATATATATATATTTCTTGTGAGAAGTCTAATTTTTGTGAGAACGCGAGAAGAGATCCTAGCCTTCCATTTAATCCCTCCTTTTTTTAGATCTAATGGCTAAAACTAATCTCACTATTTACTCTAAATATACATTACATAAGGGTATTTTTGTCATTACAATCCACACACTTAATATATATAGAAAAACACACATAAGTCTCACAATTTAGGTGAAATCAAACTCCGGTCCTCTTTCTCTCCATCATAACTCGCCATCATCTTCATCAAACCACCCACTACATCACCGTTCAAAGCACCACTACAACCACACAATCAAAACTTTCTATCACCGTCGTTCAGCCACCGATATTAATCGTTCAACCACCGCAAATCACCGTCGTTCAATCACCGTATGTCACCGTCGTTCAACCACCTATGTCGCCATCATTAAACAACATCAATCACCGTGAGGATAAATATGAACTTGGATGAAATTGAACCGGATGAAGCTGAAATTAGTGAAGACGATGCTTTGTTTAAATCAGACTACACAAAGATTTCAAGTAATTGTTAATTTTTTTATTATTTATTAATTAATTTTTATAAAATTTGTTAGAACTGTAAATTTTGATGCGTTTGTGAAAGAATAGTTTTCGAATTAGGCGTTTAATGTTCAGAGATGATTTAGATCGCATAAGTCATAGATTATTTGATATTATGAATTTAGTCACATGTGAAGAATATCGAGATTAGCGAGTTATTGATTATTTAAGTATATTAAAAGTATCTTCGCGAGTGAAGAATATCAGTAAGTAATTGAGTTTTGAGGTTAATAGCGGATATAAGTTTAGTAAAATTATCTTCGCGTGTGAAGATTTTGATTAAGGAATGAAGTTTTAAGGTTATTAGCGGATTTAGTTCACATACGATCTTCATGAGTGAAGAATATTAGTAAGTAATTGAGTTTTGAGGTTAATAACGGATTTATGTTTAGTGAAATTATCTTCGCGTGTGAAGATTTTGAGTAAGGAATGAAGTTTTAAGGTTATTAGCGGATTTAGTTCGCTTAGAGTATCTTCGTGAGTCAAGAGTACTAGTAAGCAATTGAGTTTTTAAAGTTAATAATGATTTATGTTTAGTAAAATTATCTTCACATGTGAAGATTTTCAGCAAGCAATGAAGTTTTAAGGTTATTAGCGGATTTAGTTCAGTTAGAGTATCTTCGTGAGTCAAGAGTATTAGTAAGCAATTGAGTTTTTAAAGTTAATAACAGATTTATGTTTAGTAAAATTATCTTCGCATGTGAAGATTTTCAGTAAGCAATGAAGTTTTAAGGTTATTAGCGGATTTAGTTCAGTTATAGTATCTTCACGAGTGAAGAATATTAGTAAGTAATTGAGTTTTGAGGTTAATAACGGATTTATGTTTAGTAAAATTATCTTCGCGTGTGAAATATATGTCACGTAAATTGGCACATGTGAAAATATATGTCACGTAACTTGGCACATGTGAAAATCTATGTCTTATAACTTGGCACATGTGAAAATGTATCTCACGTAGCCTTTTAGGATACGTGAAAAACTTGGTCACATGTGAAAATATATGTCACGTAACTTGGCACATGTGAAAATATATCTCACGTAGCTTTTTAGGATACGTGAAAAACTTGGTCACATGTGAAAATGTATCTCAGGTAGCTTTTCAGGATACGTAAACTTGCGATATTTAGCTCTATGTGAATTATTTTCAAAAAAATGCGCATATGGTATAAGTGAGATCATAAGTCTTTTTTCAACTGTCATAGGCTTTTAACTTGGTACCTCTGTTTTATCGCAACACCATTTTATGTATTTTAAAGCCCCCTAATCATTTTAAGTATTTTAACGCCATTTTAAGTGTTTCAAGTCACGGGTATTCTCAAGCGATATAAGAAATCTTGTCAATGAAGCCGAATTATGGCTGTAAGTATTGTTTAGTGTGAACTTCTACTTATAATGGTTGTATGAACTGGAAAAATTATTAGTGGATCATACGTGCAGGTGAGAAGAGGTCATACAAAAATCTATCAGAAGGATATTGTTAATGTGTTAGATTACTTAGATAAGCATCTTCTTGAGGGAATGGGTGTGCTCCTACGTAAGAAGAGCAACAAAAATGTGAAGAAAGAGTACGCGTTTATTTTACTCTTGATGCATATTAGTCTTACATCTTCGTAAGGGTAATATAGCCATTATCATTTTTTGATAGGTGTCTATTGAAAAGAAGAGGTTGTTGCCGCATATGAAGTCTGGTCATATTTTATTGGCACATTTATTTTCTTGATATGACGGCATGCGTTTTCTCGTTGTTACCCGTGGCAAGGTAAAATTTCGAATATTTCTAGTGTTTGTCGACTTTGAGTTTATCTGTTCCAAGATCTAACCCATTTGAGCAGGAAACAACAAAATTCGTTTTTTACCCTAGAGAAGATATGGTGGATCAAGGTTACACAAACATTTGGTTACATGATGATGCAAATGGTGGTAGCTCATGGTGGGCGTTATGCTGAACGTGTCGTCTTTGGTGATGATGTAACTGATGGTGGAGTGGATGATCTAGAAAAGATCACAAAGGTGGTGTATTGTTTTTTCAAATACAACCAAGATTCATCTACCGGTCATTCATCTCATCAGTCGAACAAGGATGATATTTCCACAAAACTAGTCCATTCTCAAGATCAGCATCTCATCAAGCTCGTGTGATTTGACTTTTGAATCATCACGCTATATGAAACCTAGTAGTTTGCAAATTGCGATTTTAGACAACTCACATGGAAATTTTTGCCTAAAACTGATTGTTGCATGGTCTTGTTTATAAATTTCCTTAAGAATAGTCTATTTGCAAACATATAGCCAGTACGATATCCCTTAGGGCGCATCACATTACATTGGAACGTATAGCCATTTGATACCTTGAAAAGTCATGACTTGCTTGTTTGTATTATCTTTTATAGTACGAGTTGCATGTAGAAAATGTATAGGTTTGTACAATAGATTGCTTGATAAAAACGATAGTACATAATTCTAATTCACCGAGTGAATGAACCAACTGCTTTTATAAGTGAATAGTTATGTTATACAGCTTTATGGTGTTTTAGTTTGACTGTGCACCAAGAAGAGTCTCGTCCGTCATTAGTCTCCCCACCACCGCAGTCATAACATAAGGTGTCGTAATATTTAATTTATATCCTGAGTCTTATCACCAATTTTAAAATATTACCCATCGCTAGTAATATCTGCAATGTAACCCTCATGCTGAACTCATCGATGGATTGATTGCTCGTTGCCTCTTTCATGTCCTGATATCTTGAAGATGAAAGTTACAAGAGGCTTGAAGAAGCTCAAATCAAGCCTATCTTATTCATGGGCAATCCGAGTTTTGGCATGACTGATCAACAACTCGAAAAGAACATGCCAATAGTATGTTGTCCGACTCACATGTCTCTCTCTTCTTAATTTTTTTTAATCGCATAATTTGTCAACATTTTGTATTTGGAATCAGGTTCAAAATGCTTATGTTGATCATTACTTGAATGGCCCCACACCCTATGGTAACGATTTTTGTGATCATTTTGATGTCATTGAAAACAAAAGAAATGTACTTGTTATGATGAAATGGTTAAGCGGATTGAAAATCACTCGAATATATCATTCTAATATCATTTTCAAGTATTTAAAGGTCGCAAAACTGATCCGCCTCATTTAAATTAGAAGCTTGTTTTGATCCGCATTAGACCCGCTCATCTAGCCACCTCTTGATATGTACAGTTCTTTTTTCACATAAGTAACTATGGATCCTATATACCCAGGCTCATACAACAATCATTACTTCTTTCAAATGCTTGCAAATAAAGGATATTATGATTTTGCATTCGATGTAGATCAGTTCATAGACTACGCAATCCCAAACACTTCATATATGCATGATTGTTGTGCGATCTCGTTATATAATCTTGTAATTTCCCTTTTCGTATGCGAGGAGGAGATTGATTTGATCACATCACACGCTTGGTTAGACAAAAAAAACTAGAGGATAAGGTTCATTCAACTTGTTTCATCTTATAATGATTTGTTCACTTTATCTGTACGTATACATTCGTTGTTGATTTGAGTTGGTTGATGTGGATATTTTTTTAGGTTGCAAAAATGATCTTACAAAAGGGTTCCTTCAATATACCGCATGATGCTAAGATGCAAGGAGAGACTCTAGGTATGATTTCTTTTAAATCGAGTCTAAGTTATTTTGGTGTTATCTTGGTAACATAGGATGCAAGATCTTTAACACATCCAATGTACTTAGCTAGGATCATTGTAAGTTTAAAACTTTTACCACTTATATTATATAGAAGTATAATCAGCTACAAACTTAAGTAAAGGTATCAAGATGTGGTTAATATAGATCATGTCCTAAAAACCCAATTAAATTTTGATATTAATAAAAGGTAGTCTTTTAAATCCAAGTTCTTTCTTTGATCCAAATTTACAAACTTAAAGTATTGTTGGTTCTTTAAGTAGAAACTGCATCTCTAAGATATTTTTACACATGTTATATCTTGATACTGAGTGATGAGTATTGCTTTTATGTAGACAAAATCATACATACGTTAGAGTCAAAAAGGGCTTCTACTCTAGGTTAATCTAGTGCCCAACTCAATGTAGCTCTTTAGTTGGGTCAGTAACTGCATTCGTGTATTAAGCGTAGACTAGGTTCCCCGAATCTATTTGGTTAGTATTCACTTTTCATATGCATACTTCGAATATTTTCTTGATGTTTTTAGAGGTGGTGATATGGTGGGGATGGGAAACTGGTCAAAATGAGTTGATTTTGAAATGAGCCATTTTTTAGTATGGCTTGAAATGGGCACGGATGGGTTGAGTTTAATAAGTCAAGCACAAACACTTTACGATGTGCATTTGGAAACTATTTTGTTTGCTTCTCTTTTCCCCACATAATCGTAATCCTCAAACAGAAGCTTTGTTACAATTTTTAAAACTTCCCTGTCTTCTTGATGAAAGTGAGCAAGCTCAAAGTCCATCATCATCTATTTATAGGGGTATGAATTTTTGTTGTTTTCATCTTTAAGGGACCAATTTTTCTGGTCTTGTATAACCATATAAATATTGACTTAGTGAAAAGCCTTAATAGCCGATTACGCGGACTTTTAACCCTTGTTTTTACAAAAATTGTATCTAATGATTTGAGTTTTTTTTATCACTTTCGTCAGGGAAATATTGAATCATGGCTACTAGGAGCGGGTGCTTGCACTATGGCTACTCTGCACTTTTCATCTCAACTTGCTTCACAACATCTCAACTTGCTTCACATCATTCTTATGGCTCCTATTTATGGTAACTTTTGTGGGTTGTTGATATCAAAGAAAGCAAGCCCTTTTTCAAGCTAATAAATTCGATTAAGGAATGCTAAAAGGCTTTGGTAATGGTAATTTTTTGTATTTGATCTTTTCCTTTTTGTCCGTTAAATTGTACATAGATTCTCAATATATCAATTTCCAATTTAATCATCAAGCTACGCTGTCTTTTGTTGTATACCTATTTGAATATATGTGTGGGCCAAAATATAGTTCCTGATGAGATAAATGGAAGTGAAATGCACCATTCATTATCAATGACCCTTTTCCAAGTGAGTTATCGTTGTTGTTGTCTTTTAATAGGGTAGAATCCTGCTTTTGTCATTGTTTCTTGTTGTATCATACTGCTATACCCGCCAGTTTTCATCTTATTTAGCATGAACCTGTTCTTTCGGAAGGCCACAAGTATGTTTTATTTTTGGTAGAGATGTCAAAACAGGGGTGTTGAGTGGGTTTGGGTGATGGTTCAAAAGGGGTCTGGGTCATAATGGTAGGCATGAACCTGTTCTTTCATGATCCCTCGTCATGATAGGTAGGCACCAACACTTTATTGACTATTTTTTACATTTTATAAATAATTAATCAGTGCAAATATAGTTCCAGAATAAAACGATTTTAAAGGTTGTAAGCATATGAATACAACTTAGACTAATTCGACCCATTTGAATGCAACTTAGACTATTTCGACCAGTTATCAAGAAAGCACAACTCTAATATTAGCTATTTGCTGTTGCCTTCATAAAAATACCAAAATATTATGCGTTTGAACTTCTCAATGGTTATGAGTGTGCTACTTTGTGAATCTTGAGAGATATATTGACTTCCAAAGTTAAGTTCCTTACGTCAGATATGAAAGTTTTGACTTTTTTGTAGCATCTATGCTTTCTTATATATGTCTTCTTATATATGTCTTGTTCTATTATACAGTTTTAACAACTTTCAAAATACTCAATCATAAAGTGGTAAAATTGACTTGACTAATTTCAAAATACTCAATTACTGGTCTCTAGGAAGAACTCCCGAAAGCCTTGTACTTCGTAGTTCATACCTGCTTTTTTCTTCATTTGTGGTCCTATGTTCTATTTTCGCTAATGTTGGCATCTTTCACTAATCGATTGTTTACTATATGGTTTGAGTTGAATAGTAATAGCATCTTCCTCTTGTTGATGAGAAGGTCATTATGTCACGAGGAAAGTTGGGGAAGTGACCAAGTTATTCACGCATCTTAGTAAGCTACGAGACATATTTTCACATGTGACCAAGTTATTCACGCATCTTAGTAAGCTACGAGACATATAGTTTCATTCTCGACCAAGTTACGAGACATATATTTTCATATATGACTAAGTTGTTCACGCGTCTTTAAAATTTACGAGACATATACAAGACTTATTTTCACATGTGAAAATATAATTTCAAGTTACATATTCTAATAAGCTATGAGATAAACATATATTTTCACATGTGACAAAGTTGTTCATGAATCTTATAAAGCTACGAGATATATATATTCACATGTGACCAAGTTACGGGACAAATATTTTCGCAAGTGACAAACGGACCATGTTGTTCAAAGCTTCTTTAAAAACTACAAGACATATATTTTTCAAATGTGACCAAGCTATGAGACATATATTTTCACATGTGACCAAGTTGTTCATGTATCTTAAAAAGCTACGAGACATATATTTTCATATGTGACCAAGTTACGAGACATATATTTTAACATGTGACTAAGTTTTTCACACATCTTATAAAGCTAAGAGACATATATTTTCACATGTGACCATGTTGTTCACACATTTTTAAAAGGAGGTGATTTGCACACTCTCATAAATGATTGAGACATTCAAATTTTAAGTGTTTCACAATTTTACGTGTTTGAAAACACTTAAAATTTGAGTGTCTCAATCATTTATGAGAGTGCAAATCACCTACCATCTTTAAAGGCTATGAAACATATAGTTTCACAAGTGACTAAGTTATGAGACATATTTTTTCACATGTGACTATGTTTTTTTATCAATATCTCCTATTTTTTCACATGTGACTATGTGACTATGTGACTAAGTTATGAGGCTATTTTTTCACATGTAAAGATATAATTACAAAACTTAAATAATCGTCTATTAAACATCAATATCTCCTATTTTTGCACTTCTAGTATAAAAATATGCTAGTAAGATCAAAGCTTCAATCATTACTCATAATTTTCACATGTGATGATATTTTTACAAAAATTAAATAATCGTCTAAAAAACATCAATATATCATATTTTAGCACTTCTAGTATAAAAAACATGCTAGTAAGACCAATGATTCAATCCTTACTCATAATTTTCACATGTGAAGATATTTTTACAAAACTTAAATAATCGCCTATTAAACATCAATATCTCCTATTTTTGCACCTCTAGTATAAAAAATATGCTAGTAAGATCAAAGTTTCAATCCTTGCTCATAATTTTTACTTGTGAAGATATTCTTACAAAACTTAAATAATCATCTAAAAAACATCAATATATCGTATTTTTGCACTTCTAGTATAAAAATATGCTAGTAAGACCAATGATTCAATCCTTGCTCATAATTTTCACATGTGAATATATACTTACAAAACTTAAATAATCGCCTATTAAACATCAATATCTCCTATTTTTGCACTTTTAGTATAAAAAATATGCTAGTAAGATCAAAAATTCAATCTTTGCTCATAATTTTCACATGTGAAGATATTTTTACAAAAATTAAATAATCGTCTAAAAAACATCAATATATCCTATTTTTTCACTTCTAGTATAAAAAATATATTAGTAAGACCATTGATTCAATCCTTGCTCATAATTTTCACATGTGAAGATATACTTAAAAAAAACTTAAATAATCGCCTATTAATCGCTAGTATAAAAACATCACCATTTTGTCCGATACCAAATATATGATAAACATAGTATAAAAATTTCATATGCATACAAGATATCCTATGAATGCTCATTAATACAACTATTATCATATCGGTACAATTGGAAATAGAGTCACTGAAAAACACTATACAAGCAACTGAAGTTTCAAATGATATAGAAAAACATGATAATGTCACTAAGGTCAAGAGTATAGCCTTTTATATTAAAGAACAGACATCTTAACATTTAAAATTGCCGAATCATGCACTATTTAATTGAGAACCTGAGACGCCTTATTTGTATCTGCTTATTGACACTGCAATTGTATTTACTGTCGAGCAAAGTTCCAGAATATAAAACTCTTCCCACCTACTGGTGTATCGACTTTAAAAACCAGAGTCTAATTCAATGGATATGATCGAACTAGAGCACATGATATAGGGGAACTAAACACTACGTATCTGGTTATATTCATGCACTAGCAAAGACGGTTAAAGAAATAAATCAACATGTTGACTATGTATGTGACATTTCCAACAACCTTTTTAGATGCCGCCGAGCAACAATCGGACTTTCGCTAAGTTTGCTTGTCGGCCTCTAATGTCACCATAACGACTCTTTTTCAACTCCTCGAGTTTCACATCACTTAACCTTTGACCAATTTCTTTGACCTCAAAATTGAAAGTAGCCACAATACCATCCAAAGAATAGGCAAACAGTGAATACTGAATACCCATCTGGGTTCCTGAAAATTAGAATTAGCACAATTATATATCACAAAATATAAAAATAATAATAAAAAACTGAAGTTATTTAGGTGAGTTACAAATTTACCAAGATAAGTCGACAATGCTTTGAGCAAAGAAATGTTTAGCAACAAAAAGAGGGCGAGCACTGGGTCGTCCAGAAGTAATGGTTTGATTGCTGGCAATTTATCAGGCTCCTTCTAAACATAGAATGATTAAACATTACCACAATAGTAGGGACGTTGTGCCCTAAAAAGTCAAATGTTGCGGTCCATTCCCCTCATTCTAGAATAGGTGCTGAATGTCTTGGCTTTTGAAAACCGTGGGTTGTAGTTGTAAAATGGCCACAAGGAGACCACCCGAGCCGCCTAAAGAAAGTAGATCCAATCTGCAGGAAACAATTAGAAAGTCCAAATAAATGAGACTTAAGCATCATATAAGAAAAGAATTTTAAAAATACAGCAAACGAGTTGATTTAGATTATGTTCATATTCAATAGGTCAACTTAGTCAACAAAATAATAGCTTAAAAATAAACGGGTCAATTCCAGAAGTGTATTTTTAATGCATGTAATCTTCTAAATCAATTTATTAAACAAAATCCAAAAGATCATTGAATTAATATAACTTTTCTAATCCTATATTACCCGTTTTACCACCTCTAATGGATATACATACCGATTTTGTCCAGTGTCCGTTTGTTCTATGTGCAAGACTCCAGTTTGATGTTCACCAAAAAGTTACAGTTTTGTCATCTGATTGACCGCTATAAATGAACAAATGGGATACCAAGTTACCCCTTTAACAAGAATGTAGTGACCCCTTAAATCAGCTGTGCGGATGCCGCTGCTCACGTCTCATATATCAACTGTGTTATCTAAACTTCCACTAGCCAAAGTCGAATCATCAGGGGACCAATTAAGATCCACCTATTCAGATCTATCAAGCATCTAATGCGATATAATTAGGGTATATTTGGTAGGCTAGAATTTAATAATTAAGTAACGAAATGGACATTTTAATCAAGCTAAGAGGCTTTAAACAATGACCAACCTGAAATAAGTGGCACAAATCGAGATACGCCATGCACTTGATCTTGGTGAATGATCTGAATATTGTCAACAGAATGACAACAAAAGAAACACACTGTATGTCATAATCTGATGCAATCTATTGCAAATTACATTTAAACAAACAGGAAACACTTAGACACGAAGATTCCAATGTTAGAAAGTCACCTGATATCAAGCACATAACATATTATATATTAGGGAAAGGTGTGCAAATCATGTATATCTAAACTATGATCACATGCCACTCTCAGGATCTACCACTAGATTTGCTTCTCCGCTTATAGTAAGTCCAACGCAGCAATTTTTATGATGCAATCATTTTGCCTTGTGAATACTCAGTCTGCTACAAATCCACGTTAAAACTCACACTACTTGTAGCAGACATTATGCATTGAAGCCCCGGAATTAAAGCAACCTACTCATGTCCTATTGAATTGATTCATTGTGTCTCAAAATAATCATTTTCTTTTACTCAAGTCTTGAAGTAAGGCTTGGCTCATTCACCAAAAGTTCTATATCAACTTTATCGAGCACACAAAAAAAAACTCAAGATTGATTACCCTCTCAGGAACCTGGGAACTTAGCAATGAAGCAATGACCCCTGTTATCTTCTCTATCCAATCCATTTGATCAAGGGTGCTCTCCTCGCCTCAAGCAATTACAATAGCAACTCTTAAAACAACATTCTATAGTTTTGCATATTTAGCATCGAATGTACCCGAGAAGAAGGTTACCTGCAAAGTATAGTTTTTTTTAGGTGATATTATCCTGAAGCAAAATCTAAGGTCCTGATTGGTCAAGATCCACCTTTATTGTTGAAGTCAACAGATTGACAGTGTGATGAGCAACAGATTTCTCGTCATGTACCCCGCCCCTACCATGGTGATGATGAGATGAAAGCCAACGACTCAGCAACCCATGACCAAGTTCTAACTATTCCTTTGAGCGATATTTGACTGCCGAACCCTATCAAAAGATAAATCTTAATAAAAATCACCAGAGCATATTTGACTCGCCGACCCTATAATGTGCATTGGTATTCCAACTTACAGATGGTTTGTCGCTTTGTTTCCGTAATAATATAACATTCCTCGCTATCAAGAACAAAAACCTTCTTTTCCAGTACCCCTCAAGTTTGAGGAGCTTTGAAAGATATCTTGCCTTATTGTTTGAACCTGATATACACATAAGAGAAACTAATGTTTACGGTCCAAACGAAAGGAACCCCAGCTAAAAAGAGAAAAATTGGTATTGAGTTGCTACCTTCCCTTTTGAAGCAGATTGCATAACTGCCTCAATCATTTTATGGGAACTTCTACCAATTGCCTGAATGCCATCTCCATTTGGAGATCCATTGAAACAATTTGAAGACGACCATCTACTTTCCCGATCAATCTGTCTTTTGTAGTATTTCATTCTTTCATTAAGGGCTGCTTGCTCATAATTTGATCTTTCTCGAGACTGCTGAGCGTATGTCAAAACCTAAATTATTTCGGAGTTCCAGCGGAATTTGAGTGGAATATCACACAACCTGATCTCGGGTAATAATTTTTATCTACAACCAAAAAGATGAACTAACTGTTTCATTACAAAATGAAAGGAACTGTTTCCTAGTTCTTGCGTAACTCAAGACACATATAAAAACAGACCTGATTTATATATGGCTCCATCGATGCGAAGCTCATATCCCTACAGTGTACACGCAAACAAAGGATTTAGAAAGCTCGCACACATATACACAATGAAGCATGACACAAACAATAAGATTTTACCTGTTTAAAGTAATGAAGATGAGGCCCATCATACCACTAATTGCTTCCAAAAATTCAAATCTCTTTTTTGCTTCAACATTGGAAAGTGCGGTAACCTGTGTGGATGAGTCTCAAGTATATCAATATATTGTATAGCTAGCAGACTATGCATGATTCCATCAATGGATCGAGAGGTGGAGGTAGCACCACACTCTCCTTCTGAATTACCGGTTGCGACCAGAAACTACTTGAACCCCTATGAAGATATCATTAAAAAGCACGGAACCCGTTAATCCAGTTTCACATAATCTCATAAAAACAAATACAAAACAAAGTGCATTTTACCGTCACCAGTGGATCATTTGTACCATTAACACCTGTTACTTTTGGTGCTCAACAACTTCATTTAATCACCATTACTCCCCTAAAAATTTATCACTATGTAGCAATTTATCAAATTGTCTCAACTTAAACTTGCTCAAGTATTTCTACCTTACAGTGAGAAAGAATCACTAAAATAACCATGTTTGAAAAAACAATTCCAAACACTACCTTATAATGCCAACCCACAATTAAATTCCCAAACATTTTTCAATTAACAAGTGTTTATTCAAATTGACCACATGTTATGTTCTTCACAGCGCTAAACTTCGTACGTTACCAATAAAGTGAAAAAAGCTAAAAGTAATGATTACCGACGTAATGTTTCTAGAATCTCAGAATCCACTCCCAAGAGAAGAATGTGTATGTGTTGAACACACAAAATAACATGGATATGATACTCTTTCATGTGAATATGCTACAAATACGACTAGCCATCATGTAGACTAAATTTATTGGCTGCATATTGACAAACTTGTGCATAGTTGCTATCTACAACGACTTCCAACAGCTATTGTGGTCTGTTGACCAAGTTCACAAAAAATAAATCCAAATACAAATAGTATTAATATAGTTTTGTTCTGATCAATGGACTCATGCTATTTACCTCACGAAAAATAGGAAACGACACATGACGGATCGATTTTTCCTTTGTATTTGCCCGATCTTGACCTGTATTCATTAAAACCAAAGATTACTGATTTCTTTAGTTTGTTCTGTCGAAGCCGTCTCAAGTAAAGAAAACTTTATGTGCCTTTTTAATTGATAACTGTAACATATCTTAGGTGTATTTATAGGTTATATACCAACATGATTTAAAACTTCAGTTTTGAAATAAAAGGTGCTTGCTTATTTAGTAGCATGCTCGGTAAGCTACCATAGCAAAGTTTTAAATTTTCATTTCTTTCATACAATGCACTAAAATGAGATTCAAGTAGTCTACCTAGGAGATATTGATGTACATAATATATCTATGGAGCTGGAGCTGGAGTGGCAGATGGCTTAAAGCTGCAGCTCTTCACTCAGCATGTGGTGGAGTAGCATCACAACCCTCTGACTACGGGTCTTTGTGCTGACAAAGATATCAGGAAAAAGGTAAGAAAATGTGAATAACTAGATCTGATGTGGTTTGTGATACTTACCCCACGCTACGGCGACCTCCCCTTGTTCTCGCCTCCTGTATATCCATGCAAAAATGAAGACAATAGATTACACATACATATAAACTGATGCCAATTAACTGATACAAAAATCTCAACCCACACCAACAAATGTTAACTTTCGTTGGTTACCTACACCTTTAAGTACTTGATGGTTCAAAATTAATTATGGGAAAATGATCCTTGCTGCAAAAGAAGGAAGCTTATGTGTTGTTGTATTCTATAACCTTAAACTCACACAGGTCAAAACACGTGTAAATAGATGAATAAACATGATATGATTTATTCTATAATTCAAGGAAAGATGAATTTCTAGAAGATACATACTTTATTAATAGTTAGGACCAATAATTCTTTTATGGAGTTCCAAGATCAATAAATTATGGTTTTCCTTGTTAAGAAGCATAAACTAAAGTACCTGATCCCCAGTGTAAGAAATGCACATGATACAAAAGACGGTGATGTATCATGCCACCAATAGAAATTTGGAATAAGAAAGGTCAGCCATGATGTATCATGCCACCAATAGAAATTTGCACTTCAACACCAGTTTCTTATCTCCATCTGAAAAGTTGTTAGAGCCTTACCACTCTCCATTTGCTATAAACGTTAGCTCCTTCGGAGATACAAATGTGGCTGTTTCTCCAATAACTGCAAACATCCATGAAGATCATAATATAAGTAATAGTTACTATGATAAAAAAAATATTTCCGAAACACATCATATCCTACAGAACTTAGATAAACACTCAAATGACTACATTCAACGGAGATAGAGAAAGTGGGAAACATATAATTGGAATCAAATCTTTGAGCTAGAGATCCAAGGAGGTACCCTCATACGACGTTGTTACTCCTTTCATTCCAATGACCCGAATTCTTCTATTGACATGGTAGCATCAATATCTTGTTGTTTCAAAAATGGCAGGCGAGACTGAAGCACCAACCATGTGGGCACTATTAGGTGTAGGTGATTGCAGTCCATCATTTCCACTAGGACCTATATGTGAAAAAATAAGGTATCAAATACCTTCACATGTGAAGAAATAAGGTACCAAATACCTTCACATGTGAAGAAATAAGGTATCAAATACCTTCACATGTGAAGAAATTTGCTTATAACTTGATTCATGTTGATGGCTTGAAATAAGGTATTGTTGATATTTGAGAGGCTTTAAATACGGTATCAAATACACTCACGTGTGAAGAAATAAGGTATCAAATACCTTCACATGTGAAGAAATTTGCTTATAACTCATTTGTGTCGATGGCTTGATATAAGGTTTTGAGATTTGAGAGGCTTTAACCGGTATAAATGCAATTTAAATTTAAGGCAAATTTCTTATTCAAAGATCAGTCGTCTATTTGAACCATTAAATTCATGTAAGTTATTCTAATGTTGGTGTTTATAAGAATGTTGAGAGGATATCAAACAACCAGGAAGGCATATCACTCCACCGTTTCGCACACAATTTTAACAACGCCTAGAATAACTCGGCTATCAAGTTTGGTGCCAATTGTATTTCAAGTGTTTATAGATTCTTAACCTCAATTTGCAAGCCTAATGACACTCAACTATCAAGTTATGTGGTGCCAATTGTATTTCACATGTAAAAAATGCTAGGCATTTTATCGAACATATGGTGTGCAATAACAAACAAATCACAAGCTAAAGACAAGCTCAAATGGATCTATATCTTCATCGCCTTCTACAAAGTCATCTAAATTATTCATCAACATAACTAAAAGACATATAAACTAACTCATATTACAAACAATTCAGAAGTTTAGCACTAGACACTTAGATTTGAGTGATTAAAGTGTGAGAATTTGACTTTTTACGAACTAATTTCGCCAAAATAACAGTCAAATTGCAAAATTTAGCACCAATGAATGTAGTCCCGAGCCGATGGCGAGCAGTGGCGGATCGATTGACACTGATCGAAGTAGATCGTCTTCTTCATTAATTGGGAGGGTTTTTCGTTTTTGATGAAGATTATCATCGTGATTATTGATCGGTGTGATTGGTGATGATTATCGTGGTGATTGTGCTTAACAGGGTGAATGGTGGTGATGGTGGTTAACCGGGTGATTGGTGGTGAATGGCGGTGATGATGGTTAACCGGGTGATCGGTGGTGATGAAGCACTGTGTAAGGAGAGAATTTTTCAAAGTTTCACACTTTAAATGCTGAGTTGTGTGTGTTTTTTTATTTATATAGTATCATTATTTAAAATGACGGAAATAGTATACTTTTAGTGTAAAATTCTAAGTTAACAACAGCCATTGGATTTGAAAAAAGGAGTGATTAAAAGAAGGGCTAGGATCTCTTCTTACGTTCTCACAAAAAATAGAATTTTCATTTGAACGCTTGTCTATATATATATATATATATATATATATATATAGTGTGGAGTTATTTTAAGAACCAAAATAATTGCGAGAACCAATCTAAGACATTAATTTTTTGGGCAATTTCATATTTACCCAACTTAAACATGATAATACCATATTTATCTAAAACATGCTTTAAATGTATTGTACATCATGCATTCAAAAATTGTATTTTGGGTATATATGACATTTTCATATTTAAATTGGGCAAATATGAAATTATCCCTAATTTTTTGATCAATGGATATGATTATTGATGGCATAAAAGTAAATAAATAGAACATTGGGTAAACTTTTTTAACAATTGTAAGGGCGTTTTGGGGATTTCATATGTCCCCACAAAAACCGCTACACATTATTAGGGGGGGAGAGTTTTCTCACTTTATTCTTTCTCCCTGCTGACCTAACCGCCGCCTCCCCCTCTAAATTCATCCATGGTGGCCAGAATAAAGGAAGATAACACAACACTATTGTTAGTTTCTCTTTCTCTTGCTTGCATAATCATACGTACAGATCTATGACGAATATTATGCACTACCTTCCATATCCAACACCACGGCTTCTTGACTCTTCTAATCTTCTTTTATTTTTGAATCTCTTTTGTTCTTGAATTATATTCTAGATAGACGTTTAGATCGGTGGATAGCATCATTTTGAAAAGAAAAAAAATTGTTTTGGTTCTAAGATTTGTCCATCTATGAGGGTTTCTAGTTAATGATACATTTTTACAGATTGCATTTGGTTATGTGTATAAGATAATTTTAATGACTTTTAATCAATTTTCTGGGTTAGGATTAAGAAATTAGGCGGTAAATACATGTGCACATTTTTATTTTAAGGTTTGCGTTTCGAATTTGATATGCACGCCATTATCTATTGTTTTTTAGTAGAATCTCAGATGGAATGACTTTGTAAATGAAGGGAAACAGTAACATATTATTATTGAGTAGGAAATGACGAAGACGTGATGGGAAGATAATAGATTTCAGGTTCTTTTTTATTTTATTACTAGTATTATTTTTTTAACAAGCTTTGTGTTAATTTTTTTTTTAGAAAAATGATTGAGATGCCTAATTCATGTGACTAATTTCATGCCTAATCTATTTATTTAGTGACACATGTATTTCACTTATTCTCACTCTTCTTAATTACCATTGATTTTACTATGTGTTTCAAGATCCTTGTTAAACATCAAATTAGGCACATGAATTAGTCATGCCAATCACTACTCTTTTTTGTATTAAACTACTCTTCCTAAAAAAAATAATGACATAATCACAAGACCCTTTATTTGTTTTCATTCGAATGAAGTAACAGATAGAGTGACATGAGGTAATTAATTTCTTTTTTTTACTTTATACGTTATTGATTTCTTCTATACGTATCTAGTATAATTAATCATCCAATGTTGTAATTTTTAATTAGATTTTGTTTAATACCTCCTATTTGTAGCAGGTTTATTCAATTTTGCTTTAAAAAAGTGAGAAGCTTTAAAAAAAATTGAAGGGTACATATGTGTTTTATAGTTGGTATATGTGTGCATAAGTGTTTTAACTTTTATATATATAATCAATTGAATTGTGCATATGTGTTTTATAGTTGGTATATGTGTGCATATCTGTTTTAAGTTTTGTGCACATATGTTTTTACAGCTAGCCGGTATCAATAACAACTGTTTCCATACCTTTATTACAAGATATGATCCACAATTTTTTCGTATTATTGATGTGAATTAATATTGGTTGCAAATATGCAGGTTTATGCTCAAGATAAAGAATACAAATGCAGTGAAAATGATATAGACAAAGAATGTACATGTGCATTGTACATGTGAATATGACAAAAAGTTTACATGCATGTGTGTATTTGCAAAAACGATCAAGATAATCAATGATACATGAATGCATATGTGCACACTAAAGACGATGTTGCAAAACTTGGTGTTTACACATGTGCATCCTCAATTAAATTTGTTTTTTTCTATTAATTAAGCATTTGTAATGAAGTAGAATTTAAGCAGGTATTAGATTTTGTAAATCATTAACTTATGCAATTTTGAGTTATTATTTATGTTGTTGATAAGTTTGTAGAGATGTTTACGTTGTAAGAGAGTTAGTTGCACGTGTGCACATATGTTCATACATTAAAAGTTTGAAAGTATCCACATTTTGAAAATCATCTTAGTGTCTATATTGAAAATTTAATTTATCTACTACAAGAAACACATATGCACCGTACTAAACATACATGCTCGGAAAAACAATTATTCTTAAAAAAAAAAAAAAAAACCTATAATTTAGGAACTAATAAAACATTTTTTTATTAAAAAAAGTAATTTTACCATTATACCCTTTTGAATTAAATAATAAAAATTAATATCTAAAAAAATCTGATTAGTTGATGCTGATTCTCGCAGTTCTCGCAATTTATTTGGTTCTGAAAATAACCTCACCCTATATATATATATATATATATATATATATATATATATATATATATATATATATATATATATATATATATATATATATATATATATATATTTATATATATATATATGCTAGGTTCCATTGAGAAGGTTTTAAGATTGAGAAGATTGAGAAGCAATTTGGGCCATAGAAATTAAATAGTTTTAATGCATTATACAAGTCATTTAATTTAATGAAAAGGGTAAAATAGTAATTAAATCATTAAAGTATTAATTGAGGAATCAAGACTACATTTATTACGGTTTCTAAAAATTCAAACTGATCGTATCATTTTTTCCGATTTGGATGCATTTTTGTTCCTATCTCAACTTTTAAGCTTTGTGAATCAATCATTTCTTTGATTTATTATTAGTTACCATAAGAAAAAAAATAAAAAATTATTATGAAGATTCAAGATGATTTTTGGAAATCTCTAAACCACAACTAAAAAAATATTTTGTAAAATGTATGATTCAAATTTTTAAATGATGTATTACGCAAGTGTTTTATGCTTTGAATCATAAACATTAATGTACCCTTTATCAAAAGTGAATCTTTAGAAAACTAGTAATTTTATTTTGAATCATTTGTCAGCCAGGAAACATGCATCATTATTCGAGGTTATAAATCATAATCGAATTAGTGAATAAACAAAAAGTTGTCAGCGTTTTGTTTAAAATATTATTAGATTTTTGAATCAAAAGTGAGTTATTGTTTTTCGAGCCGCCGCTCTACAAAAGAAAAACTAATGGACTATACTAATGATATAATTGTGAATCACTAGTAAACTATATCTATAATAATATAAAAGGGTTACTTATTAGTACATAGATTATCACATAAATAAACAATAAAAAATTTGAAGTAATGTTCCTTGGGAGAAGCTTTGAGAACAGAAAAGACATATATGGCATCACATGTCTACATAAGCTACGAATGATCTTAGTATACGTGATGAACACAAAGAAACAATCGAGTAAATAACTGAATCATAATTAAATATAATTTATATTTGGATGAGGAGAAAAAAACGTACGCATTAAAGTAGGATTAGTGAAGCGTAATATAAAATTGTTTATACCTATCATGCCCTTTCATTAATTTAGTGAAATAAATGATCAAGATTACTTCTCAATCTTCTCAATTGATCCGGATTCTATATATATATATATATATGTATATATATAGGCTCCGGTTCCATTGAGAATGTTTTATTTTGAGAAGATTGAGAAATCTTCATTTGAGCAAATTGGTTCATGTTTTTTATTTGATTCACAAGTAAACATCATTTTATTGTGAATCGAATCTATAAATCACAAATTTGTTTCACAAATCATGGTTAAAATCGAGTTATGATGATGATTCATTAAATTTGTACAGATGATTCAGTATTCTACATTTATCGCAAAATCGAGAGATTTTTAACATTGATTCAAATTTTTTTACACATTTTGAATTTTAATCATATTAAAATGAGTTTTACGCTTGAAAAACATGAATCAAAGTTACAAATCTATCGTTTTGAAAACCTTCTCAATCTTCTCAAAATAAAAACCTTCTCAATCGATCCAGATTCTATATATATATATATATATATATATATATATATATATATATATATATATATATATATATATATATATATATATATATATATATATATATATATATATATATGATCAAATAAGAAGAAAATTAAATGGTAGGATAAGAAGAAACCACAACCACACATTTCGATGCACCTATTAAAATAGATGCATCTCCCTGAAAAATCTCTCTCCTTATTTTAAATGTGTGGCTAGAAATTCTTCTTATTCTTCTTATTTTAGTTTTTCTTCTACCGATCCCTTCCCTATATATATATATATATATATATATATATATATATACACACACACACACATATATATATATACTGAAAGTTGCACCCAATGGGCGGCATGACTTATAATTATTTGTTTGTTGATTTTTGTTAACTGAAATACATTTTTTTATAATTGTCAAACAATATTATAAAACAATTGTTTCTTTGTTTTTTAGTTGTTGGTTTCATTTTTTTTTTTTTTTTTTTTTTTTTTTTTTTTTTTTTTTTTTTAGAATTATAAATAATTGTATGATTTGCGTTGATGTAAATTATAAAAACATACAAACTATAACTAACTAAGTTTAGTGTAATACATATAAAAGATAATGAAACATCAACATCATGACAAAGCCAATTCCTCAAAGTTTTGATCTAAAAATGTAATATAGTTAGCATCTTTTTTATACTGACACTATACATTGGCCAAAAAATATTTATAAAACTAACAACCTGTCCTGATCGACTTTGTAACTAACAACCTGTCCTGATCGACTTTGTCCTTTGGGTTCTCTGAAAAAGACAGATAAGAAATAATGAAGTTATAAAAAGTAAAAACATGGTTGCCCGTGAGAAAAAACCGGTCGTTGTAGAAACAATCCTACTTGTGTTAGTGTTTGTCCTTGACTTTTGTTAATAGTCATTGCAAAACACAATGCAACTGGGAATTGTGTACGAAGCAAGTGTATATTATAAGTTCATATGGTTATCGGTTCAGAGTTGACTTAAATACACCACGATACGGTCAATGGTATCTATCGGGCGACAGATGGACGGAGTTTTGCAACCGTTACCTTAATGAGGACGTTGAAGTGTTACATTTTGTTTAAGAAGGAAACGATTGTTTCTATGTCACTGGGTACTATGCGAATACAAACAATTTAACTTGTATTAGATGGTTTCTTTTTTGTTGATTTGGTCTCAAATGGCTTTACTTACATTAATGCCTTTATGGTTTTAAAATTTGGTGCTTATCTACTAACTACTAAAGCTCAAATCAAACATGAAAGATTATACTCCTAAAGCTAAAACTTAACATTAGACTCTTGCAGAACCGAGTTAGTATGCATGTAGAAGTTGAAGCATATAATGCCTAGGGTAAACGTTACTGCTATGTTGGGTTATTATAAGATCTATATAGCTACTCCATTGTGACCAAAAATTTAGAAACTCGTCATCACAACGAAAATGCAAGGGAAGTGCAACATATAAAACTTCATAACTTTTGAATAAGTTATGTAAAAAGGACATAAAAACTATAATGGATCAAGCCCACAAAATTAGCTTGCGCCAATATACACGAATGATTCTCTAATGAAAAAAGTTTTTTTAAGGCATGATTCTTATACACTTCAAGATTCATCAATCATTCTCCACCTCGTATTCACTTGGATCATGGTATTCAAGGTATACACTTCAAGTTTTTTTAAGGCATGAATTTTTTTTTTTTAAAGTGTGAGTATTATGATTGTAAAATTTAATTGGATCAAGGTATTCAGTTGATGCCTCTAAACAAACCGCATAACTTTTTAATGAAATACCTGTAAGAACTTTGAAGTAAAAATACAATAGTATTTGTTAAATATTTTCTCTCGCATACAACATTCCCCAAGAACACACGTGATCTCTTTATCCTACAATATTATACGAAACAATAATGAAAGATTCACATGCTTGATTTTGTTAATATTATTATTGTGATAATATTGGCTTTGTAAAATATAAGATAAAAAACTAAATAAACTCACAAAACATGCCAGTCATACGCGACTAAAATTGACCCCCGTTAACCTGTTACCCAACCCAAACCCGTCCTTACCAACCTGTACCGATGTTTGATTAAATCAGGGGAAAACATCAAAAAAAAAAACAATGAAATTCATATAATATTTCACGTCCATTGCGTCGGTCCTTGAGAATAAAGGGTCTGTCTGTGCATCTTTAACTTGTACCCCATTGAAATCATCCAAAAATATTGCTTGTAGCGTAATATTTGAAATTTTCATCCACCTTATATTAAGTGTCAAGAAACAACAGGTAAAACAACAGTACCTTCTATTAGTTTACCCACAATTAGATCTATTTCATTCAATTTGACGAAAAAGTATGCTTTTCTATTCATTTCCTTTGGAACCATTAGCCATTGCGTCAACATCTACTAATTGTACTCTTCCTGAAGCTTTGCAGGCCCTGAATTCATTACTTCTTAGTATGAGTGTCGATTAACGTCACTTCTATAGGCATGTCACCTATGTATTTAATGAGAGCACGAGTCAACAATGGGAAACCAATTTTTGAGATCATTAACTGTAAAGTTCTTAACTCACAACTGCTAGATGTATTAGACCGATAAGCAAAAAGTTAATGAACAGATGTACATTGTAATATTGAACTGTTTATTGTATATTATAAGTGCTCACCCGTGTGTCGTAGTTGTCGCCTATTCAAATCCAGCATAATACACGACAATTTAGGATTGCTTTTTAAATAAAAAAATCTGCTCATACCTTATTGAAACACCAAGTAAACAGTTTTGAAGATTTTTTTCTCGGAAAATATCTCTTTTATCATATTTAAAACAAACCGAAAAAGTATTGGAATCCTCTATCAAAATTTAAAAGTTTGCAAGGCTAGGTGTATAACATGTTACTAAGTGAATTTGGTGCAGTTGGAGCCTATGTTGCACGGGGACGGATACGGAAACGGGGACGGGGACGGAAACGGGTACTTAGAAACGCCAATGTCTCAAAATTCAAGAAACGGGTACGGTCAGAAACGTTTGTGTATTTTATATAAATTTATAAATAATTATTAATAAAATATATAAACATCAATATCTAACAACAAATTGTTATCACTAAAATATCATTAATCAAAATAGACGCAAAAGAGAAAATTGTCAATAAAAAAAAGCACATAATAATAACTAATTGCATAATCTCATTCTTTTATCATGCATCATAACTATATAACTAATTGATTTAACTAAATAATCTACATAGAAATTATAAGATAAAAATATAAAATTATTATATAAAAAAAAAAAAGACACCCTAGTTCCTAGTAGTCACTCACCCACGTGCTCTTTCACTATAAAACAAAACAAAATGTGTTTACTTTGTTTTTTTTAACACTTTTCGTGTACTTTACCTATCTTCTTCTTCCTCCTCCTTCTTCTTCACCACACCAAACAAATAAACCAGCTCCATCCATATTCATAAAAAGTATACTGTAGACGTTAACACCAGGCCCATAAACGCGTTTAAAAGGCCCAGAAACGTTTCCCAAACGTTTCTTGCTCAACACCTCGCGTTTCCAGTCAACATGAAACGTTTCCTTTTTTCCGGAAACGTTTCCGGCACGTTTCCAGGCGTTTCTAGCCGTTTCCCGTTTCCGAAACGTTTCCGGTACGGGAGACGGCACCCCGACGGCGTTTTCGTGCAACATAGGTTGGAGCAAGGTGCCTCCCCCAATGCCACATCCAACATCTAAGACTTTCTGACCTGGTTTCAGATCCAACTTTGCAACAAATTCTTTTGTGAAATCAAATATAGTTTACCTAGACTTTTGATGAAGTGATTCATTTTGAGAAACCACCATCCATTCCATAATCTGCAAAGAAGCTGGATGACTTAGGAGGTGCAACATGACTAAGTGTATTCACGTCTCCAGGACCTGTTTCCACAGTTTCAGAACTATCTGTATAGTCAAAGCGAGAGATGTGAGTTGTTGCAGCTGATGGTGGTGGTATGCTGCTGGTCGAGGTAGACACTTGAACTACTGGTTTTTCAGACTTCTGATCATATAAGCTTTCACTTGTCTACATAAAATTGGTGATTGCATAATTATAGATTACTACAAATTGGTAAAATGAAGCTTACATCCTAAACTGTATTTGCAGAATTTAAATATGGGATAATGTAAGTGAAGGCAACCAAAAGTATTTAGCTTTTTTTCATTAAGCCAATAAAATATTAGAGATACTTAATTCACCACCCAAGCATACATCTCGTCTCAACAATACCAATTCCGGCGCCCAAACATGCAGGATAACAAAAAAAGATTTAAACAACAATTTAACCTATATTATGTTGACGCCTCATTATAAATATTTTTCGTTTTTAAAAAATTTAAGACATTTTCGTCACCCAGCAATTTCTTTGGCTTCCGATAAGCAAAATGGTAAAATGTATGCTATAGATTTGTACAAATCGTAAGAATGAAGCTCAAATCCAAAAATTATGTTTTGTAGATTCACCTTGGTACTAAGCTTTATTGCGCCAAGCCCTCCAGTCTTTCCAGGTTTTTTTGAGCCAATAGGCTTCTTGACGGTAGCTGCACGAATTGCTAGAGCTTTCACTGGAGCAGAGCCATTGGTGTCATGTTTTGATGAAGAGCTTTGTATTGGGGTTTCAATGGCCATGAAATCAGAAGGTCCATCAAAAGCTTCAACTTTTTCTGCAGCAACAGGCGATGATGGTAAGACCACATCTTCTGCAGCGCTTTTAGCTAAGTCTTTCGAAAGTAGCTATTTATATAACCCAGCAGCTCTTGAGGTGTATTTGGCCTCAATTTTACCTCCATCAGTCCAACCGTGCTGCTTAATGAAGACCTGAGCACGATTGTTGCCCCCGAAGGTCATCATCTTCAACTGATCTAGTGTCCAAGTATCTAAATTGGTTGACCTGAAAAGTCAACAACTTGATGGGTAAAAATAAAGAAATTACTTTATAAGAAAACCATAGCCATACTTCTTGTCTACACACATAGGCTACCATATTATATCCATTTTAAAACATGGATCTATTATTGTTATCAATTAAAAAGGATATTTAAGCATTTCTATGGGTATTCATTATGGTGTTGGAAATGTGTCTTTTTAACTAACTTGAAACTTTGAGAATTTACTAAATGGACTTCAGCTCTCTTAGAGGCCATCTACTGCCGTCAATAAGGTGCAATAAATCTTCATTTTTTGAGTTTATGAGTGTAAAAGGCGCTCCAAGTATCCAACCAACATGAAGCAACAGTTGCTACATTAATCATAATTTTACATGCCGGGCTACAACAATTCCTAAGGTGCTATAGTTTTCTCATGCGGACTTTTAAGAGATTAAAATTCTACAAAAGCAATCAAAGTATTCAGCCAACATAGTTAACGCAATATGCCACTGCATTTGTACTGGACATTATCCAAGAACTACCGGAATCCCCTATCTACATCGTCCTCTAACTTCACCACCTTCTGCCATATCCAAAAGATATGCAATAAAGACCATCATGAGTGCAGTAGGAATATCAACTTAAATCAAGTATCAAGAAACCTTTTGACATTTAATAAAATTTTTTAGCTAATACAACTATATACTCGGCTACTGAAGCGAATCATTTTGAAATAAGCGTGCTCTATTAGGTTCTTAAAGTTGTAATAAGCATGTTCTAACCTATTGAAATTTGCATTCTTAATTGAATACTTACTTAACCATTAAGTCCAGCATGTGAGTCGCATGACATTATCCAGTTCATTTCAACATATTCACTTCTTTGTTTCTTTAAAAAATAATCCCTTTTTCTAATATACAGTCGAGGAGAGAACTTCAAATCATTTACTTACGAACGGCTCAATCCGAGTGACGTTTTATCTATATCATGTGAAATGAATAATCAGCTAAAACGGTCAACAGGATCAAACTACGTCAAGCTTCTGAATTTTCTATTATAAAAGTGGGTAAAAGTGTTTAGTGGTTGGACTATCCTGACCACTTAACCTGTATTACATCATTACCTCACCCAAACCCATGTGAACCGACGTATATAAAAGGAGATTCGTGTGAAAAGTGCAGCACTTATGGAACTGATTCTTGGACGTCATAATCAGAAGCATATTTTTGTTTAAACTAACATTGGAAACTGATCAAAAGCAATGGCTGATATTCGGTACCTCCCTTCTTATTAGTCAAGTGGCAGCCCCAAATGACAGCATTGTTACACTTCTTTTTAAGCCTCTGCATGAATGCACCGTTACACCATAAGGATATAAGAAAAAGCATTGAAAGAGAGGTCTACACGATTAACATATCATATTTCAGATTATCAAACCACAGCTAAGTTTCGAGTTTGATTCACATCTGATATGTAATTATATCTGGTTTGCCCCATGGTTATTTCGTACTACCAAAGCTCTAATACCATAACTCAAACTATAAGTAAACCGTAGAGATAACTCTTATTCACAATAGGAAGCATAATGGTATATAGTAATTTAAAATTATAATAATCGCATTAACGATTATCAATTATATCAAGTTACAAATCTTGTTCATTAGTTTCTTGTGGAGTAAAAAAATTAATAATATATTGGTAGTTACTACTAATCAACCTTAGAATTTGAAATCGGTCAGGGCTGTTTGGACAGATTCGGTCTAAGGGGATGTTTGGACAGATTCTGTTTAAAGGGCTGTTTGGACACATGTAAATCAATATAGAGGTAGCTGAATTTGTAGCTTTAACAATAACTACCTGTTCCAGTTGCAGCTTTGATTTGCTATTCGGAATTGTAATGGATACGTTTCACTACAGTCAGCCTCAGCAAGAGATTTATATTCTGGTTCAACTAAGTGGAAGATCAGTGAAGCATGTATTTACGCGAACTATTAGTATTATGTTTTACCTGGATGTTGTCTACATACCGGGATTCCCAATTGGTTGTGAAGTTTTGATGTTTCCTATCTGCCAACACAGTTAAAAAATATAGTATTCAGTTTTGAAGTTTGTAAAAATGCTGAATACCCAAGTTCAAAAAATGAATTTTATAATAGCAATAAACATCACTTCCTATGATTAACAAACATGATTTGAATAACGGTGGAACCCATTCATGCCATTTTGATGATTACCCATGATCTTAGGTTGTTGTTGGGTATGAACTGCTGGTTGTTGTTGCTGAACCGAAATTGGTGGTACAACAGTAGAATGTTTAAAAGTTCAAAATAAGTACAGAGGTAAAGTTCAAGAAACCTTGTATACACTTGCAGTATGTACCTTCAAATGCTGCCATTTAGAGGGGTATGGATTTGTGTTTTGGAACAGATTATTTAAATTTCATGTCGCAATAATCAGCTTTTTATATATGGATATAAGATTGATTTCTTAGCTTAACGTAATTTGAGATACCTAACAAAACGTCTCGGCATTTTTCGCATAAAAATGCCCCTTCGCGTGATTTCACCGGCTGATTTCTTAAATAGTCCAAATTTCCCAAATAGCCAAAAATTTAATATCAAGTCATTGTTACTTCACACACACCCGCATGCACGCACACACACAGAGGCGCGTGTCCAAGAGAAATTTGTTGATTGAAATAAACATCAGATGCTATGATCAACAAACCTGATTTGGATAACGGTTGAACGCGTTCATGCCATTTTGATGATTACTCGTGAGCTTAGTCTGTTGTTGAGTATGAACTGCTGGTGGTTGTTGTTCAGCGGAAATTGGTGGCACGATAATAGACTATTTAAAAGTTCAAAGAACGTACATGCATCAGAGTTGAAGAGATCTTGTATGCATTTTATGTTTACAAATTAAACTGTTACTCCGCATAACTTGTGTGGTGTGTGCTTAGAACTGATTATTGGGATTTCAAGTCGCAACAATCCATTTGATAAACTTTGGCTAAACAAACTCTAAATGATCAGCTTCAGATAATCATTTTTATACTAATTGCAACTAAACTGATTATTGGCACTATCCCTTTTGAAGTTGAACGAATATGATGTTATCTTATACTTACTTGAAGTAATTATTCAACATTTGGAAGAGTTAGGAACAGATCAGTGGCTTGTTTTACCTGGAAATCGATCATTGAGGTGCACTGGAGTGGCACTGAGCGTTGCAGCAGGTTTTCTTGCAGCTTGTGTCCCTGGTACTGGTAGTATTGTAGCATTGGTTGGTGGCCCGTGCACCGAAGGCCTTGGTTTAGTAAGTACTATTACTTTACCTTTTAGAGTAGTTATGATATTAGTCAAACCGATAACTTAAACCATTAGTTAAGCCTAGTGATCATTACATACATATAGCTGATTTGAATAGGTAGGTACCTTGCAAAGCCCGTCCATCTAAATAAACAATAACAACATTGTTACGTTACAATCTAAATAAAAAATTTCTTAATTAGCACATGGTGATTGTTTGGCACATCAATCAAATTACACGTACCGGTCTTTTTTACCTTTGTGCTTCATTCTTCTCGATAGAATCCTCCTCGCCCCCTACATCAAATGATGAGCTGTTAACATCAAATACATTGTGGAATTATCCAGATCCATTAGAGACATGAAATACCCAAATAATTCATCCCAAAACATGCAACAACATATCTCAAAATATCAAAATCAAGAAAGTTCAGATTTCTCGTTTCACCTGATCCTGGGATTGTTCCCACTCTAGCCTGTGCAAGCGCCGCTCAAGTACAAAAATCAGTACCGTTTAAGAGTAAACACTAACGAGAACCACACTCATATTTAGAAAAAACACTAATGGGAAAAATCTCAAGTTGGAAACACACCTCACACCGGGTCGAAGTATCCATCATCAGAGATGGTCTAACTGGAGGTGGTGGTACCAAGATTCTTCAGCAACGAATGTTCTTCTGAACTGGACTTTATAAGTTCAGATCCTAGAAGAATGACCTGAATCGAGCATGCATAAGATGTACCAAGTCTAAGGAGAACCATTCAGTTAATTACACACAAAAAAAGGAAACATATAAAACCACCAGATTCCTACACACCTTAGGAGTTTTACAGAATTTGGCTCCATATCCTCAGGATCGAGTGAGTGTGCTGCAGCATTGATACCAGAGCTTCCATGGCTAGATGAGAAAATTTCAGGGTTGAGATGAGCACATATAACTCGCCTGAAAAAATTGTCACAATGAGAATCACATAAGTTTGAAGGAAATAATACAGCAAAAACTGTAGTTGGCAAAAAATATTGAAGTAATTATCATTCGGATCGGCATATGGAGTATTTTCTTCAGCCATTTTAGGAGGTACCAGTTCAGTAAGCTTTAAACACTTGCAACCAAGAACCAACATCAATAATTAAGAAATCGAAAACCAAAGGAAGAGAACTGAATTTACAGACCTAAAGACAACATATATTATAATCCCTTCTGATAGCATATAATAATAGTCCTTTCACATCTTTTTTCACACCCCATTCAAGTGGAAACTTGGTCTCATAAGATTTTAGTCTCATAAGTTAATCAGTCCCATTAATCTACGAAATGCAAAATCTCGGGAAGAGTTTCATGAGATTTTAGTCTCACAAAGTGACCGAATCGAAACATGTCAACAAAACACATAATCACCTTGAATCATATACTTTTAAATCATAAAAGTAAAATTTAATATGTTTAGATTACTAAAAAAACCTGAAGAGTTGTTCTTCATGCTCCTACTTGAAAGCTTTGGATTGATTAACACGTAAAAAAAATGTGTCAAAACAAATGTTAATGACAAAACAATATTAGCATTTATCATCTCTTTCTTTGCTAACATCACCAACAATCTTATCAATTAACAATTAATAAAAAAGTATGAACTTTAATGCTGATTCGTAATTAAAATTAAAAGATGTTAGATTAGGAATGAATTAAAAGATCAACTTTGATAAAAAGTTACGCAGAAACTGACCTAACAATGTTGGCAACTTCATGGTCGTAGTCCTTCTATTAACACTAACATATGCTGGAATATCAGCACCTTTTGCTGAAACATGCGTAAATACTAAAAAACAAAAGTTATACATAAAAAACTGCATGAATACGATTTAAATACAAAAGTTATATAACAATTATGAACATGATAAATCACTAAAGAAGCCAAATAAAAATTATGGATCATTATGCAGGATGATGAATGAATGGTATTAGGGTTTTGAGAAAAAAGTAGGGTACTAATTATATTACAATGAATGAATATAAAAGGTGGGATGATATTTACCTAAATCCCAACTATATTATAATATGCAACATAATTATCAAAATAACTTGTTGCCTAGAGGCATACCTCAATGCCACATAATCCAATTTAATGCCACATAATCATTTGTTGTCCAACTAAGCAATTAATTGTTTAATTTCGGAATTTAATTATTTTTTTTTTGTAATTTTCGGATTTTTATTAAACAATTTCGAACCTTGGTTGTTTTGATAAATAACTTGTGTGTTTACCACTTAGGCAACAAGTTATTTTGATAATTATGTTGCATATTATAATCTATAGAGTGAATTACGTAATTGGTCCTTGTGGTTTGTTGAAAATTGCAGAAAATGTCCCTGTGCTTTTTTTTTTCAGTGCGTTTCGTCCCTGTGGTTTACAAATCTTACGGATTTTTTCCCTCGTCCAAAAATGTCCGTTAAGTGTCTTGCGCTGTTAGTCCTTCGTTAGTGCAGTCCGTTAAGTGTTTTGCACTGTTAGTCCTTCGTTAATAAATTTTGCACCGTTAGTCCTTATTTTTTAAAATATAGTTTTCCCCAATTAGTCCCTCCGTTAATAATAGTTTTCACCCGTTTTTGTCCGTTGTTATCCGTTTTCGTTCGTTTTTTATCCGTTTCCCCCCGTTTTTTTTACGTTTTTCGTCCGTTTTATATAGTTTTTGTCCATTTTTCTTACGTTTTTATCGGTTTTCATCCGTTTTTCTCCTTTTTGTCCGTTTTTTCTTATGTTTTGTCTATTTTCTTTCGTTTTGTCCGTTGTTCTTACGTTGTGTCCGTTTTCGCATACATTTTATCGGTTTTTCTTACGTTTTTGTCCGTTTAAAAAAAAATTTGAATAAAAAATTTCAAAAAAAAATTTGAATAAAAAAAATATTTTTCAAAATATATATATTTTTTTTAAAATATGTCCGTTTTTTTTCAATATTTTTCGGAAATTTTTTAAGATTTTTAAAAAAAATATATTTGAAAAAAAATATTTTTCGGAAATTTTTTTTCAATGTCCGTTTTTTTTTTTAAAAAATATTTGAAAAAAATTATTTTTGTTCAAAATTTTTTTTTGAAATTTTTTATTCAATTTTTTTTTTAAATTTGATATTTTTTTTTCAAAAACGGAAAAAAACGGACAAAAACTTTAAAAAAAACTGACGAAAACGAATGAAGATGTAAAAAAACGGTCGAAAACGGATAAAAAACAGACAAAAACGGATAAAAGCGTAAAAAACAGACGAAAGCATATAAAAACATACGAAAAGGTATAAAAACGTAAAAAACGGACGAAAAACGTAAAAAAACGGGGGAAACGGATAAAAAACAAACGAAAACGGATAAAAACGGACCAAAACGGGTGAAAACTATTATTAACGGAGGGACTAATTGGGGAAAACTATATTTTAAAAAATAAGGACTAACGGTGCAAAATTTATTAACGAAGGACTAACAGTGCAAAACACTTAACGGACTGCACTAACGAAGGACTAACAGCGCAAGACACTTAACGGACATTTTTGGACGAGGGACAAAATCCGTAAAATTTGTAAACCACAGGGACGAAACGCACTGAAAAAAAAGCACAGGGACATTTTCTGCAATTTTCAACAAACCACAAGGACCAATTATGTAATTCACTCTAATCTATAAATGCCTATAATTATCTTGGAATCTTATACTAAATATATATCTTTTCCTTAAATATAGTTTCACTGTATTTTATTTATTCATCACACACAACCCTAATTCTTTATTGCTTCTTTCACAATATAGGTATTGCTTTAAACATGCTTTATTATGTTGCTTTGTTTGTTCCCTAATGATCTAGGTACAGTTTTCGAGAGTTTTGATGCGCCTATGCCACCAATTTTTGATTTTGAATGAATGTGAATTTGATTTAGTGAAAACATTTTTTTTCCGGTATTGATTATATTAATGTTTTGGAGTTTGGTTATGATGTTCTTTTGATTTAGCATGAATTAAGATATTGTAGCAGATGATTTTTTTTCAGCATGTAGTTCTATTGGCGATTTAAGTTACCTACAGGAAACTTTGTTGTTCAACCATCAATATTTTCTAAGGTCCATGCAAAGCTAATACAATAGTACTTTGCGGACTTTGCCAATGTAAGTAAAAGTAATAAGCTCTTAGGAGTTACCTCCGAGAAATCATACATCTGTAAGTAAATGTAACGGAGCTGTCATCGATCTCCAACATCAATTTAAATGCACCAGCAAATAGTCCTAATACTGATGGCATCGATATTTCTAATACAAACTGAGCTCAAATTAATGGTATGTTGACACATCGGAACACGTTTAAATGTTGAATTACTAAAAATAAGTTATGTGAATGACTACTTTTATGTATAACTTTTAAAAATTATGCAGGAGACTATTGTATATTGCAATGTCAACATCACTAAACTAAATTATGGCCCTGGTCTTTGTTTACAACATTTATTAGCAAATAAATAGATTTCCTACATAATAATGTATGGTTTTGCATAAATAACTTGATAGTCGATTTTTTATTTTCTTAATTAAAGTATCGGAAGTCCGAACGAACAGTGGTAGAGATGATGTTGTTGTAAGACGAATAATATTTGATTATTGATTAATTGAATAATGAGATAATACATATGACTCAATATTTATAACCTAACAACGCTTGGGCATATATAGTCTTTTGGGCATATATAGTCTTTTGTAAAATGTATAGACTGGAAATATTAAACTCCTTTTCTTATTGTTCTTCCTCTTTATCAGTATAGTGTGTTATAAAGTCAATGTAAGTCTGTTTTTAGCTCTCTTTCCGATCTTGACTATTAGTAATGTTGACATGAATTCTTGAGTTTTTCAAAGATGAAGCTGGTCGTGTGGCATATTCAGATGCTCAGAAACAATTGGATGAGATACAGAAGAAAATCGTAACACTAATCTCAAGCATCGAGGACGCTAAAACCAAGTTAGACAAAAACAAGCTTGAATCATCATGATATATACCAGATTGTAAAACAACCTGAAATCAGTTATGAAATGTAGTTGTTGATGAAAACAAACAGGGGATCACATAAGAAGAAATGAAACCGTATTTGTAATCAAATGATTCACTTAGTTTGTAATGGAATTAAGAGAGAGAAATATTACAAGTCTTTTCGTGAATGAATTACAAGTGAAATGGAAAGAAGTATTTATACAAAGGGAGGAAGGAGAAATGGGAGGAAGGAGTGAACAGATTTTCCCGCCAAAAGTTATAACTAACTTTTGGCTTAGCAGTGGTTTCCACTGAAGCTTAGTAGTGGTTTCCACTGATGGTTCCAAGCTTATCAGTGGTTTCCAAATTGGCGCGTATCAAATCCCTTCTCCTTAACATTTGACTTTCCAGAGTCAAATAGCACCTTCAGTTGCTTCCACTTGATCAAACCCAGGGTACTTCTTCAGTAATTCAGTATATAGTTCCCAAGTTGCCTCTTCTTCACTTCCATTTGACCATTGTACTAATACATAAACAAAGAACTCTATTGTTAACCTTTCCCAATCTCCTGTCAATGATTTTCACCGGTAACACGATAGGAGCCCTTCATTGTTACACATGGGAAGAGTTCCAGGCTTATCAACCACCCCTTTGCAAAGCTTAAGTTGGGACACATGAAATACTGGATGGAATTGACTACCACTTGGAAGTCGCAATTTATAGGCCACATTGCCAATCTTCTCTATGATCTTGAAAGGACCATAGTACTTAGCTGAGATGTTTGTTATAGGGACGTGGTCTAGTCAAGTTACTTGCCTGTATGGTTGCAGTTTCAAATAGACCCAAACACCTTCTTCAAAATTTCTATCAGTTCTGTGTTTATCTGCCAAGCTTTTCATCCTCTCTTGTGCTCTCTTCAGATGAAATTTAAGCATGTTAACCACATGTTCTCTTGCTTGCATTGTTCTATCCACGCTTTCAACAAGACTTTCACCTGGCAAATAAGGCATGTGGATGGGTGGTGTTTGACCATATAACACTTCAAATGGGGTGGCCTGGATAGCAGTGTGGAAATTTGTGTTATACCAAAACTCTGCCATTGAAAGCCATTGTGTCCACTGTTTTGGTTTCTCACCAGACATACATCTCAGGTAGCACTCCAGACACCTATTCACCACCTCTGTTTGTCCATCTAATTGTGGATGGTAAGCTGTTGACATTTGCAGTTTAACTTTCAAGGCCCTGAACAATGATTGCCAAAAAGCACTTAGGAATACTTTGTCTCTGTCACTTACAATGGTATTTGGCAAACCATGTAACTTGTAGATGTTATCTAAGAACACTTGTGCCACTTGTGCAGCTCTAAAAGGATGCTGAAGGGAAATAAAATGAGCATACTTACTGAGCCTGTCCACCACCACTAATATAACAGTCTTCCCATGAGATTTTGGTAGTCCTTCCACAAAGTCCATGGATATATCACTCCATACTCTAACCGTATAGGAAAAGGCTGAAAAGACCGGATAGGCACTAAGATCAGGCTTTTGCCTTTGACATACATCACATTCCCTGATCCATTATTTGACCACTTTTCTCATTCCCTTCCAATAACAAATAGAACTCATCTTCTGCAGATCACTTGAACACCGTAATGTCCACCAACCGATTCATTGTGAATTTGTGAGAATATTTTCTTTCTCAATACCTCATTACCTCCCACCACCAACCTACCTTTCCTTCTTAACTGGCCATTAGACCAAGTGTACTTTGTTGATTGAAAATTAGGATCTTCAAACTGCTTTATTAATTTGGCCAACTTCTCATCTGTCACCCAACTTTCTTTAATTTCTTTGAGAAGTCCAAGAGTCACATTAGTAGCTATCATTGCCAATAATTGACCCTGCATTTCCTTCCTAGACAAAGCATCGCCTACCACATTTTCACCGCCCTTCTTATAGACAATTTCATAATCATACCCAAGCAATTTAGGCAACCATTTAACTTGGAAAGGAGTAGTAAGCCTTTGATCCAACAGTATTTGAGGTGAAGTGGTCAGTCTTGATCTTAAAATGTCTACCCATTAAGTAACCCTTCCACTTCTCCAATGCCAAAATGACAGCTAAAAATTCTTTTTCATAAGTGGACAAAGCTTGATGTCTGAGAGATAAGGCCTTACTCAGGTATGCCAATGGATGACCATCTTGCAACACCACAAAGACCAATAGCAGTTCCACATGCATCAGTTTCCACAGTGAATTCTTGTTGAAACAAACAGACCTTGATAGATCTTGAGCTCGTGGATCGTTATATATGCCTATGTAATCACAAGCACAATAAAAGACAATCTCTACTACTTATATTTATCAGCGGAATATAAACACAAGTAACAAATAACTAAGAACTTCGTGATCCTCTATGGATCTTTATATTAACTAAAACTGAGTTTTTCAATCGATCTTTAACTCATACTATTGTGTTCCTTTTATAGATAAGGAACCCTAAACAAAATCGCTAAACCTTTTCCCAAGAAACGTATAAACTTAAAACTAAAGAAGATATACACAATCACTTCCTAATAAAGCTCATGTATATCCAAACTAAATATACTAAACACGAAATAAACACTTCCGCAGAAACAGACTAATAACTATTACTCTTCAGTAGATTATGTCTTCAATCCACTCTTCTTCAGCCAGTAAACACTTCGGCAAAGAAATTCAGATAATCCAAACTTCACATAATTCCCAACAATCCTCCCCTAAACTGGAATTTGACTTGGTTAAGTTCCAGTTTCTTGATAGATCTTTAACAAAACAGCTCCAGAGGATTGTGCACGAACAACAGGAGCAAAGAATCCAAATAAGAACATCTCTATGATGAAGAAACTCTGAAACTCTATATCTTTGCAGCAACAAATGACAATAGGTACATCAAAACAATTAGTTGCATACTAGTCTCATCACATCCAGTGTGTTAACTCCCCCGTGAGAGGTGAATCATTGAAAATAATGGATTTGATGTTTCTTTACCAATAGCCATCACTACTGGAGTAGCCATATGTTTAAGTTCGTCAGAACTATGGTACACTGATAACCATCTGATTTATTGGCAAACCAGCAACCATATAAACGGATTTGATATGTCTTTACCAGTAGCCGTTTGCTCAGGACTAGTCAATTCTTAGAATTGGTGAATTGATAACCAAATATGGAATGCCACTGCCTTTACCACAAGCCATATACATGTGGGCTAGTCAATTCTTGGATTCCAAAAAGGAATAAGCCATGGTGAATTGAAAACCATACAACACTCAGCAATTAAGCACGGGTGGTTGCATACCCTATGATTTTTAGCAAATCATTAAAGCTATCAACAGATTTGATGTGTCTTTACCAAAGTTGTACCCTTTGGACTAGCCAACTCTTTGACATACACAAGGTATATCTGGTGAGTCAAGAACCATCAAAAGTATACAACAAACTCGCAGTAAAAGTTAGATTTTTTTTTTTTTTTAACTAAGAAATAAAAAAAAAACAAAAATTACAAAATAAACAAAATAATACAATCAAGATGAACCTTTATGTGACAAAAGCGATTTTAATCAAACCAACACATTGTGAAGCATGAAGTTCATCATTGCCAACTGGATTAGGAGGCACTTCCAACTTCTGTCTCAGCAACCGTTCCATAAAAGTAACCGATAAAGGATAGAGCTTATCCGATAGCATGCACAAAATCATCCCACATGTGGTCTGAACCACATGAACAGAAGACAGAGGATAAAATCTCCAACTCTCAATCTTCCACATATGTGAATTTTTCCAGATAGAATACCCTTTACCTTCTGGAGATTGAGAATCAAACAAAACCTGAAGATCACCCAACAAATATAAACCAGAACCTGTTGGTGGATGAAAATTATAATACTGAATGACATGTTCATACAGCATTTTCAAATCATGTCTAGTCACCAAATGAAGAATGTCCTTCAAGAAATTGAACTCAATAGCAGTATCATCCAGTCGATAAATAGTGTTAAGCTTCCCAGCTTTCCAATTGACCAATACCACATAAGCTCCTTCAGGAAAAACTTCAACAGGTCCAACTTTAATAAAGGTAGATTCATCAGCCGCGAGATCTAAATAAGGAGTCTTTAAAGAATGTTTCCTAGCCATCCCCAGAACTCCTTAAAGAACTATGTTTCCTTTTCACCAAACTTTTCTCGCCTCCTACCGCTATTGGATCTCATCAATCCTTAGCATCATCCTGTCCCAATGAGTTACCCAAATCCACCACGGACAACACTGAAGAAACCAAAGAAGATTCAGCAAACAACCACATCGGTTAGAAGGATTAGCTTGTGTTGAAGTAACAACTGGAGAGATCACCAGAGGTAAAACATCATCAAAATTTTCCACTGTCTCAACTGTTTTATGTCTCTTAGCTTCAGGAACATCAGACATTGAAGCAATTCTTTCCAATTGAGAAGAAGAAGTAGAACCAGAAGAGGAAAACTTCATAATCATATTATACTGTCTAATCAAAGCATCATCAGACAAAGCACAGATTTGCTTCATTGACCTACCAGAATTATAAAGAGTAGAATTCTTCACAACTAGCCTCATATGATTCCTCTTCTGAGTAAATCATTGGTTTTTCTCTTTTGGCTTTATGTCTTTGAATAATCAGAGCTCTCCTCTTTGCAGCAGCTTCTTGCTTCCTTTGATTACCAAGAGCCACCATTTGATCCACAAAATTGTCATTATCAAAAGATGCTCCTAATATAAGTTTGGCAAGATTTGGATCCGATGCACCTTGAGTAGTATAAGCATCCCATTGATCATCAGTGATCTTAGGAAGTAATGCATCAATCTCTAATTTTCTTTCGGAGACAAATCGAATCAAACTGATCTTGAAGAAATTTAGCAACAACACGACTCTTCTGCATATTCTCATAATCAGCAAACATACGAGCCTGAGCTTGATTTTCTTCTTCAGTCACCATACCTGACTTAATCATATCATCAATCACATCTTCCTGTCCTTTGTCAAGATGTCTCAAGAGAACCAATTTGAGCTTCGAAGGAACAATCAAACCAACATCAAGAATCGGTTGAGACAATTTCTCCACGGAGTAGAGAAAACTTTAGAAGAAGAATTTAACTTGTGCATTCTCCCAGATATAAAACTTCATCCTCATCTGCTGAAGGTGAAACATTTGGTTGTTCTTGTATAGATGAGGTTTGACCATGATCGAAGCAACTCCTCAACTAGAACATCAGCAGATGCATCAACAACATTTGGCTCCTTTGAAGTTTCAGCAGATACCTTATTCAAATATTGTCTTTGTCTTTTTCTAGCAAATATAATAGGCACCTTGCTCCTTGAAGATTCAGAATAGAGAAGACATCAGATGTAAGAGCTGCATCAGCCAAGATTCCAAGGGATGCATGAAGATTCTCTTCGTCCTCCTTCGAAGAAACCAAACTTCTCTTTTACCCTTCTCGACAGACTCCAAGTGCTCAATTTTAGTCTCCAATTCCACTATCTTGTTACCAAGAATAGACTTGGTCTCTGCAAGTTCTTTCTTAAGATCAGTCACCTCACCTGTATACTTGTTCATCAGAGCATATAATGAGGTAAGTGTAATAGAATCCTCATCTGCATCAACTGATTGCTCAGTTGTAATTGGAACTTCATTTGACCGTTCAGGAGTAACATTAACCTGATCAACATTAGAACATCCTTCACCAAATGGATTCCTAATAGGACTCGGTGTATGCAATCTATCAATATCAACCTGAACCTCATCAATGTTAACCTGAACCTCATCAATGTTAACCTGAACCTCATCAATGTTAACCTGAACCTCATCAATGTTAACCTGTGTAGGTGATTCACTAGGACATGGTCTAGGTGAAGGTATGGATGTCACAGCAATAGCAGAAGGGCCCTCATCAACATCAACTGAAATATTACCATCAGTAGTATTGACAGAAGGGAAAATAACAACATTACCCTCATCAGCAGTCTCATTCTCTTGAGACAACATGACAGCTAATAAAGGAAAATGTGTCCCCTCAAATTTAGTCCTCATCGAAGCAAATAACTTAGAAGTCAAAACTCCTATGGGATGAAAAGCTTGGGTTTGTGTAGAAACATTCAATATCATCTGTAAAAACCTAGGGTACATCAAAAACTTACCCTTTTTCCTAGTTATATTTTCAACCATATTATCAAAGATAAACTTAGAAAAATTATAAGTCAAACCCTTAGATAGACAAACAATACCACATCCCAATTGAGTTGAAAACTGATCCCATCCTCCTGACTTATTGCTTACACATTGAAGCAACGTATGAACCAAGAACCTCCACATAGGACAAAGTTTATTTTTTAGCCACATATCAGTCCTCGTACCTTGATATCCAATCGCCCTAAGCCCTTCAAGAACCACTGCAGAATCCGAATGATAAACTCCATTTTCATCATTCAAACGAAGTTGTCTTCTTATCAAGTCTCGCGGAAAACATACTCGTTCCGTCAACTCTTGCAACAATCTCAGATCACTTCTTCTCTCGACGCCCAAAATTGAGTAACAAGGATTCATATATAGCATTTGGAGAATGCATGCATAATCTTTGATCTTTGTAAGAATGAAATCATCGGCCTATACAACTCATCTCCCCGAGCAGTTCCGAGAAAAGCAACCTTATTATGATCATGTTTAAATTGAAGTGCCATGAGAGATTTTGAAAATTAGGGTTACGATTTGCACAAGAGGAAGTGTTTTGAATGAGAGTAATAAGCGAATCAATTAATATGGGATGAATATATGCTGATAGAGAATAAATAGAAATTTCCCAATTTTGGTCAAAGTTGACCAATGATGACGTGGACTTCTACTTTTACTTATATTTACTTTCAACTTCGGTAGAAACGGAAACCATTCTGCTGAAGTATACCAATCAATCAGATTAAGTATTCAAGAAGCTTCAGTAAATATCTTTTTACTGTTTCACCCACTCGCATTAAATCTCATTACCACGGAAACGTCTATAAAACAATCCCAATGCACACTTACCTCTTCATCAAAAACCCCAAATATCATTCCAAACCCTAATTCCACCATTACTCCAAAATTAGCCATCATAAACTATGAGTACCAAACCTGAGATCATAGATCTCACAACACCATCCTCTTCATCATCATCATCCTCATCAAGTGAAGAAACAAATCCATGGCTTCATTACTTTCCAAAACCATATCCACGACCAAAGAAATCACCCTTTCTCCCTTCATCAGAAGATGATAGTGTAGTGAATCCAAGTGAATCTGCTGATGATTCTGATGACTCATATAAGGAGAGAACATCTCACTCCCAACCCCTAGCACCTCAGCCTCCACGAAGGCCACGAGCCAAAAATCCACCACGTCCAAAGGATAGAGAGGTGGTTCTTGGTCTCTTCATGAGGTTTTGGTGCATCATCACATATCGTATAAGGGAAGAACTTAAGGAGGGTAGATGGATTGCATTTTGGTTGAAATACATAGATGAAGCACAAAGGACACATTATTTTTCTCCATCATCAAATGTGGTCATTGTCATCATCATCGTTTGCATCAATCCATCCTCTCCATTTTGATCCTTAGCATCTTCGTCGATCGGGTCATGCATCTCCAGCCATCAAGATAGAATGAATGGGTGGTTATGCAAGACTTGACAAATGCATATCCAGCATTTAGTGTGAAAGATGTTAGCGATCATGCATATCCAATGACCGTTAGATGTTGGAACGGATGATATGTAATGGATTAGGATTAGTAGATCATGTAGATGCATTTGATGTTGCTAGTACTCTAGTCGTAAGTCAAACTTCTTGAATGAATGATTGATCAATTTGCTTCAGTACTTCTTTTGAATGAATCATATAACTTCAGCACAGCATCTTCAGAAGAAACAAATGACTCACTTCAGCACTTTGAATTCAGTAGAAACAAGCTTTGGCTTTCTTAACCATATCTCACATGAACAATCACTCTGCAAACCAAAACAAACACAGAGAAACACATACCAACAAAGAGAAACACACTAAAATTACATTATTAGCAGGTTAGAGTTAGATAAAAGCAAACAAATATACAAAATTACATAGCAAATGCAAAGTTATACACAAATCCTCCCCTGAGGCATATGCCTCCCCTGAGGCCTATGCCTCCCCTTAAACTTTGCAGTTAAGGGTTAAGCATACCGATATGGACCACAAGGTGTTGAAACCTTGGTCCATCAAAAGCCTTTGTTAACAAATCTGCCACATTATCATCAGTATGAATTTTGACCACTTTAATTAAATTTTTATCATATGCATCTCTTATAAAGTGGTGCCTGATTTCAATATGTTTTGTGCGACTGTGAAAAACTGGATTTTTAACAATGCATATGGTACTTTGATTATCAATAAAAATTGTTGTGTTCATGAAATTGTACCCATAATCCAACAACTGATTTTGAATCCAAAGAACCTGTCCACGCAATTTGCAGCAAAGAACGTATCGCTTCAGAGATGAGGTAGCCACAATAGTCTGTTTTTTGCATTGCCAAGAAATCAATCTCTTTCCAAGGAATTGGCAACCTCCAGTGGTGGACCTCCTATCCATATTAGCACCAGCATAGTCACTATCACTATAAGCTTCCAACTTAAAAGGAGACTCTTTTGGGTACCAAAGACCTAGAAGAGGTTGGCCTTTGAGGTACTTAAAGATCTTCTTAACAGCATTGAGATGGGAAGTCAATGGAGTAACTTGATGTCGCGAACAAACACTCACAACAAAAGTAATATCAGGCCTTGAAGCTGTTAAATACATCAAAGAGCCAATCATGGACCTGTACAGATGAACATTCACAGGTGGATCAGCTTCATTGTTGGTCTTTGTCTTTGGAGCTTCATAAGGTGTAGTAGCAGTCCTTACACCCTCCATACCAAACTTCTTCAAGATGTCCCTCACATATTTGTCTGACGCTGATAAAGATACCATCAGGTTTCTGCTGAACTTGTAGACCCAAAAAGAAAGTCATCTCTCCCATGGCACTCATCTGAAACTCACCCTTCATAAGCTCCTCAAACTCCCTGCACCAAGCTTCCTTTGTGGATCCAAAAATAATGTCATCCACATATACTTGCACAAGAATAATGTCTATGGAATTCTTCTTAAGGAATAGAGTCTTATCAATTGCACCCCTTCTATAACCATGCTTCAAAAGAAATGAAGAGAGCCTAGTATACCAGGCTCTGGGTGCCTGATGTAGTCCATAGAGAGCTTTGACTACCTTATAAACATAATTAGGATGATATGGATCTTCAAATCCTTTAGGTTGAGTGACATAAACTTCCTCTTCAATTTCACCATACAAGAAGGCTCCTTTAACATCCATCTGATAGACCATAAAACCCATATAGGATGCATAAGCTAAGAAAATACTTATGGCCTCAACTCTTGCCACTGGTGCAAACACTTCATCATAATCTATCCCCTCCTCTTGTCGATAACCCTGTGCAACTAATCTGGCTTTATTTTTAATGACAACACCTCGTGCATCTCTCTTATTTTTCAGAATCCATTTAGTCCCAATTGCATACTTACCATCAGGTAGTGGTACCAAAATCCAAACCTGCTGATTTTGAAATTGTTGCATCTCATCCTGCATTGCTTCAAGCCAACTTGAGTCTTCCAGAGCCTGAGCAACACTGGTTGGTTCCACTTGAAAGAGAAAACAAGCAAACAAACAATGTTTATAGTCTGTGTGATTGTCTCTGCGATTTGAGACATAAGAGATAAAAGCCACCTGACCATATTTAGAACGTGCTACAGTACCTCTTGTTCTAACAGGTGCATAAGGATCACCAATAATATTAGTCTGTGGATGAGCATTGTTGATCCTTGTAGTAGTAGTGGTGTTGACATCAATGGAGGAATCAAGATTAGTCACAGTAGGTTCAAAATCAGTATCATAGGAAGGTGTGTTGAAGATTCCTGCTTTAGGTTGATGATGACCAAGATCTGAAGGTTTTGGAAACCGTGTATGAGGTTCTCCAAGGTCTGTTGACACTCTAGTAGAAATAGGAGTAGAGTCAACATGTCTTTCAGCAGAATTGGAGAGGTGAGGAGAAACAGAATCACTTTCAGCAGAATTGACATTTCTACCAATTGCTTCATTTGTACTATCTTCAACATTCCTCTCAGCTTCAAAACTGGCTGCATACTCTTGTTTCTTCAGTCTGGCAAGGTCCTCAGCCTAATGGAATTCATCTTCACCCACATCAGTATAATCTTTGGAAGTGTCACCTACAAAATTGTTAGGAGAGAAGGAAGGCACTACAATGGGTTGTTCATCATCTTCAGACCCACTGTCAGAATGAGCATCCAAAGTTCCTGCACTGGTAGTTGGAGACGCTTGAGAATCTGCATTTTGGTTAGCCATATGTCTAGAATAACCCAAGTAATCAGTCAAGTAATCAAGGTCAAATGACCAAACATGACCCTGTCCTTGAACATTAGGCTTGTCTTCTAGATACCTCAGATTCAATGTCTCCTCAATCTTCTTAGCAGATACATTGTAAACCCTGTATGCCTTACTATGAGCAGAATACCCCACAATGTAACCATCATCAGCTTTCTCATCAAATTTGCCCAACGGATCACTTGTATTCAAAATTGTCACTTGACAGCCAAACGGTTTAAGGTAATGAATAACAGGAACTTTCCCAAAAAGAAGTTCATATGGTGTTTTAAGGTGTGGTCTAGTAATGGACACTCTATTGAGTACATAACAAGCTGTACCAACAGCTTCAGTCCAAAACATGGTTGGAAGTTTAGAGTCTGCCAGCATTGATCTTGCAGCCTCTATTAAGGTTTTATTTTTTCTTTCTGCCACCCCATTTTGTTGAGGGGTTCTTGGAGTGCTATAGTCCCTTTTGATTCCCTTTGACCTGCAGAGTTCTATTAGGATTGCATTCTTGAACTCTGTCCCATTATCACACCTAATTCCTTTCACCTTTTTGTTCAATTGATTCTCAATAAGGGTAACAAAGTCTTTCAACGCTACAGATGTTTCATCTTTGGTCCTTAGAAAGAATACCCAACAAAATTTACTATAACCATCAGTGATCACTAGACAAAAATATTTATGATCAATGCTTCTCACTTGAGTTGGACAAAACAGATCCATATGTAGCATCTGAAGAGGTTCAGAAATAATGCTTTCTGCCGTAACAGGAACACCTTTGTAGGAGGCTCTGTGCTGCTTTCCTTTGTTGCATGCAACACAGTTATGATCATTGGTGAAAACTTTGGAAGGAAGACCTTGAACAAGACCCAGTTTTGAGAGCTGATTAATGGTCTTGAAGTTGACATGGGCCATCCTTCTATGCCATTTGGTGGACTCATCCACGGATGCTTTAGCCACCAAACATGTTAAGTCGCTTGCTGGTTTGACATCTGATAAGTTGAATGTATAAAGATTGTGACTGCGAGGAACCTTCAGCAGAATTGAAGTTTCTTCTGGGAGTTTGAAGTCTTTAGACAGCACAAGACATTCATCCTCTGTGAAGAGTACTTTGTTCTTAGTGTCACAGATTTGTGAGACTGAAAACAAATTGAAGTGTTGAAGTTCCTTGACATAATATACATTCTCAAAGTCCAGCTGAGGTGTTTTGATGGTCCCTTTACCAGTATTGGTCCATCACTTCCTCCAAAGGTTACATTGCCTCCTCCTTCAATGGGTATAAAGTTATGCATCATATCCCTGTTTCCTGACATACTTCTGGAACAACCACTATCAACAATACCAACATCTTTATGCTTAAGGGGATGATCCTACAACAACAAAAATATACAGAAAATTAGTACACTATGGAGGCTCAAGTCATTGCTGACTTGAACCTGCCTTGTGGATCATTTGAGTTATGCCAAGTAGAAGTATAAGATCCACTATTGTTCTTGGGTTTCCATTCAAACTTAGGTCCCTGTGGATTCCAAGAACAACCTGCTGAGGTCTTGACAGCAGTGTCCCAGTACCCTCTCCCATCAGTCATAGGGTTAACATATCTAGGCCAATAACCATTTTTAAAATATTCACTGGTTGGTTGAACATATGGTTTTCCGATTGATCTTCTCCAAGGAAAAGAATTATTATAATTAGTAGCTTGTGGAACATAAGTTGGTATATCATTAACATTGGTCCACATTGGTCTAGATTTCCTAGAATCACCACCCCTACTCATCCTTTGCTCATGATAATCACAATCCTTAATTAAATGAACTTTACTTCCACACACAAAACATTTCTTCTGATTAGAAGATTTATTCAAACCAAACAATGTGTTATTACAAGTAGAAGTATTCAAACCAAAACCATGAAAAGAATTGTTTTTAACAGTACTATTATGCAAAGAATTAAAATGCAAGTCTTCAGAGGCAACTGTCTTGGAAGTGGATTCCTTGGCAGCAACTCTGACATGCTTATTGGTAATCTTGGGTGCAGGCAGGGGTGAAGACTTGGGAAGGTCAGACTTGTCATTTGAATCACACTCTGTAGACCCTTGCTTGGAGGACTTGTCACTGTTAACACAAGAGACAAATTCATTAGAAGAAGTATTAGGGTCTGGCATGTCTCTTGACTTTTTGCCATACAGATGGTGTGATCCATCAAAGTTATCAGGAATGGAAAGCTCAATGGGCATGTGCTCACCTCTAATTGGTCCACGTAAGACATGTAGGTCACCTTCTTTCACAAAATTAGCTAGGCCTGCTGATGTAGATTTACGTGTGTCATCCCTAGCTTCTAAGCCTACATATTTCTTAAAACCTAAAGCCACTGTAGAATTAGGAGCTTGACTACTATAAATCAAACCAGCTAACTTATTTCCATTCATCATCCATTCTTTATGCCTAGCAATTTCCTCCTTAAGTTTCTCCTTAAGTTCTAGATTTTCTGACTCTACATCTGCTCTTAACTTCTCAGACCATTTTAACTCATTTTTAGCACATTCGAGATCCCTTTCTAAAACACCTATGTTCTCATCATAAGCTATTTGATTCTTCTGAAACCAAACCTTTTGTCTTTCTAGTGTTTTTAAAGCCTGTTTATAAGCTTCAACTTCCACATAGCATTCATTATATTTAGGTTCCAAAATATCATAAGCTTCTTTGAGTGCATTATAATGCTCACTACAACCAAACAAAGCAGTTTTGTACCGAGAGATGCCCATCAAGGCAATCTGATCATGCCTATCCTCTGAAGTACAACTTGCAATCAACCCAACATTATCAGGACCATCATTATCATCCTCCTCATGTTGCTTCCAGTCTACATTGCTATCCAGAGTGACCAAAGCAGCTGAACCCTTTGAAGTTCCCGCCTCTTCCGATACTGCTGATAAGAGGAGTATCTTGTCTCATCACCAGCTTTCCTGTCTTTGCATTCTCTAGAAAAGTGACCCATCTGTTGGCATGTGAAGCATTTAACCTTCCTCTTGTCAAACCTTGCCGGATCTCTTCCTTTGAATCCAAACCTTCTTCCAGCTTTTCGCTCAAAATTCTTGATATCCATGGAAAGCATGGCCAACTGCCACTTCATCTTCATCTCTTCCATCTCAAGTGGGTCCACTTGATCAAAATCTTCATAGGCCGGATCTGCGAGGATCATAATCAAAAAGAAGGATCCAAGAACATCTTCCATGATTCCACTTGATCTAGGATGAGAACTTGATGAGGGAGCAGCATAAGATGATGATGGATATGGGCTTGGACCATAGCTTGTCTTTGGAGTAGAGGCTCCAACGAATGCAGTGTGACTAGCAGAAGAAGATGATCGAAAAGGGCTTCTTACATCATGTTCAAGAGCTTTAAGTTTGTGATACAGCTCATCAAAGGTAATCATGTCCAAACTACCTTTAGCTTTTAAAGCTATGCTTACATGTAGCCAGGATGGAGGTAATGACCTCAGAAACTTAGAGTTACAGTCATCATTATCCGGCTTTGCCTGCAGCTGATTCAACTGACTTAAAATCTTGTGAAACTTATCATAGCCCTTGTGTATTCCTTCCTCTTCAGAGATTTGAAAGTCCTGAAACTGTTGTCTCAGCATGGACTTCTTCAGTCTCCTAGACTCCTCATTCCCACCGAACTTCGCCTTAATTGCTAACCATATATCCTTAGCATCTTGCATGAAGTGAAAATCACTCAAGTGATCCTCAGGAATAGCTTGGAGAAGAATGGTTCTGACCTTGGTTTCTCTCTGAACTGCCAGCAACTCTTCAGCAGATTTGGGAGGAACATTCATCATCTTACCCGTAGCATCCGTGGTGGTTCTCTTCAAACTTTTTCCCTTCAAGACAATCTCCCACAAATTCCAATCAATGTTGGAGATCCAGTTTTGCATCTTCATCGCCCAAAGATCATATTCCTCCCTTTTAAGGTAAGGAAATTTAGCATTGCTATTAGAGAGACTTAGTTGTTGCAGATGGGTGGAGTTTTGGTTGTTTGTGATTTCAGTATCAACATCTGAACCAGGCATGATGATTTTGTTATGGTTGTATGGGTGTTCAGAAAAACTTGTCCTTAGTATCGTAGAGACTCCAACCTGGCTCTGAAACCACTTGTTGAAACAAACAGACCTTGATAGATCTTGAGCTCGTGGATCGTTATATATGCCTATGTAATCACAAGCACAATAAAAGACAATCTCTACTACTTATATTTATCAGCGGAATATAAACACAAGTAACAAATAACTAAGAACTTCGTGATCCTCTATGGATCTTTATATTAACTAAAACTGAGTTTTTCAATCGATCTTTAACTCATACTATTGTGTTCCTTTTATAGATAAGGAACCCTAAACAAAATCGCTAAACCTTTTCCCAAGAAACGTATAAACTTAAAACTAAAGAAGATATACACAATCACTTCCTAATAAAGCTCATGTATATCCAAACTAAATATACTAAACACGAAATAAACACTTCCGCAGAAACAGACTAATAACTATTACTCTTCAGTAGATTATGTCTTCGGCAGAATCCACTCTTCTTCAGCAGAAACACTTCGGCAGTAAATTCAGCATAATCCAAACTTCACATAATTCCCAACAATTCTTTCTCAAAGTTTGGCAACCCCAGCACTGGTGCTTGTATCATGGCTAACTTTAATTGCTCAAAAGCTTCTTGAGCTATGTCAGACCACTCAAAAGAGTTCTTCTTCAATAATGCAGTTAATGGCTTACTGATGATTCCATACCCCTTAATGAACCTCCTATAATAGCCTGTGAGTCCCAAAAATCCTCTCAGTTGCTTCACATTCTTGGGTGTAGGCCAATCTTTCATAGCCTCAATCTTAGAAGGATCTGTTGCAACTCCTTTATCAGTGATGATATGACCCAAGTACTCCACCTGAGACACTGCAAAAGTGCACTTACTCCTTTTTGCAAACAAGGTGTGAGCCTGCATAGTCTGCAAAATCATTTTCAGGTGTACAATGTGATCTTCAATTGACTTGCTATAAACCAAGATGTCATCAAAGAAAACCAATGTGAACTTCCTCAAATAGGGCTTAAAGATCTCATTCATTAGTGATTGAAATGTGGAAGGGGCATTTGTGAGTCCAAATGGCATCACTAAAAACTCATAGTGGCCATCATGAGTTCTGAATGCAGTCTTATGAATGTCTTCCTCCTTCATTCCGATTTGGTGATACCGGACCTTAAATCAAGTTTTGAAAACACCACTGAGCCATGTAATTCATCTATCAATTCTTCTATCATAGGTATGGGAAATTTGTCTTTGACAGTATTCTTATTCAATTGTCTATAGTCAACACACATTCTCCAACTGCCATCCTTCTTTTTAACCATAACTATAGGAGAGGATAAAGAACTTTGACTAGATCTGATGACACCAGCATCCAATAACTCTTGTACCATCTGTTCAATGGCATCCTTTTGGCTTGGAGGATGCCTATAGGGTCTGATATTAACTGGAGGAGTGTTTGGCATAAGAGGAATGTGATGATCATGTGATCTTTTTGGTGGTAAACCAGTAGGAACTTCAAACACACCTTTAAAGTCATCCAAAATTTCATCAATCTTCTGTGACTCAATCATATTTGTCCCTACCATACTACAGAATGACACAGGACATACACACAATGTCATAGAATTCAACATAGTAATGTTCTGTTCTCTAGGTTGCATCCATTGAAGTGTAGCTTGTTGAGAACCTCTTAGCAGACTTTCTTATTGCCACATAAAACCTCATGGTTAATTTCTCAAAATTGCACATCATTTCTCCCAAAGTAGACAACCACTATATTCCCAACACTACTTCACAACCTCCTAAAGGTAGTACCATAGCATCAATCATGTAAGTGTCTTCTCCCATGGTCAGGGATAAACCACAACACATCAAGGTACTGGTCATAGCTTGACCATTAGCCACAGACACTTGCAAAGGGCACATAGTTTTAGTCTTACAACCCAATTTTTTTACAGTATGCAAATCAATGAAATTATGTGTACTTCCACAATCCACAAGCACATGCACCCCTTGTTTGCCTACCGTACCCTTAACCCTCATTGTTTGATAATTGTATACACCAGTGAGTGCATTCAATGAGATTTGAGCCACCATTTCATTATTATGATCAATTTCAAAAATCTGATCATAATTCCCCAAATGACCCATTTCATCATTAGCCAATTCTTCTCCCACAGACTCAATTTCCTCATCCAACACCACTTCTAATGAATGCAATTGACCACTACATTTGTGTCCAGGCATATATTTTTGGTCATAGTAAAAACAAAGATTCTTAGCCCTCTTATCCTCCAATTCTTTTTGAGTCAATCTCTTAAAGGGTCTATTCTCACCATATGGTGTTCTTGTGGGTGCAAGCAAAGCCATAAGTATATTAACTGGTTTTGGTAGAATACCCTTATCCTTATTGACATAACCAATAGTAACATATCTCATAGGAGATTGGAAATTATACCTTGGCTTTAATGCAGCATTAGTGGCTTCTTGTTTCTTGGCCTGACTATACACATCCATCAATGTTGAGAACTTAAACATTCTAATGGGCATCCCAATTTCATCCTTCAGACCTACAATGAACAAACCGATGGTATATTCTTCACTCAACTCCACCTTATTCACCAAATCTTCAAACAAATCTTGATACTGTTGCACACTACCAGTTTGTTTCAAATTCTTCAAATCCATCATTGGATCTTCAAAGCATGAACCAAATCTTTGCAAGGCTTGTTTCTCATACACCTCCCCAGAACTTTTTTCACCAAATCGCTTAATGAATTGTTGATGCCACACTAATGCTTTGTCATACACATGCATTGCAGCAATTCCCACTTTCAATTCATCATCTACATTATCAAGACAAAAGAACTGCCTACACCTAAATATCCAACCTTTTACATCATCCCCATTGAATCTTGGAAACTCAAATTTAGACAACCTACCATATTGTGTAGTCATCTGTCCACCATTTCTACCATTGTTACCATGATTCCCAGAACTGGTACCCTCACCATTCCTCATTCTTTGCATTTCAGCCATCAAATCTGCCATAGTTCTTTACAAATCACTAACAATTTGTTGGAGTGATTCCATTGAAGAATCTTGATTACTAACTGTGGTTCTTGTGTTCACCATCTCACCAGTAATATTATTGCTCATCTACAATGGAATAACAACTACTGGTCCTATTCTTGATTACCCAAACCAAATGCTTCTGATCAGCTTGTTCAAGGCTAGAGAATTTAACCACTAATGGGCTAGCCTTGTGACCATACAAATGTTTGGCACTAATCTAATGTAATAGAATAGGTGAAATTAGTGGTGACTAATTTCTTTGCCGGAAAATCTTGTTTCTTGCCGGAATTACGCCGGAGAAGATAACCGGAAATCAAGAATGTCGGTTTAACAATCTTGAATATTATCTGGTGCCAAGAAAGTGCTCTGAATACCACTTGATATATACCAGATTTTAAAACAACCAGAAATCAGTTATGAAATGTAGTTGTTGATGAAAACAAACAGGGGATCACATAAGAAGAAATGAAACCGTATTTGTAATCAAATGATTCACTTAGTTTGTAATGGAATTAAGAGAGAGGAATATTACAAGTCTTTTCGTGAATGAATTACAAGTGAAATGGAAAGAAGTATTTATACAAAGGGAGGAAGGAGAAATGGGATGAATGAGTGAACAGATTTTCCCGCCAAAAGTTATAACTAACTTTTGGCTTAGCAGTGGTTTCCACTGATGGTTCCAAGCTTATCAGTGGTTTCCAAATTGGCGCGTATCACATCAAAAGCCCAAAAAGTTGAAGAGGTATGTATTGTAGCATGAACATTGCTCATTTCTATGTTTGGATGTTGGCTTTGTTCTACATATGCTCTTCGTGCCAATAACTTATTAAGAAGTTATTCTGGTCTACAGGAATGTAGAAAAGAACAAGAGGAACTGATGACTCTTGAGCAAGCAGCAAGACAGAAACTTACAGAGCTTAAATCGGTTATGGAAACTGAAAGGAGTCAAGGATCTGTTCTCAAAGCAATATTGCAAGCAAAAGCTTCTAATTCAACACCAGGAATTTTTGGGTATGTTTGGACCAACAGTGTATACTGGTATTTGAAATTTGTATTTGATGGCATCAATGGCTTCGGGTTCTAGCTCAGTGTGGCTAACAGTAAAGATTGTGCTTTCTTGCTCATGACAAGAAGCTTAAGTAAGATTCTGTGGAGTGCCCGGTCAAGTACTGGAAAGTCTTTCACTTTCATTGGCGATAAGCCAGGTATATAATCGATGCATTCTTCTTCTCTTTCTGTTTTATACATTACATGAAAAATGACTAACAATATAGGAAAGATAGTACTATTTCTATGTTTAATTTAAGGGGGTATATGACTATTCTAACTGAATATAGCTTATTGTGTTTTATAAAAACTCCTGTAGTTTAAAAACTGCAAATACACTTTACTTCAAAAGTTGCAAAACATTCTTATTAGGGTGACTTTAACTTCATATCTTTTAAAATTGCAATGACATTGATATGAACTATTCTTTTTTATTAAGTTTTATAAGTTGATTGTTTTTTTTTCTTACATCTATTAATAATTCAAACAGTCAAATTGCTCTTAAGCACATGAAAGATTCTGCAGGGACGAATAGGAATTAAGAAGGTGCTTGTGAAGGAAGTGTTTTTCTACTGTTTGGACATGATGGAGGCTGGTGTGATGCCTAGGGCTGAAACCTTTGCTAAGCTCATGAAGAATTTGAGAAAACTTCATAATATAGAGATTGATGCTGAGATTATAGAAAAAGTGAAGCAGATGGCTGCGGAGAGTTTCATAATGTTTCAAAGGTGTGGCAAGAGGACTTAAATGAGAATGATCAGGTACGTTAAAAGTAATGTAGTACTGGAGGTTGAATATGCAATATATAATCAAGTGAACCATACTTGAAATGCTATTTTAAGAATGCATGCTAAGATACTGTTATTTATATCATTCTTCTTTTAAACTTCCTCATTAATACATTCATTTTCTATTGTTTGTATTTACTTAGGGTTAAACATTTATTTTCAAGTTTATTAAGTACCCATAAAAGGTCAAGTAGTCTTTCTATAACTGGAGTAATATTCACTCTTTCAAACAAGTAATGCATCAGCCATGTAATCACTACAAATCACCAAAATGGCTCATAATCACAAAATTTGAAAAATGTAGACCTAACTTAAATGTTCGTTATATATTTTCAAAACCATCCCATATATGATAATATATATGTCTCAAATGGAATGTCCCTCCATGAATATGCAGTATCTTTAAAGAAAAGAATTAGGCTTGAATCACTAGCCCAAATTATGAGTCCTTGGTATGGTGTTGTATATAAATTCTCAGTTTGTGGTTCAGTTTCGGTACTGTTTAGGTTTTTACAATTACATACAAGTAACCTTTTGATAAGATTTTAGTGTGATTGTATTTGCACTGAATAATATGCAGTTAATACTGAATGTGGTGTACTATGAAAACTGGATAGTGATTGATGTTGATCAAATCGAGCTCTCAAAGGACAGAAAGAAATAGTTAGTGGAAAGGGTTCATGAGTTGCAGCCAAAAGTCCATGTTAATGCATACCTTTTGTGTAACCTGTTTGATAGGTTCAAACTTTAACCGGGAGTTCAAATTTTATTGAAAAAGTTACGCTGAACAGGAGGTGTACTATTCGTGTGTACATTATGAAACTTCCTGAAGCACTTACTAAACTGCTAAATGAAAGTTCTGATATTCTCAAAGATATTATAGCTGGCAAAGCGATACGAGCACAAGATAATGAATATCCTGTAGATTTACTTAGAAAACGGATGTGGGATGCGATAATAAGTGAAGTTGCAGACAGATGGATAAATGCAATCTGATTCACTATGGTAATAGTACATTGTAACAAGCCCGTACCCATTGTACCCATGATCATTGTAGTTGTACGTAACAGTTTCTGGTCCCTAAGTATGAAAGTGAGTCGCTAGATCGCTATAGGAACGGTACATGTCGGCATGCTGTATAGTAAATGTAATTTAATATGTATTGATTGTAAATGGCCGTCAAAACTTATTTCTAAGTGGTCAAGTTTTTTCAAATTTGTTTTTGTGGTTATATATTAAGAACCTTTATTCTCTAATTTTTGGAGTACTGTTACTAATTTGACACAGGTTTGATGTTACAAGGATCGTTATGATCAAATAACATGTAATCAAACAAACAAGAATCAAAAGAAAAGTTAACAATGAAGAGAATATGGGTTGAACCCTTTATAAAGAATCTGATATAAGAACAGAAAAAGGGTTAATTGTTGTTTACAGATTCCTACTCTATAAATATTGGATGAAACGAAATGAATGAAAAGGTATGTCGTTTCATAATATATAACTGTTTATAACCCTAAAACTAAACCGTTTCCTGCCTATAACTGCTATCTAATGGGATTGATGGAGGCCCATCCAGAAAAAAGTAGCAGGCTTTTTTGGGTTAACAAGACTTTAAAACAATTCATACCTTTTCATTATGTATATATTGTAACAGTTTCTGAAAGAACAAGATGATGACAAGTTTAATATAAACACTATATTGTTTCTTTTAAACACCGCTTTTTGGTATACTTGTGATTTTACGTTAAGACCATAGATCCGTATCATTGAGGCCAACAATTGGTATCAGAGCCAAAATCATCATATACCATACTAGTTTTAGTTCCAGAATCAAATCAAAGAAAAATAAACAGTTTCGACAAATTTCTGCAAATCGATAAGAACACAAAAAATCCAAGACGTCATTTTTTTGTGTTTCACACTTCTGTCGCAACAGGGGTATAATCACATAGTCATTACTCACAACCCGGCATCAGAAAAATCGCAAAATTTTTTATCCAAACCTTTTTCTTTTTACCCAATCCAATACGATTAGAAAAAACGAAGAAAATCGTTTTCATTTGATTCAAATTAACAACTAAACGAGAGTCATCAATTAGGGCACAAATCAAGGTTCGAAATTAGAACAAACACACCTATTCTTTTAAAGGAATCAAGCCCAAAAGGATCAATTGAGACCTAGTTGATTCATTTGCATACTCCAATCATAATACTTCTCATGGATTATAAAAGCCCCAAATCAATCCGAAACTCTAGGTTTCAATTGGAGGAATATAAGTGCTCGCGAAGAACACCCATACCGGAGAACAAGAAGAGGCGGTCAAAACCAGCCGGTTAACCGTCGTTGATTGGAGAAGGAGAAGACAAGTTATCTTCCCTAGAGAGAGAGACAGAAGAACTTTATCTCAAAAATAGAAAAATATATACGCGTTTTATGTTTTTATCTCAACTGAAAAAGAGATAAGAAAACAAAAGACAATAAAGAGATGCGTACACAAGGGAAGCACAAAACAGGATTTTATTAATAGGGCATCGGGTTAAACCATCAACCCCTTCAGGTTCCAAAAGATTTCAAATACCAACTTTCAATTGTACTTTATATATTACCTTGATATATATTGTTTTATTTTTGATAAGTTATTTTAAAAAATTATTAGAATCTTATCATATTTTGGATAGTATATCTAACCTAGTGATTACACTGCTTAGAATACTGATTAGGAATAATTTGTAAGGAGTAATTAACCTTACGTTATTTATTTTAATTTTTTATAATCTCCGAGGATAGTTTAAATTTTAAAATATACCTAGAAAAGTTTTACACCCATTTGAGGAAGATAAAATATTAAGAGCTCATTTTAAGAAATAAGAATTTTTTTAAAACACACATTGTGTTAAAATTCTTTTTTGGAGATTTATTGTCATTATCATTGAAGATATGACGAAAGGAAGTGGTAACAAGGAACCTAGTACTAATATTACAAATAGTACACCCCAATTTCAATGCCCAATCCTAAAGCCCGCGGATTACTCATTATGGGCAATTCAAATGCAAATCATTCTCGAAGCAAATGGTTTATGGGAAACAATAGAGCCGAATGAATCGACTTAACCCGATAAGAAAAATATGATCATCCCGGAATTAAGGAAGATCACAACAATGAAGGTGGAAATAACCTGAAGAACCTGATCAACCTGGACTTAAGGAAGATCACAACAACAAAGGTAGAAATAACCAGAAGAACATGATCAACCTGGACTTAAGGAAGATCACAAAGGTGGAAATAACCAGATTAACCCGGACTTAAGGAAGATCACAAAGGTGGAAATAACCAGATCAACATGGACATAATGAAGATCACAGAAGAAAAAGGTATGAACATCATTGAAGAAAAAGGTGGAAATAACCAGATCAACATGGACATAATGAAGATCACAGAAGAAAAAGGTGGAAATAACCGAAGGAAGATTGATCTACCTGGATATAAGGATGATCACAAGCACTATAGGAAATTAAATGCTCAGATGACCCGGTCAACGAAAGTCAACCAACGAAAGTCAGACTTTAAAAGTCAAACAGAAGCAGTTATAAAGAAACGGTTATATGACAGTTATGCTGTAACTGTCATATCCTTGAACCGACACAATGGTTCACTAGTACCCTTTCATTTAGTATTTATACTTAGAACATTTATGTAAGAAACATGATGACAGATTTGTAGAAATAAAAGTCTATTTCATTGTATTTGGTATATCTTGATTAAAGATCCATAAAAACTGGGCCAACAAGTACATTCCCAGGTCATATAAATTAAGGAAAAATTCATGTAGCAAAATAAACAGTAAAGTCAGTACAATATTTACACTATTTTTCTTACAGCATGATAAAGTTCTGGTATGGGAATTCAAAATTTACTTACCAACCACAGTAATAAAACAAAGCTTCGTTTAATAAGCCTTAAAAGGTGGCACAAATCAGTAAAAGTAAAACATAGACCTGTAAAAATAGGCAAAGTAAAACATGGGCCTATAAAAATAGGCATGGCAACAATGTAGATAATATTACAGCATACACATCTAAGCAAAAAAGTTATCTTGAGAACTGAGATGCAGAGATCTAACTCAATAGTAATACCTCCAACTTTTGGGAACTTGATCACAATTCTTGGCATTAATGGTGGCGGAATCAGAGGTCTTATCCCATCTATTATCCTCGAGTTTCTTGAGACTGAGCTTCAGGTATACCGTGCTATTTTTGTTCGAGTTTCTTTATACAATAAAAGGTATGCATAAAAGGTGTTACACAATGTCTGACTTTGAGGTATTTAGAACAATTCGCTGTTTACCTGTTATTAAATTTGTTTGATTGTTTCTGCTGATGGTTTGTTTTTTAACATATATCCAGATGTATATAAGGTTCCTACATGGCCACTTTTACTCCCCCAATGTTCGTGACGGATCGTCATGGTCTATTTCACTCCATCCCCTCTCGGAATTGAAAGAGCATTTTGATTCTTTGCTGATATGTATTAATTTTTACATTCAATGATTGATACAAGTGCATTTTTTTTGGCAGGCTCTACTCCATTTAATATATTGGGATAAGCTCCCAGACCTGGAAGAGCTTGTGGGTGTAAGCTCACAATGGGCTTCCACGCTTATGGCCCAGCATCTGCTTGCAGCAACCGATCAGTATGGCATTGAGAGGCTCCGGTTTCTTTGTGAGACTAAACTTGGCAGCAGCCAATCAGTATGGGATTGATGCCCCATCTGATTTGCTGGCGACTTCTATTTTGGAGGACAGAAGGACAAGAAGAAGGCAACATTAGGCTCACAAAACCAGCTTTCACATGTTCAAGGACCTCAAGATGCACAATTCTCACATGCGGTTAGTCATTAGCGGGTCTTTTACGGCTCACTTGCATACTTTGACACTTCGTTGAATCAACGTAAAATAGCTGCACACGAATAATATCCATGTTAAATGCACACCATATGCTCAACTTACTGAAACATCTTGCATACTTGCTTCAGTTGAGGCTAAATATGTAAATGTGAATCTATAAAAAGTAATCAGTTTGAAAAAAGCAATCTCAAACTGATTATTGGATACGGTTTTTTTTTTCACTTTTAACTGCTCAAATAAAGGCAATTTCCTTCAACAAAAAACTCAAAAATGCTCCTCTGCTTTAAAACAAATGCTACTAAGAATATAAACTACTTTATACGTTGTTTATATTATGAAACTGTTTATCCTTATCAACATATATCAGTTTTCTTAAGCACCGGCACTTCATTTACCCATCTGATCATACTTACCATTTAATGATTTATAAACCTATTGTGATATACCAAGCACCCCAAATTTAGCATATCCCAAACATTTATATCAAACCCACAAAATAAGCAGGTATAGAACATTCATTACAACTTATTAGTATCAAATGAGTACCACAGTATATCAAAGAACATATAATCAGGAGCAGTTGTCGAATAAAAAGCAAATCAGTACTCATACCTGCAGAGGATTGGAAGGGTTGGCGGTTTCAAGAAGCACTTTTTTGTCATAAACCGTGAGATAGAAATTGGTTTTAACCTTGATGTAAAGCCTAAATGTAGTTTGCTTATTAGTTTACTCTCCTTCCAGAATGGTTCATTAGTTTACTCTCCTTCCAGAACCTAATGTAAAAACCTGCAATTTGTTGTACCAGACAACAACTGCAATATAATTATTAAGTTTCCTACAACTGTGTTTCCGACATTCATCTTAGGAATCATAAATACTTATAACTATCACTAAACTCTTTAAAACATGAGTAGGAACACACATGTGGAGCTTACCAATTTCCCTGAGATGGTAACAATTCGCTCTAGAAAAAGTTGGAATTTTTGTAACAAAAGTCGAAGAGCTTACCAATTTCCCTGAGATTGTAACGATTCGCTAATAAAGCATGAGAATTACATCTTTCATTGGTTTTTGTATGCATTGTTAGTAAGGTAGAGGGTTGCTTATCAACAACAGTGGTGACTGCTGCTTTAGTTTCTACTGACTAATAAATGGCAATTACCAAAACATGTATTTAGAATTAATTCGACTTATTCTCTTTGTGCAGGATTAAACATGGAGACTGTTGGTAAGGTTTTTATAAGTTTGCAGATTGTTGATGCATTTTAGTACAATGCATTTTTGACTATGCATCTATGCCAAGGGAAAATTTAGTGGGATGGATGTAATGCGAGGATACACACTTAGTGTTAAAGAAATAACTGGTGTACGTCAATGTATTATATGTGCAGACCCATCCACGATGGAGTAACTATTTCCAGGACACAAGGGGTCTCATCTTTGTGGTTGACATCACGGATAGGATAGAGTTGTTGAGGCCAGAGATGAGCTTCACGTCGAACCTGTTTTCAGTAAAGATGGCGAGAAACTTGGTGTGAATTATATGGGTATGGAAATCACTGATCAGGTGAGACCACATTTTCACTTCTTTATATACTAAGGTAATTAATAAACATTTCAAAGAAGTAACATTTAGAAGTTCATAATCAGGTGAAAACACGAGTAAATATGGCGAAACTTAGGGAAGAAATAGCAGTGCAGAAGGCTAAAGAGTCTGAACTTAACAAAACAATTCATATCACAGAGGAAACAATGAGAGCAAATCAAATTTTAGCAACCATGTCACATGAAATAAGATCCCCATTATCCGGGGTTGTCAGCATGGCCGAGATTTTGTCAACTACAAAACTCGATAAAGATCATAAGCAACTCTTGAGTGTCATGTTGTCTTCTGGTGATTTAGTCCTTCAGCTTATAAATGACATTCTTGACCTATCCAAAGTGGAGTCAGGTTAATCTAAACCTTCTTTTACAATTAGTATTTCGTATATTAATCAAAGACAGGTGCTTAATGTTTGCGTAATTCTTCTCAGGTGTTATGAAAACAACTAATTAAAAGTCATGCCCGCCCATTGGGCGGGCTTCGAAAACTAGTGTGTATATATATATATATATATATAAAATTTAAAATAAGGAAGATACATAAAATAAGATACTTGTTCAAACAGTGAAGTTTTTAATTACTTAAATGATCTATAAATCATTCCAATCAAAATGTTGGGTTTTACAATTCATAACAATTATATAAAATACATAAATATTATTAAAGCATGCAACGGAAGTAAAGAATAATACTTGTAAAGAATTAACCGAATTAAAAGTATATGTGTTTCTTTTATGAATTTAATCAATACAACTAATCAAGAACCAAGGAAACTCTAAACACTAATCAATTAGGGTTTACTAATGTCGACCAAACCCTAGTCGACCCACCAAGAATAACCAAACACAAGTGTGTTTGACCTTCGTTCTCGTACACATGTATTAGTAGCGAATCAATGTGAAAAGCTAGGTTCTTGAATCACAAATAACCAAAAGACTTATGTTGAGCTTTGAAAAAATCGACCCTAAGGGATTAGGGGGTTTGTACGATCGGTTCAAGCACAAGAGAGGGAGGAAAAGAGAAGTTTGGGTTATTAGGGATTCAAGGATTAAGAATAATGAATACAAGAGGCCTTATATATATGCTCTTCTAATCCTTGGTGTCCAAGTTAGAGTTTGACTACCCCTAACACCCCAAACGACCAATTATAGGATACAAGAGGGATTCTAGAACCTTCCTGACTTGTATTTTCATCTCTAGTCCTTTAACTTGTTATTTAACGACCGTTAACCAAATTTCGTTAAATACTAACTCTCGTTAAGTATTTTATTTATTTCATGAACTAATAATTAAATATATCACATTTTACATATTAATTATTTAACATTGATTTGCATACGTAATGTGTGCAATCCTGAATTCTCGTGTTCGAATCCGGTCATACATATATTAAAATGTATCAATAAACCTTTCAACTCCCACTTGGATATTTCTTAATATAGTAATGACATTGGTTTAGTCTAGCTTAACATGCCAATGCCCCCAGATCGAACTGAGTATAGTTTCCTGGAAAAACCATTTAATGATTTACATTATACTTATCATTTTGCTACTAATACTACATTAACTATGGATATGGATTAAGTCATTTCATAAGTTAATATTCTGTTTCTTGTTATATATCTGATTGAGCCAGATTACCAAATCATCTGAACGTATTCCAGATAGATCTTGGGTAAGGCCTTACAAACATCTTGTCAACCCTACGAGGGGCCCAAATAGTATTATACTTTGAAACAAATTCTCTTGACTACAAGCAAAACTCATGAACTTTGCAACACTTCTGAAAACAGCCCTTATTACTACTATTTACGGATAGTGTTAGACTATTTCACACAAGTGTGCTACATTCATAACAGTTATATGGTATCTTAAGTTTGAGGATAAATATCAATGATTTACTTAATGACAATGATCCATAAAGTACAATCATTTTAAGTCGGGATCTGTCCTATATTCAATTCATTGAATATCATATAAATTTAGCATGTCCCACGCATCAATATACTTAAGTATATTCTACCAAAACTCATATTTGTCTTAATTCAATAACATTCCCACATCATTGATCGACAACATACTATTTAGAATAACATGTTATTCACGGATTTAAACATGCAAATATATACAATCCATTCTTAATGAAGATAAACGTACCAAGTACTTTAATTCATTATAAATAATAATTGTTTAACATCCCTTATCCAAATACTAAATAGATCAATGCATGAAAATTCTAATTGATGAATTATGCCTCAAGTAATGACAATCATACTTGTTTGACAATGCATAAATCAACCAACTTTGATCTATCGGAATTTTGAGAATACTTATTTCAAGAATTCAACTTGTGAAGTTCTTGTATATGTGCATTCAAATATCTTGATATTGCCACATAATATTTCATAAAGTGTGTGACATCTTCAACCACCAATTTATGACAATCAAACTTTCAAACATTTTAAATTTTAAAGTATTCTTATTCTTTAATGTATAATGCAACTATGCTCGTAGTTGAGCACAACTAGTCAACATGGTCATCATCAAGGATACCATGACTAGAATTGAGTGTCATCTCAATTAAAAAAGCATCTTTATATACAAACAACAATATGCTTTTTAACAAAAAATCATAAACTTTAATATCTATTGTGTTATGTTTGATGCCTTCCAAACTTTCAAGTTTGTTGGCTATGACAATTTGCACAACAATTGACATATTGTTCATTCATAGAATCTGGGAGCAACTCCAGGCTGAGGAATGTAATTCTAAATTCAAACATATTCCATTAGAATATTCATTACACCAGTTATCTAATAACTTCATTAGATATCAATGTTGTCAAATCATCTTGCATTTAAGCATGATACAATAATAACATGATGTACATGAAAAATCCTTGTGTCAAACTCATATTCCATTCATGTTCTACATATCCATTTTCCAAATGATATATCATGTTCTATTAGACTGATTTATTTATCACACATGTTTATTAATGATAAACATATATTCCAAGGTTGTGTATCTTATTTTCTAAATCTTTCAAGTGAAGTTTCATTCCAAACTAAAACTTAACATTTAGCATAGATGGAATGTTACTTCCCATATGTTATACAACATATATGATTTTAAGAAAATAAAAATAATACTCCCACTAGCTTTCAGGAATACTTAGAAATTATGTTATTTTAATTTTAAATCAAAACTTGGACTTAATAGGTAAACATAAGAATGATCTCCTAGATGCATGCATTTATCCATTCATGAATTATTGAATTTGTACACTTCTAAAGATTATTTGAATTCAAAAAAACTCCTTTCAATTACTTACCATCCTCTCTCAAGTAATTACTTAAGAAAGAGTTTTGATATTCCATTGTCATTTTTCAAATCAATGAAAATACGTATGACAGTTATCATCTTTATATATTTAATGTGTCTAGGAAAAAATATTCAATCACAGTTAATTGCTTAAGTGTGATTAATAATCTTGTCACATGCATTAATTATGTGTATAATAGTGTCCTTGTAATTTCTAGGCAAATATTGAAACAACTAGGGTTTTCTTTCGCTTTGAAAAAACTCATCTTCATTAAGATAAACCAAGTTCCAAAGTTGATTATCGTTATGGACAACATCTTAACATTTATAGTATGAGTAATTTACCACAATTCAATATTAGGTAATACATCATCATGATTTACAGGTTTACCATGATCCTGTAATTCATAATTCTCAGCACATCTATCAAATATCTTAGATATCCTTGCGAATCTATGAATGAGAATTCCATCAATTTTTTAGGTCTAAAATTTACATGTTTAGCCTCATCATGATCTTAACTAGTATGTTTTAGAAGATTATATATCTTGTAATTTTATCTTTCCAAGATAAAAAAAACTTTCACGTGCCTTTTGTAATTTAAAGACTATAAATACTTAGCAAGTAGAGCAACACTAAATTGTTCTCTGTTGGAATGTTTCAAATACACATTGACAGTTCCTGACTCTAGTTTGTTAATAACCTACTCATAAGTAGTTTAACAAATTCAGAACTTCATTTTAAGACTTAATGTGATTCATCACATTCTATAATAAAATTGTCCTCTGTTGGAATATTTCAAATACACATTGACAGTTCCTGACTCTAGTTTGTTAATAACCTACTCATAAGTAGATTAACAAATTCATAACTTCATTTTAAAATAGGTTGGAGTCTTATTAAGTATATCCAATCCATACTCAAATTTATAACCTTGATAACTTTTGGAAGAAAAGAAGTTATAGTTATCTTGAATCAAACAATATAAATAGAGTTTGATTCTTCTAACTGAACATCCCATTTAACATTGTGGTATTTCATTAGAAATAATATTGTAAGATAATCTAACAATATGTAAGATAAACATATTCATTTTGACTTACCCATTTACCAACCAAGTCAAACTTAATGGTATAATAAAATCTTGAAGCCAATTGCATGCTTTATAACATAAGTATTCTTTGACCAAGTCAAAAGACACAATGGTTATAATGTCTTACTTTAAATTATAAGTCTTGTAATAATTAAAAGACTTCATGTTTGTGACTTTACAAGGAAAACATAAACATGTATAATTTAAAGTAATCATGAACACCACGTGTTGGTTTCAATTAATTAATTTCAAGTTAATATACTACTCTATTTATGACATTCCAAAAATACATAAATATTTAAATGAAAGTACTATTAGATTACTTTATTTATTTATGTCATTCCAGGAAGTGTACAACTTAAGAACTACATAAGCATTCATGCCTGGTCTCACGACAAGTGGAGATTTACCTTGAGATTACAATATAGCTAAGATCTTACTTAACCAAAATTGTAACTGCAAGTGTTTCTTTAATTTGAATGACATAAGACATAAAAGTAGTCTTTGTTATAATCTTGACACACGTTCTAAATTAGACAATCTCACACATTAAATGTATAAGTCCTATTAGAATGTTTGTCTCTAATCTTGTAGTTAAGAGAATCCTTTAATCATATTTCAATGTATTGTTCCTTTGCACACAATAAATATTTCTCCCACCTATACATGGAACAACATCATGTAGCATACAAACAACACGACATGCGTTTGTTTATGTGAACAATATGATAGTGTCACAGATATATAAGCATTATAAGTAGATGAAGATTCACTTTATAAACAAGGAAAAGTTCATGACTATTGATGCGTTCGCACGAGGTTTTAGATTTATAAACACGAATTACCGGTTAACTAGGAACACATTCGGGCAAGTATACCCTAGTCGAGTTGTAGTATAGGTTTTGGGAAATCAAGGTCGTCCCAAGAGACTTAGTTGCACTACAAGTGTCGTTTGTTTGTTTAAGCAAGTAACAAGGTCGTGGTTATGATTGTCACAGATCAAACCACTAATAAAAGCAATAAGAACAAGCACACAAAGAACATACATGTTTAGACAAATGATCACAAGGATAATAGGATGTTTAGTTTGGAAAATATATATTATTAAAAGTAATCTTTCGACCTCTTGAACCAATAATAATAGTCTAGTGTTTTATAAATCAAAAATGCATAAACCTCAATCAAATGGTCATGTCATGAGCCTTATGCCAACAACAACAAAGAATCCTTTCGGCCTTAGACTTTGATGTTATTAATCCATGAAGTTCCATTTACTTTAAAGATAATGAGAACACATATTCAAAAGATTCCTTTCGGCCTTAATCCAAATTAAACCTTTACTTGTTATGTTTATTAATTCTCTTGCACAATCGTCACAAAGTACAAGACCAAAATCATTCGCCGACTAATGAATTGGAACTAACCATTGTTAAGAATACTTTCGTCCATTGAACTCAACAATGATCAACCAAAACAATAAACAAGAACAAGTTCCAATTTAACCAAATATGATGTTATCAACATAGTCCAAACAAACACCACAATTATCCAAACATCCTTTTATCACAAGTTCTCATATGAAATAAACAAGTATCAAGACAACATTCACAAGAATCACATAATCAACACAATCAAAGAACCAAACATGAATAATAACATTCAACATCATAAATGTAACAAGGTTTACCCAAAGTAAGATTACATTTGGCAAGGATGAAGGATTATAGCACTCCTTCAAGCCTCCAATCAACTACAACTTCTAACCATGCATACTTCTGGAAATGGCAGAGGTTTGTGGTCTTTTGGGAGAGATAATTTTTGGTGGAAATTCATCATTAAGGGCGAAGGCTCGAATTTCACACAAGTTGGGATAAGATACTTGGTGGAAATTCGTCCTTAAGGGTGGAGGCTCGAATTTCACACCTTTGGGGAAGGTAAGTCGAGAGATTGACAGTGTAATAGGTGAAAATTCGTCCTTAAGGGTGGAGGCTCGAATTTCACACCTAGAGATGGAGTGGTGGGTGAAAGGGATGAGAGGGATGGAGAAGGGAAATGAGGTCTATTTATACTACTCTCAAGCCCTTGGGGTTATAAATGCATTTCTTGGTCATCAAGGAGCTTGGAAAGGACTAGAATACATGTAGGAAGAACCTAGGATCGTTTGGAACAAGTTTGGAGTCTTAGTGATGAAGAAATGGCTATCCAGGGCTTCCCAACCGAATCGGTTGGGCTCCAACCATTTCGGTTGGTCTTCATGACTACTCTCCAACCGTTTTGGTCGCGGGGCCCGACCGAATGGTTGGAGCCTTTTGACAGAAATTGACAAGCTCCAAAGTTGTAGATCTTTCTCTTAGCTTTCCGTGGCCATGAACGGGGGGTCAAACGGAGTCCGTATGCAAAAGTTATGGCCAAAATGGTAAAGGTGTGTCGGGAACAACGAGGCTTCCAATATTTCTTCGTTTAAGCTTCTTTTCTTCATTTCTTTCTCGTTTTCCTTCTTGAATTTTATTCTTGAGCCTTTGGACCACCATCTTGATGACTTTACCTTCTCGAATATACTCCACAAGTCATGATTTTGTCGGGAATTCTTCGTACATGGAGAAATCTTCGTATTTTACTTCTTTTTCTGTCTTTTTCTCCACTTTCCTGTACTTAGCTACAAATGAACTAGCAAACGCACTTTTATACGATTAAGCATCAAAAGCATATGATTATAACCAAATAACATACATAAAAGCACGGATAACACTACTAAAAACATGTACAATTTGAGCGTTATCAAATTCCTCCACACTTAAACTTTTCTTTCCCTCAAGCAAATCTAAGAAAAGAAAAATTAAAAGACAAACCTATATGAAAAAACGAAAAGAAAATTTAAAAATATTTTTAAGGTTTTTTTTAATAATCATAAAAATAAGCGAAAAATGAGCGCAAACTCCCCCACACTTAAGGGTTTGCTTGCCCTCAAGCAAATCTAGAAATTAAGAAAAATAATAAACCTCACCTGGTGCATGAAATATGATTAATAAAAATATGATGCAAATCTATCAAGTACAAGTACAAGATATGATTCATCATTTTAAGCTTTTGGAGGTGAAAAATCGAGATGTTTGACAATACCCCATGGATTCTCTCGCTTGATAACATGGCTAAGCACCTCACGAAAAGGAAATGATGTATAATTCACTCAGCACTCAATTTATTTAGTGATGGATAGTATTAAGGAATAATACACTCATATTGCTCAGTCATGATCTAAATATTACCATAGGCTTGTACAAGAAACAAAACTACACCGACATGGCGTAAGCACCAAGTGTAAACATCTAAAGAGGGCTTTTATTCGGGTTATAACGATAGGCTTCGGGGTTAAACATGCTTATGTTCAAACATTACATACAAGAATATAATAGATCGCTGGCGCGAATTCTTGATTAAGTCAAACAACGGATGGTCACTAGAGTATACCTTGGATCGCTGGCGCGTTATTCACATAACGGATGGTCACCAAAAATATGCACTATATCGCTGGCGCGTCATTCGATCCTTCAAGAACCGGATGGTCACTAAAAATATTCACGCACTTCATATTTTCACAAAGCCAAAAGGGAAGGGATAAGGCATGGGAATATTTATGAAATTGGTGTTAAAAGAAAAATAAAGTCAAGTATAATACCCATGTTGCTAGTCACTGAACAAACCGCAAACCCGTAAATGATTATAGTTACAATCTTCTCTTCTACACATATCGATCACCAAATATATATATCACATCTTAGCACATTGGCTAATCGATATCTTAAACATACTTCATCCTTGTCATCACATATATTTTTTTCTTTTTCGATTTTTTTTCTTCTTCTTTCGATGACTTATTCTCTCTTTTTTTCACATTTTTTTTCATATATATTTTTTTTTCACATACATCACATCTCCCCCACACTTCGTATAAGCATACACCACAAAAATACAAATAAGAAGCTGCAGTCTTCATCTTTGTCGGAATGGCACACACGATTGACAAAGTGTGTGTAACACCCCCAAATCTGGTTTAGCGGAAGCATACGGGTCATGGGGTGCTACTAAATCGGAGATCACAACACAAGTAATAAAGAACGGAATACATACTCCGTTTAATTCCATAAAATAGTTTTAAAACATTGTCTTACAAATATTGTTTAGATAAAAGGGCACAACCCATAAGTTTTGTGGTCCCAAATAAAAATATCGTTATGTATAAAAACACTTCTTTTAGCTTAACTATGACCATCACCACTTCTTGCCGTGAATCATGATCACAAATCAAACACCTGAGAAAATATGCTAAAAAGGTCAACTAAAAATTGGTGAGTTCATAGGTTTATAATAAAACAGTAAGCATGGACCAAAATCAAAGGCATATAATCATTACAACGAATATAATGATATATGGATGAAAGTCTATTACGTTAACACTAAGTTCATGCAACCGATACTACGACAGTTTCTGTATGCTAAATGAAGTCATACAATATATAAGGCCCAATGTGAGTGTTTTGTCCCTCTACACTCGATCCCAACATGGTGTACGTTTCGCCTTGGCCTAAGCATGGCCAACCGAACGGAGGAGTCACCCTTAATAGATCTATTTATAACATTCACGCTTCCCAGCAGGGAACCGACGGTTCATGAAAGGGGGCATTTCTAGGGACATAAGGGCTTAGGCTAAACCACGTAATAGTAATCATGCAATAGTTCAGGTCCATAAAAAAAGGTTTTGCATATTTTCTCACCCCCAACATGTATAAAACAATTTATCAAGTAAAAGAGGGGCTATAAACTCACCTTAGCAATTAAGTAGTCCACATGTAAAATTTCAGTGAATATTGTGAAACTGCACCGACACGCGACCTAGATAAGGTGGGCAATATTTTAATTCATAATTTTAAGTAGCACTTACTTAAAATGGTTAAAGTAGTATTGTTTTTATAATGGTATTAAAACTAAACTTTTGTTTGTAAAAATGATTAAAATGTTTTACTTGTAAGTATATGAATGTATATATACTTTTTCAGGTTGACATTTTAATGGTGTCGTCAAAATTAAATAAAGTTGGTTTATTTTCTAATTGAATTTAGAAAATAGTCATTGAAATTTGATGACCTTCATATTTATTAGTGGTAAAATAATATAGTAGTCATTATTTGATTATCGAAAATTTGTTCTCACGTTTATAATTCGCAATTTGTAACTTACTTGACATAGAGATGTCTAACTGAATACACTTGACGTTAAACTTTGATGTAGAAGTTATTAAGTAGATCATATTTGTAAACACTTGTTTCTTGTATTAAAACTTGTAAGTTTAATTACTTTTCGATACGTATATATTTATATCCAAGTTAGAAGATTTTGAATACGCGGGAATGAGCTTAGTCTTATAATTGATATCCGATTTACGTTTCGAGTTTTACTTGTCGTTTCACCCAACTGCCATCGGCCTACAGTTAACATGGGTGGGCTGTGGCCCAGTTTTGAAAGCACCAAATCTGGACATAAGCCCGAAACGAAATATTGTATAAAAGAATGGGCTCGGCCCATAGATGTTTTTAGAGAACTATTTGGAGGGTTAACATGGGCTGCGGCCCAATGTAACACAAGGACAATTTGCACCAGTTTGTTACTAATATAGTTTCACAAGCAGGTTTATACCGAATCTTTAGAGGACATATTACATTACAAAACGAAATGCTAGTGCACTTGTTCTTGACGCAGGAATTTAACGTAAACGGCTTTGATTCGAGATACAACTCGACCCAAGCATGTCCTATTTTGTGAAGTCGAGACTTCTTGGCTGGAAAAACAACCATACATGTCTCGCGCAAAAATGATTCATTTCAGTCACAATGTATTAGTTACACGACTACATCAGTTTCCTCATGTATTCTTATAACTCATGACTTGTTTTATGATAACTACATTTGCTCACATTTCACTTTTATTTATCTCCTAATCTCGAAACCGTTGCTAACAAGAATTAAAAGAAGAAGTTTTCTTTGACAAGGAATTTTTCGACGGACAATTCACGACATGAACGTCATCCGGTGTGAGCACCAATGGGGGGTTCACATTTGAGTCAATTAACAACTCGATACCGACTAAGATGACAATTCTTATAACCGAAAGTCATAAACTTAAATTGATACAAGGTACCAAGATTAATATTTCTACGCAAGTTTTCGAGTACTAACCGAAATATCATAACCAATATTCCACTTCCAGATTTAACTACCAAAGTTATTAGTAATTTTTATAAAACTTAACTTTTACAAATCTCTGGTTCATACTTCTCGACATAAAACAATTTCAAACAAGAAAACCATATTTTCATAACAACATTCCAAATATCAAAACTTAGCCTAATACCAAATCAACAATCTTGATTAAGAAAGTTATAAATCTTTACTGTTGATACAAAAGTTGGGCGTTCCTTATTTGGACTCCGGTTCTTGTATCAATTAGACCTTGATGCTTGAGACCTACGCACTAAGAAAACGGAAAACACAGTTAGGCTTATCGTGGGATTGTCTCCCACGATTATCCTCCGGCGTGAGAGTAAGTAATCGGCTTTTAGGGTTTAGTGGAGAGTTAGGTTTTGTGATCGTACCTTTAATGAGGGCCGAGATGCCCTTTATATACGCACGAGATCCTTGTTGGTTTCGTGCTCCACAACCTTCGGCGTATCTCGCCTAAATCGTTTGGTTGATGCATATCTCATAAATAAGAGATATCCGATATCAAGACCATAAATAACTTCGGGTTTGGGCCTTCGTAAGCCCAAACCGTTGCCGTTTTAGCCCACTCGTACTGGGCTCAAGTGTTAGTAGCGTCCATTGGTCGGGTTCATGACCCGAATGCGGACTATACGTCATCATGTCCCCCCAGTCTAGTATGCGCAGGGTAGAACCCACGGATGCTAGACTAATAACTGTAGCAAATATATTCCTCGAGGCGTAGCGGGGAAGCTTCAAATTTTTCCCACCTAAAAGAAGATGGGTGGGGGTGTGCCACGTCAAAGATCTCCTATCCAAACGTTTAGAGATAGTGGGGTCCACATGTCGATCATCGCATGGATGTGAAACCCTATATAAACTGCCGCCTCCCTTCCACTGTGGTTATCACAGTAAAAAAAAAACATTTCCACCATTGTTAAAAAAGCTCGAAATATCAACCAAGAAACCCACAAACTTTTAAAGGTAACATTGCGTGCGCATTCGAAATCTCATCATGGTTCTTGGGTTAACTGACTTCTCATCCGATATAACCGAGGACGAACTTTGTAAGTTCACTTCGGAGTATCATATCCCGCTCGCGCTGCATCCGGTAGTTCCGGCTGCGCACGCGTCGATAGCGGATTTCCCTGAGGGGAAAGTGGGGGTATACACATGTTTTTTTGAATTTTCAAATCAACGTGTGCCTATCTCCTTATTCTTGTGCGACGTTCTAAATTACTATCGCCTACACATATCCCAACTGCACTGATAGGCGCAGCAAAAATAACAAACTTCGAGGTGAATTGCCGTTTGTTGGCGATTAACCCCACCATCTATCTCTTCCTCGCGTTTTACCATACGTGCGTGGTCAAACGGGTGGGTTTCTTTTGCTAAGCCGCCAGGACGGCCGTAGTGTTATCTTGAGAAACTAGACGTAGGAACGGGCGAGAGAAAATTTTACGGGTTGATGAGGCGTTGTTCCCCTGGGGCTTTGGCTTCTATACCCGAGTTAGCTATCGAAGGATGGCGCCACTCCCAGGGGACGCATAACGCGGGTGATGCGGAGACGATAAACGCCAATCGTATTCCCATCAATTCCTATCCAGAGGAATTTTTGGTGCACATGGGCATCAGTCGCAACTATTTCGATAGTCCTGACAAGGTTCCAACCGTCCTAGACGCGAATGACCAGGGTGGATGCTCGTCCTTCCTTCTCATTTGCTTTATTAGTGTGAGCATTTCTTTTCGCCTTTGTATTTTATATAACTCTTATTTTTGTTTGTTTCTTGTTGCGCAGAGATGGACTTGTTCAGCGTTGTTCGCTAGGCAAGACCTCGCCAAGTCACCGTGGGGGTACGCCCTCTGAGAGAAGGAGAAGTCCCCATTTTGGATGCTACCGCGGGGCGCACCATGGAGATGGATCTGGAGGAACCGGAAGTGGCCCCATTGTGTGAGGCGACCCACGCGGCGCAGCGTGCGCCCCAGGGTACACTCCGGCAGCCGTCATGCACAGACGTATCGGATAGCATGGGAGTCCTCAGGATAGAGCCAGAGGAGGCAGGCCAAGGGGTAAAGCGCAAGAGGGCGCCTGGTGGTGATGGCGCAGCCCATCCGAGAGAAAACGCGTCATGTCGTTCGGCGTGGAGTCGTCATCGACGATGCATCGCCCCACACCCCACCCATCCCTCCAAGTAAGTATTATCGCCGAAGCACTTATCACATTCCCTGTTTATGTTATTAATTCGCTTATCTTACGTGTAGTGTTGAAGCCATTGGGGTTACTGCTGAGCATTCTGGGGAGTCGCCACCCGAGGCGGGTCCCTTTCTTGCTGACCCTTCTGAGCCAAAGAACCAAGGCGCCAAGCCGTTGGTATCTGGGGATGTGCCAATGGACCATCTTGTTGAGGATCTTGTGTTGGCTGCTGCGCACCAGGCTACATTGGTTGCGCAGCTAAGGTCAAGGTATTCTGGGGAGAGTAGCCAAAGCGCGCAGAAGGATAAGCAAATTGCGCTGCTGGAGGCGCGGCTGGCCAGTGCTTAGGATGAAGCAGAGGCGGCGACCTCCTATGCCAAAAACCTTGCTAGAGAAAAGATGTCGTTGCTTACCCAAGTGAGCCAGGAGCGTGCCACATTAGAGGATTATAAGGCTACATGCTTCTGGGCTCTTAAATATTTGGAGAATGGGAAGAACGAGCACTTCTCTCGGTTGGAGGAGTTTCGTGCAACCGTGGAAGGCTCGCTGGAGAAGCAGGAGATGAAGCTACGCAAGCTCAGATCGAATCACGATGAAGAGCTATATCCTCACCGGTTTCCATAATTGCCGAGCGCAGTGGCTCATCACCATGGTTTGCGCCTTTGCCGTCCTCAACACTTTAGAATCTCAAAAGGTGACGTGACACCTTCGGGGGTGTTGTTCAGCGCGCTGGCGCGTGGCAAGGCGGAGGCCATAGAAGAGCTTCATGAGAGCGCCACTGACACAGGCCTGCCGCGACAGGTGCCCGTATAATGAGCGTGCCTATGATGATCCGTCGCTATGATGGAGAAGATGAAGCTGTTGGAGCTTCCTCAGATTGCCCAGTTGGAGCGCGACCAAGATTATCCCATAGGTTTGATTATGGAGGGGTTAAACTTGGCCCGACACCGTGCTGATGATGCAGAGGCGCAGCCTGACTACTTTTTGAAGCCTGACATGACATAGCTGCAAGTGCCTATCTTTGCTCCCCCACACGATATCCTGAACCCCTTTGCGCTTGAGAAGGAAATCCCTTTGAAAGCATCCTTAGAAGCCCATGCCACGGGGCTTGCAAAGAAGAAGGGAGTGAAGGGAAAGGCCATTCTTTGTGGTCTTGGCACAACGCATCTCCCGAGATCCGACGGGGTACCTGTTAGTGTGGCAACGGTATCACGCCAGGATTACGACCGTTGAAGAGACTTAAAGAGGTCGGGGACACCTGCATACCATGTTGAGAGCTCACATCTTAGGCGTTGTAAGAGTATATAGGCTATAGCATCGTTGTAGATATCCTTCTGTATGAACTTGTGGTCCATAATGAAATTTCCCTTTTTTGTTGAAGGTGTGTTGATCCATATGTTTTATCGAATGTGGTAGCGATTATAATGTTTGTATTTAGTTATCTGTCTTTGCATAAAAAACATCCACGTTGTCTGAGAATCAAACGGTTATATAAACGCGAATAGTATATGAAGTCCATAATCATGTATGAAAATCATGATTTAATGTACTTGAAACATAATTTCTAAGTACTTGTATCATAATTGTGTTTGGTGTGATATGCACAGTCAGAATATCATACCAAGGAGTCAAGAGTCTTGATTCCTAGTTTGTTAAACGCGCACAGTGTGCATTGTTGTGCACCCATGGTGGGATGCACATTGAACTTATTCCAACGTCTTGAGAATAAGGTGTTTAACAAGGATGCATGATCCGATGTTGATGGGTTTGAAACCCTCTTACTCAACGAGTTATTTAGTAGGTTTACTCATCCTTTTACCATCATGGGTTTTAGTAAGTGCATGTACGCCATGTAGGCAAAAGATAATATAACAACAATGTTGAGACATAAATAATATGTAAATATCAAAGTGAAATGTGTCGCAGAGTTAGCTAGAAACCGCGACGTTTTATTAATACTTGCAAGTTTTTGTAAAAAGAAAAAGACATTTGCCTAAGTAAAACAGAATGTAAATACACGGATACTTATTGAGCGCTTTACTAAAGTGTGGGGTGTCCGCTGGGCCGTAGCCTTTCCTAAAGATAACATCGTTTGAGATTGCAAATGTTCCATGTACGTTGTAGTTCATGACCATCCATGTCACGCAGCTTGTACGCACCCTTTCCTAATGCTTCAATGACCTCATAAGGTCCCTCCCACTTCGGTCCAAGTTTTCCTGTATCTCTCGCATGGCTCGCATCATTGGCGCGATATACAAAGTCGCCTGGTCTGAATGAGGTGCTTCGAACTTTAGCATCGCAGTATCCTTTCATTTTGACTTAGCTCGGCTCACATATAGCCGCTGCTCGCTTTCTTCCAACAGGTCCAAGTCTATACGCCGTTCATCGTCATTGGTTGTGACATTAACTTCAGTAGTATGAATAGTTGGCATCCCAATTTCGGCCGGTATGACGCTTCGCCCCATAGACAAGAGAAAAGGGAGTGTCTCCGTGCTAATTTTGATTGTCGCGGCGGTGCCCACAAAACATGCGATAATTCCTCCACCCACCTCCCTTTGTGTTTGTCTAAGCGTGCTTTAATTCCTTCACCCGACTACGATTTGCACGCTCGACCAAACCATTGGGTTGTGGGTGTTTAACTGGCGCGAAGCGCTGTGCAATATTTAGTTTCTCGCACCATTCCTTGAAAGGGTTGTCACAGAATTGTTTTCCATTATCCGAAATGATTTCCCTAGGTAATCCGAAACGACAAACGATATTCTCCCAAACAAATCGTTTTACCTGATTACCTATGATTGTCGCGACCTCCTTTGCCTCAATCCACTTAGTGAAATAGTCTATAGCCACAATAAGGAATGATTCCCCCTGCTGCAACAGGGAATGGGCCTGCAATGTCGATACCCCATTTATAGAATTGCCATGGCGACGTAATAGGTGTTAGCTCCTGTGGTCGGGCGGGAGGGTCTATGAACTTGGCGCCGCCACACTTTTTATCAAATCGCCGCCACGGTGCATCGAGGCCAAGAGTATCCTCGACCGTAAGGCGCTGCGGCTACAACGGACCGTGGTCCTGAGTGCATACCGCATGAACCGGCGCGGATCTCTCGAGTAACGTAATCTGCTTGAAGGGGTCCGACACATCAAAGCCATGGTTGTAGAAATGAACGCCGATATAATATATCATCTCGAAGTTCAAACCTCTATGATGTGCGACGTATTCGTCTGGCGCCCTTCTCGCCTCCGGGCAAGTATGCCCTTGCTTATAAACTCGACGATTGGAGTCATCCATGTAGGACCTTGCTCCTCTATCACCGTGGATATCTCCATCTCCGAGATGGACTTGCTCTTAAGAGTCTCCACCAATACTTGTTTTGACAGGTGCGCAAAGCTTGTGGATGAAATCTTGCTTAGTGCATCCGCCTTTTTATTTTCTCCTCTAGGAACTTGTTTGATGGTAAACCTGTCGAAACCCTGGATTAGTGACTTGGTCTTGTCGAGGTATTGAACCATGTTTTCCTCTTTAGCCACATATTCGCCCAACACATGGTTGGTTACTAACCGGGAATCCACATTTGCTTCTAGGTTTCGTATGCCCATTCGAGCTGCAATGCGTAATCCAGCAATCAAGGCTTCATACTCCGCCTCGTTGTTTGTGGCTGTGAATTCAAAACACGGTGCGTAAGTGAATTCCATTCCTTCTGGACTCGTGAGGATAAGGCCTGCGCCTTACCCGTCCACGCATGAAGATCCATCCGTGAATAGGATCCATGGTTCTTGTAGTTCCACCTCGCTTTGTGAGGGTGCATCATCAGTACCTGGTTTTTCGATGATGAAATCTGCTAGTATCCGCCCTTAACCGCAAAGACGTGGTCGTAGGGAGATGTTATGCTCACCTAGCAACACACTCCACTTCGTAGTCGCCCCGATGCGTCGGGTTTGGAGATGACTTGCTTGATAGGTTGGTCTGTGATCACCGCTATAGGGTGCGCCTGGAAGTACCTGCGCAGCCTTTTGGCGGCGAATACTAATGCCAAGACCAACTTCTCCATTACGCTATAGTTACCCTCCGTTTTCTTGAGTGCTTTGCTTACAAAATATACCGGTGTTTGTACTGAATTTCTATCCGTCAGGATCATCACCGACCGCTCCATGAGTCACAGATAAGTACACAATTAATTTTCCCTAGGCGGGGCGACTAGCGGGGAGCCGCTATCTGTTGTTTAAGCCGTGATAAAAGCTTCTTCGCTTCCGGAGTTCAAATGAAAGTCTCCCTTTTTGTACACTTCTTGAGCGTTTTGAAGAGGGGGAGTGACTTATCTACTGATTTGGACAAGAATTGCTCACCAGGCTAATTTTCCATTCGAGATGGACTTCTTTCAACGCGTGCGCTGGTGAAGGAAGTTGGATGACAGCCTTCATTTTTTCTCGACACGGTTTAATGCCATCGAAGCTCTATCAAATATCCAAGGAACATGCCTTCAGAGAGCCAAAGGTGCATTTCTTAGGATTTAACTTCATGTTGATCTCTCGTAGTGTCTTAAATGTTTCCTCAATGTCGCGCACCAATTGCCCTCAAGTATGGCTTTTTATGACAAGGTCATCAACATGAACCTCTAGGTTGCGCCCACGTGTTTTCAAATGCATTATCTACCAATCGCACGGTAGGTGGCGCCAGATTCTTCAAGCCAAAGGGCATCTTTGTATAACAATACTTTGGCTTGTATGGAAGGCCGTTTTTCCTCATCTTCTTTAGCCATTTGGATTTGGTGGTACCCTTTGTATGCATCTAAGAAGCATTTAAGTGGGTATCCGCACAAAGATTCTACCTTCCAATCTATCTTTGGTAGTGGGTAGCAGTCTTGTGTACTTCCTCCAAAATGGCTTTTGCGCGCTCTGGAGCCCCCGCCGCTTCTTCGTCAGATCGGGAGTATCCTTGTCGGATTCTCAACTTGTGTTCTCAGATCGAGCGTGGCACACCGCCATGTGCTTTGGTTCCCATGCAAAGGTATCCAGATTCTTTTGCAAGAGTGCGCACATGGCCGCCCTCGCTTTATCGGACAATGATCCCCGATCGATACTTCTGCTCGGGTAATCGTGGTGAATTGCGACCCTCAGGTTTGATACTTTAGTTGCGCGCTGTTCTGGGATGTGTGCCGTCTCATATGTAATCGTGTTACATTCTCCAAGTGGTACGGTGGTATTATAGAGAGTACCAATGCCTCCCTCCACCGGGAACTTGAGCATCCCATGTGCTGTAGACGGTACCGCGCGTATGGCTGATATCCCTGGCCTTCCAATAATGCCATTGTATGGCGAAGGGGATCTGATTAGCATAAAGTTCATCCAGGCTGTCGTGGAGTGTTCCTTATTACCAACATTGACGAGTAGGCGTATTTTCCCCATGGGCCATATCTTTTCTCCCATAAAACCATCAACGACGCCATGGTCGGGCCGAATCGACCAGATCTCGGTCGCCGCCGCTTGAAACAATGTTCATACATTATATCTGCGGATGCTCATCCATCAACGCATACGCGGTGGATATCGTGACCCCTGCATTAATTTCGATGGTAAGAGGTTCTACCCTGTGTTGTCGCGCAGCCAAGGTGGGGAAAGAAATTTCGCTTCCACAGAAAACTTTTGGCGACCTTCGCCTAGTCTTTCGCTACCATGATTGTATCATGTAAATGGTATCGCACTTATCTTTGGGTGCTTCTTTCTTGTTCCCAGCCTTTTGCTTATCTTTCCCATCCTTGATGTTCTTAACTAAATGGTCCAATCTGCCTTCTTTTACTAGCTTATCAATTAGTTGGCACAATTGGACACACTCATTGGTGGTGTGGACCTTCGTCCATGATAGTCGAGATATCCGTTCCCTACGCTTCTCGGGGCGCATTGGTGGGGTCTTCGGAAGTTCGCCCCGCTGAATATCTCCTTTGGAGTCTTGGTTAGCGGGTATACTTGTAATTCTATCGTCCGGCTCCCCGACCGCGATAGTTCTTGTTGCGGTTGCTACTCCGTCAATGGATTGTCTCTTAGGTCGTTCTTGTGACCTATAGTTTGAGTAGCCTTTCTTGATGCCTCGCCGCAAATGCCTTCTCCTTGGATAAAGGACCTCGTCGTTTATAAGTTCATCAAAAGTTTGGGGGACCTTGTCGCTCAACCTTTTGATGAGTTCCGGGTTATTGATTCCGCTCATGAACCCCGAGATCTTTAGTATTTCGGGGCATGCCTTGACATGTATGCATTCGTCTTTGTAGCGCTCCACATAAGCGCTTGTAGATTCCCCTGGCCGCTTTTACCCTCGCAAGTTCGAGATTAAACAGGGTTTTTGGCGCACTTTTCCTTTGAGTAAAGTTCAGCGAAATGCCTTTTGCAACTCTTCAAAACCACCAATGCTTCTCGCTGGGAGCTTATCGAACCAGTTTAGCATTTCCCACTAATGTAGAATTGAACATGTGGCACCACACAGGTTTTGGCCAATTTTCGATGGTAGCAAATGACTCAAAAAATTTAGGTGATCGCTCGGATCACCTGCTCCATCGTAGGTTTTCACATTTGCGGCATGCCTTCTCTTATCTTCGAAAAATCGCCGATGCGCCAAGTGAACGATCCACCTTTGGCGGCGCCAGGGAAGAGATATATCTTCGTCCTCCCGTCACGATATCTTCTCCTGGACTTCCAGTGTCCTATTTCTCTGTCCTCGTTGTCCGAGGAGTCACCGGAGGACGAAGCTTCTTCGCGCTGACCGCCCTCTAATCCGAAGCTCAAGAGCTTTCACTGGGGAGTGTCGTCGCCCAAGTCGTCATGGACCCCGTGGCTACCAAGCCTAGCGTGGGCATTGGCACGCTGTCCATCATCTTCGTGTTCTCCCGGATACTGTGAGGGTCACCGCTTCATCGCTCACAACTCTCCTCCCGATCTTGGTAAACACCGGGGCCGGCTGTTCCTCTCGTGGCTCTCCCTTTGGTGACGCTGATAGGGATGTCTCATACTGGTCAAAGTTGAGTCGCTTGCGTGCTCGACTCAACCTCTTTTCGCTTCCTCTTGCATGATGGCGCCAAGGTTTCAGAGTTTTGAGACACGAAGTCACTTGCGCTATTTCAAGCGTGACTCCTTCTAGCGAGGGTGTCTGCTTCCACCTCCGACCCTCGCTTCGCCAGCGCTCCGGCGGGTTTGTGAGGTCCATTTCTGGCACCGATTGGAGGGGAGTGGTAAAAAGGGTGCGCGGTGGATCTTCTGCACTGGTGGTTGTCGTAGTGGCATGGGTTGTCCTCATGCGTGGTTCCACTATCGTGAAGACCAGATCTGAGCCTGACCCTTGGTTTCTAGTCACACTGGTTGTTCCAGAGGCCTGCTTAGAGGCTGATTCGCTTTTCTGCTTCTTCCCTTGTAGGTCACTATCCGATCGCTGGTTTAGGTTTCCGTGCTTTGTCATTCTAGTTCTTAGTGATTGGTCCAACTGATGGCGCTACTTGTTGATGCAAAATTTGGGCGTTCCTTTGTTGGACTCCGGTTCTCATATCAATTAGACCTTGATGCTTAAGACCTGCGCACTAAGAAAACAGAAAACACCGTTAGGCTTATCGTGGGATTGTCTCCCACGATTATCCTCCTCGGAGAGTAAGTAATCGCCTTTTAGGGTTTAGTGGAGAGTTAGGTTTTGTGATCGTACCTTTAATGAGGGCCGAGATGCCCTTTATATACACACGAGATCCTTGTTGGTTTCGTGCTCCACAACCTTCGGCGTATCCCGCCTAAATCGGTTGGTTGATGCATATCCGATAAATAAGAGATATCCGATATCAAGACCATAAATAACTTCGGGTTTGGGCCTTCGAAAGCCCAAACCGTTACCGTGTTAGCCCACTCGTACTGGGCTCGAGTGTTAGTATCATCCATTAGTCAGGTTCATGACCCGAATGCGGATTATACGTCATCATTTACAAAGTATAAGATTGAGACAAGATCTTCCAACGGAATATGATGATAATGGTGTCGAGGCCAACCCGAGAATCTAACACCGCAACCAAATCCAATCGATCCAAAGCAAAGACAAGCAAGGTTTCTTCACACCTTAGATCTTTCTTATCTGTTGTAGTAGGATTTGGAGTGTGACTCTCCTGGGTTGTCTCAACTAGGAATAAAAGAAAAGAGCAAGGGTAGTTTTGACTCTACTTTTTTACTTGGGAGATGGTGTAGTACGATATTGAGCTAAGAACTTCTTCTCTCTCACACCCATCTCCACACTAGGCGGGTTCTCATTGGAAGGATAGAAAGAATATGGTGACCCGTGAAGCTTCCTATGGCTATCCCTTGGACTCTCTCTTTTGATTGAAAATGGGGCGGCGGTGGTGTTGGTGAAGACCCAACAAAAACAATCACCAAAACATTATGAATAGAGAAAGTAAGATGAAAGAGGTTTTCCTCGGGCTCTATTTTTAACCATCTCCTTTGGGGTTGCGTTGACCTAGACGAGGAGTAGGGGTAGCAGGAAAAACATGTGTCTTTTGGTGAAGGTGGGATTTTTGTTATTATCCTCTTGTGAGAGAAACGTGGGAGGTGGAAGGGAGGAAAACATAAAACGATAAAAAAAATAGAGAAGGGTGGGGGGCGGTTTTACCTAGGGTAGAAGGATAAGGTTTTATGTTTTCTTAATTTAATTTGTAACATTTACTTTATGATATAACTTTTAAATATTTAGTGTTGTAATTAAGGTAAAGTTGTATTAAGTATTTTTGTGTCCCGCGATATTAAACCGTGACTGAAGTATTAAGGTTTGATAATTTTTATACTGAAACGCCTTATGATTTTGTTTCTGAAATGGCATTATATTGATAATATTTTCTATCTCGGGAATTTATCATATGTTTATTTTCCCTTATCATAGTGTCGGTACGCGTGCGGTGTCGGTCACAGTGGAAAACGAGACAACCTCTCGTCTTACAATTTTAATCATAAGACAATTTCAGGACTAAAATAACTCAATATTCAAATTATGCAATGAATGCAAAAGTAATGGAATAGGCTACAGGGTGCGAGTTATCCACTCAAATGATCAGGCAAGCTAGCGTATGCTTAATGATTAAGCTTAGTAATAATAAATTACCATTTATTATTTAATAATAAGTGAAAAATTACCGTGTGTCACATCCTCCCCGCCTTAGAAGGAAAACCGTCCTCGGTTTTCAGTTAGAGTTACTTGCTGAAGTTGAGAAAAGATGTGGGTATTTACGCTTGAATTCGTCTTCACATTCCCACGCGTATTCCGGACATCTTTGAGAGTTCCAACGGACCTTAATGATAGGAATACGGCTTTGCTTAAGCCGTTTGATTTCTCGATCCATAATTTCAATGGGTTCCTCGACGAAATTTAACCTTTCGTCAATTTGGATTTCTTCCAAGGGAATAGCAAGCGTTTCGTTAGAAAGACATTTCTTCAAGTTGCATACGTGAAACACGTTGTGTACGGAGTTGAGTTCTTGTGGCAATTCGAGTCGGTAGGCTACCGACCTAATTTTTGCGAGAATTTTGAAAGGTCCAATGTAACGAGGATTCAACTTTCCACTTTTTCCGAAACGGATTACGCCTTTCCATGGCGAAACTTTTAGCATGACTTTATCTCCCACTTGGAACTCAAGTGGCTTTCGTCTTTTGTCCGCTTAGCTCTTTTGACGATCACGTGCTGCTTGTAGTCGGTTTTTGATTAGCACTATCTTCTCAGTAGTCTCTTGAATTAGCTCCGGACCAGTAAGTTGACTTTCTCCGACTTCGGCCCAACACACGGGTGATCTGCATTTTCTACCGTAGAGTGCTTCGTATGGTGAAGCTTTAATGCTTGTGTGATAGCTGTTGTTGTAAAAGAACTCGGCTAATGGCAAGTGTTTATCCCAGCCATTTCCAAAATCTATCACACATGCTCTTAGCATATCCTCCAGGGTTTGAATTGTCCTCTCGCTTTGCCCATCAGTTTGAGGATGGTAAGCGGTGCTCATGTCAAGGTTAGATCCTAAAGCATCTTGAAGTGACTTCCAGAAATTCGTGGCGAAACGGCTATCTCTATCCGAGATAATACAGATTGGTACACCATGGCGTGCGATGATTTCCTTCAGGTACAATCATGCAAGTTTGTCCATACCGTCACTTTCTTTCATTGGTAGGAAATGAGATGACTTGGTGAGACGATCAACTATTACCCAAATAGTGTCGTAGCCATTGGAGGTCTTAGGTAGCTTGGTGATAAAGTCCATTGTTATGCATTCCCATTTCTATTCGGGAATTTCGGGTTGTACTAGTAGACCTGAGGGTCTCTGGTGTTCGGCTTTGACTTTGGAGCAGGTTAAACACTGGCTGACATATGTCGCAATGTCGGCCTTCATGTTTGGCTACCAGTAAAATTTCTTCAGATCTAGATACATCTTGTCGGATCCTGGGTGTATGGAGTATTTATACTTGTGGGATTCGTGCATAATGATATCGCGAATTCCTCCGTAACGTGGAATCCAACTTCGATCCTTAAAACATAAAGTTCCATCCGACCTTTTTACGAATCCATTATCACTTTCTGGCATCCCGTAAAGGTTCTCATTTGGGCGATTCTCTTCTTTGAGTGCCTCCGATTGAGCCTCAAGAATTTTGGATGGAAGTGGTGAACTGATTTTCATACCCAACGATCTGACTCTAAGGGGTTTTGGTCACTCTTTTCTACTGGGTGCATCATCAACTACATTTGCTTTACCCAGGTGGTAACGAATTTCGCAGTCGTAGTCGCTGAGCAGTTCCAACCATCGGCGTTGTCCCATGTTCAGTTATTTTTGGTCCAAAATGTGTTGTAGGCTTTTGTGATCGGTGTACACGATACACTTGGTGCCAGACAAATAATGTCTCCAAATTCTGAGTGCGAACACAACCGATCCTAATTCCAGGTCGTGCGTTGTTTAATTCTTCTCATGGGTTTTTAACTGGTGAGAGGCGTATGCTATTACCTTCTCTCTTTGCATTAACACCGCTCCTTACCCCTTGTCTGAAGCGTCGCAATAAACAACAAAGTCTTCACTACCCTCAGGTAGGGCCAAGATAGGTGAACTACACAATTTTTCCTTAAGGAGTTGAAAAGCTTCTTCTTCTTTTTCTCCCACCAAACTTGACATTTTTATGGGTTAGTTTGGTTAAAGACTTGGCGATCTTTGAGAAGCTTTCAATAAATCTTCTGTAGTATCCCGCGAGTCCTAAAAATTGGCGTATTTCAGTAGGAGTTGTGGGTGTCTCCCAATCCTTTATTGACTCGATCTTAGCGGGATCTACATGAATACCCTTGATCACAATTACATGACCTTAAATTGCACAGTTGATATCCAAAATTCGCACTTCGAGAACTTAGCATACAGCTCCTCGTTCTTTAGCAATTCCAAGATTAACCTAAGATGTTCCTCGTGTTCTTTCACGTTCTTGGAATAAACTAAGATATCGTCAATGAAAACGATTACAAATTTGTCCAGGTAGGGTTTACACACTCGATTCATGAGGTCCATGAACACAGCCGGTGCATTGGTCAACCTAAAAGGCATGACTTGGAACTAGAGATGGCAAAAAAACCCGAATCCGATGGAGAATCCGATACCCGACCCTGATTTGACCGGGAATCCCCGAGTTGACCGGGTATGGGGGTGGGGAATCCCCGATACTGAAAAGCGGGTATGGAGGCGGGGATGGTAAAACCCTCGGATACCCGAACCCGTCCCTGAATATCTAATCTATATAAATACAATTATAATTGTCAATTAACAGTAAATATCCTCTACAAATAACCTCCAGAGTTTTAGAAACAAGGTTGTAACTGACTCATTCCTCAATCTCCTAAATCAATAGAAGATCTTCATTCTAATGTAAGTCAACTGGAAGTGGTCAGTGGTGTAGGTATCTTTGTGTAGGAACTTGATAGCATTGTTTATAATTAGAGATTTGTAATAAGTACTTAGTGTAATTTTCATGTTGTATTGCTGCCATTTTCATGTTGTATTGATGTTTGTTGTTTGGTAGCAAAGTCATTGTGCTTGAGTTCAACTAGTAAATGGGTTGCTTCATGTTTAATTCCAGTAACTTAAATGCAAGTGTAAAGAAATATTAAAAAAATAGTAAAATAAAAGTTAAATGGGTTGCTTCATGTTTAATTCCAATGAACTTAAATGTAGTCATACTTTGGTTTCGTACTTACGATAAGTCGTACTTTTTGTTATGTTTTGTGTCGAATGTTTGAACCTACTCTAATGAATGAATTTTGTTTGATATTAATATGGTTGCACCATTGGAATATATTATATACGTCAACTTTATAACGGGGAAAAATCCCCGATTCCCCATTGGGGATCCCCGTTTCCCATTGGGGATGGGGATGGGGACTTAATTGTGACCCCGACGGGGATAGGGACGGGTATGGGGATAACTATTGAACTTCGGGGATGGGGATGGTATCAACCATTCCCCGCATACCCGGCCCCGTTTCCATCTCTACTTGGAACTCGTAATGTCCATAACGAGTTCTGAAGGTGGTCTTGGGAATATCTTCTTCCCGAACTCTTAGTTGATGGTATCCGGACCTTAAGTCAATTTTTGAATAAACGCTCGAACCTTGAAGTTGATCGAATAAATCGTCGATCCTTGGAAGTGGGTAACGGTTCTTAATGGTCAGTTTATTCAACTCACGGTAGTCGATGCACATTCGGAAAGTTCCATCCTTCTTCTTGATGAATAGAACCGGTGCTCCCCATGGTGAAGAACTCGGTCTAATGAATCCTTTTTCTGCAAGTTCCGACAACTGGTTTGATAACTCCTGAAGTTCAGTTGGAGCTAGTCGATAAGGTGATCTTGCCACTGGTACGACACTCGGCACTAAATCGATTTGAAATTCAACCTGTCGGGTTGGCGGAAGTCCTGGCAAGTCTTCAGGAAAGACTTCAGGAAATTCTCTAAATATTGGCACGTCCTCCAGACGTTTTTCTTCCGTTTCTTTTTTTTCCTTCCCGGTGACTTGAGCTAGGAAGACGTGACATCCTTCCTCGATACACCTCAATGCCTTGGTACAGGAAATGACGTGTAGCCTTGACGCGCTCCTTCTATCACTTCTGTCTCCTTCTACGCTAGGGCTTCATTTCTATAAGGTATTCGGACGAGCTTCTCGTTGCAAATGATGGCAAGATGGTATTTTGACAACCAATCCATCCCGATGATAACATCGAAACTACCCAGCTTCTATCGCGTAAGATCGATGTTGAATGGGTGGTTCAATAGGTTTAGGGTGCAACCTCTTATGATGGTATCTACTCTTTCTACGCTATCAGTTAGCCGCCCACATTGTATGCATTGTCTAAAGTAGTCGGGGCAATATTGAGTAGTGGACTAAATGCTTTAGAAACAAAACTCCTATCGCTCCGTGATCAAACAATATGGATGCATAACGGTTATTTATAAGGAACGCATTCGCCACGACATTTGGGTCCTCCTTAGCTTCCACTTTAGTCACAAAGATAGACCCTTCCACGAGCTCCTCCACCATTTCCCTGGTTATTTTGCTGTGCAACATTTGCCTGGATCCTGCCATTTCCATGGCTCCCTTGTTTACCTCGGTTACCTTGATTTCCACCGTTGCCTTGGTTTCTGGTTTTCGGCATTCATTCTTATAATGCCCCTTTTCACCACAACCAAAGCAAGTTATAGCAACTTTAGGGTCCCGAAATGGTGCCGCTTGAACCGCTGCCAAAGATTTGGAACCGCAGCCTCGGTCAAATGTCCGATCTTCTGACAGTTGCGGCATTTAACTGTACATTGTTCCTTGTGGTGCAGTATGCATCGGTTACACAGTGGTGCAGTCCCCGCGTACGGTTTCCTTTCTTCAGTTTCAACGGCATAAGTTCTAGCAACATTTTACCTTTTGTTCTGGTTGTAGTTGTGGTTCTCACTATTGTTGCTGTGATTCCCATGGTTGTTGTAGCTTCGGGAGTGATCATCACATTTCCTCTTGTTTTCGACCACTTTTTCCAAGGCATCCTCGATTACTTGGTCCATGAGTTTGTTGGCTACTTCGATGGTTTCATGAAGATCAACAGCCTTAGAAGTGGTGACATTTCCCTTGATGGATGGGGGCAGTCCCCCAATGTACCTTTCCAACAACCGAGTTTCAGTTTGAACCATTTCAGGGCATAGCAAGGCCAATTCTTGAAAGCGCTGATTATAAGCAGCCATGTTTGTGCCTTGAACCTTGAGGTTCTAAAACTCGTGCTCCAGTTTCTTTATCTCATTACGAGGACGGTATTTTCGAAGCACCATTTCCTTGAAGTTTTCCCATGGCATGGCATAGGCAACATCAATACTTGCGGATTTCAAGTAATTGTTCCACCAGGTCAAGGCAACATCAGTGAAAGTGAACGATGCAGACTTAACCTTGGCTTCTTCTTCACAGTTACAGATTTGAAACACGCCTCGAAGTTTCTCGATCCACCTGGTTAGACCAACAGCTCCTTCAGTTCCACTAAAACCTCCTGTCATGGTCTTTCGAAAGTCCTAGTAGGTACAGTTGCGGCCATGGATAGCTGGTCAAGAGGTTCTAGTTTCAGTAGAGGCGAGATTTACTGCAGCTAGATCTGCATTTACTCGCTCATTGACCAGTTGGTCTATCTTAGCTTGATTCATGGTAGGTTGATTGGGAGTAGCCCTAGCTGGTGTAGGGGCATCAGCAGTTTGATCATGTGTGATCCTTGCTGGAGTAGTGGTATTGGTAGCTCGATTGCGAGTGACCCTCGCTGGGATAGGAGCATTAGCAGCTCCACCACGGTTGGTTCGGTTTGATCTTCTTTTTGGCGGCATTTTATGCATTAGGAAAAAGGTGATGATATATAGAACCTTTTAAACAAGGTAAGTACTAGGTAATGGTGTAAGCATTGCAGATAGAACACATGAACAAATTATGAAAGAAAGATAATTGGATAGGAAATCAAGCTTGTTATAGATAGTAATTTCGGTTACAAGGTTCCCAAAATACAAGCTGAAATACAAACTGAAATACAAGTGGAAATACAAACTGAAATACAAACTGAAATACAAGCGGAAATACAAGCTGGAATACAAACTGAAATACAAGAGTCATATCAAACACTAACTGTCATAATCCAGTTTAGTGTAGTACAACATACAACAAGAATCTAATGATGACCGCTCTCCGTGCGCAAACGCTCACTACTAGCAACGAGCTCTCGCTGAGTAGCCTCCAGGTTCGCAATGCGCCTCATCTGGGAGGCCAACATGGACTCCAACTCGGAAATCCTCTGCCACTCAGTCCTGGCAGTATCCCGAGCAACCCACAGAGTTCTCTCCAACTCCTCAAGTCTGCCATGCATCCTGGCCTATCCTCTGCCCAAAGCCCATGATCTGCTATCTAGCTCTCGGATATCCTCACAGTGAGCCTCAAACCTAAACTTCAACTGAATACACTCATGTCTCTCCAACTCAATGCTCTCAAATATCACACCTGTAGTGCGGTTGAGAGTCTCAATTCGCTGCTCATAAGCCTATAAGCGTGTCGGCTCAACTCTCTCTAACTGATCTGTATGGACCCCTAGTAAAGTCTCGTGAGAGTCCAACTGGATGAGTACCCTCTCAGTGAGGGTCAATTCCTCACCATCAGAGGACACTGGTGGGTCTGGTACAGTCTGTCCATCACTCCCTGCAGTTGTCATCAAAGTCTCAATCTGTCCAGTAGTGTGAGCAAGGCGCTCCATGTCTAAAGCAGATAGTATGAATGATGGAGATGATGGAGTGTAATCCAGGCTCGCAACATGTGGTATAGTACTAATCATACAATCAATATCTCTCCATGTAATCACATTACCCTCCTCCTGACTACAAAGAAAGGCAGCTCTCTGTCCTAACCCAGTCGGTACATCAATTTCCATATCATTACTCAACCTTCGAGCCATCCTAGAACTCTGTCCCAACTCATGGATACTCTGAACAATCTCTACCCTGGCTCTCTGCTCGATCTGCGTATCCTTGTCTACAGGAATACCCTCAACTGGCATAGGCACTGCCGACTCATCCTCTGGGTCTTCCTCTGGATCTTCCTCTGGGTATTCCTCTGAGTAGGAATCACTGGCTCTCCTGAGCCTCTGGTAAGGTGGTGATTGGGTGGATGATGATGATAGTGATACGGGAGTGGTAGAGGGACCCATGTAAGTAGTGCGGGTCATCTGGGAAGCTGATGCAGGTAGGAATGAATATCGCTCATGATTTCTAGGCACTCTAACAATCATGCGGGCTTTACGCCTGCGGGTCAGTAGAGTAGATGGAGCAATAGTGAGGGTGGATATGGATGAAACATGTGTAGTATCCGGCTGAGCTGATTGTGCAACTTGGATGTACGGATCTGTGGTCATGCGTGCAATCAGGTGAGCAACAGGTGAGTGAGCAGCAAGTAGGATGTTCTCTTGAACATCGTGGTGAAAGGCGGGTGAAGGCATGGTCTGTGACAAGACGGTGCATATGTGTAAGTATGTGGAAAAATACTCATAATAAATATGGAATACTGAACTAGTAAATAGGAAATGAAACATGCAATCCTATTTAAATGAACTCTAAGTAAAATGACAAGTAAGGCAAGTGGCAGCTGGCGGTCGTAGAGTGATGTTTTTTATAAAAAGTAGTTATAGTTTATGGTTTATATGTACCTAGTTCTCTATAAACCTGGCTCTGATACCAATCTGTAACACCCCCAAATCTGGTTTAGCGGAAGCATACGGGTCATGGGGTGCTACTAAATCGGAGATCACAACACAAGTAATAAAGAACGGAATACATACTCCGTTTAATTCCATAAAATAGTTTTAAAACATTGTCTTACAAATATTGTTTAGATAAAAGGGCACAACCCATAAGTTTTGTGGTCCCAAATAAAAACATCGTTATGTGTAAAAAAACTTCTTTTAGCTTAACTACGACCATCGCCACTTCTTGCCTTGAATCATGATCACAAATCAAACACCTAAGAAAATATGCTAAAAAGGTCAGCTAAAAGCTGGTGAGTTCATAGGTTTATAATAAAACAGTAAGCATGGACCAAAATCAAAGGCATACAATCATTACAACGAATATAATGATATATGGATGAAAGTCTATTACGTTAGCACTAAGTTCATGCAACCGATACTACGACAGTTTCTTTATGCTAAATGAAGTCATACAATATATAAGGCCCAATGCGAGTGTTTTGTCCCTCTACTCTCGATCCCGACATGGTATACGTTTCGCCTTGGCCTAAGCATGGCCAACCGAATGGAGGAGTCACCCTCAATAGATCTATTTATAACATTCGCGCTTCTCAGCAGGGAACTGACGGTTCATGAAAGGGGGCATTTCTAGGGACATAAGGGCTTAGGCTAAACCACGTAATAGTAATCATACAATAGTTCAGGTCCATAAAAAAAGGTTTTGCATATTTTCTCACCCCAACATGTATAAAACAATTTATCAAGTAAGAGAGGGGCTATAAACTCACCTTAGCAATTAAGTAGTCCACAGGTGAAATTTCAGTGAATATTGTGAAGCTGCACCGACACGCGACCTAGATAAGGAGGGCAATATTTTAGTTCATAATTTTAAGTAGCACTTACATAAAATGGTTAAATTAGTATTGTTTTTATGATGGTATTAAAACTAAAATTTTGTTTGTAAAAATGATTAAAATGTTTTACTTGTAAGTATATGAATGTATATATACTTTTACATGTTGACACTTTAATGGTGTCGTCAAAATTAAATAAAGTTGGTTTATTTTCTAGTTGAATTTAGAAAATAGTCATTGAAATTTAATGACCTTCATATTTATTAGTGGTAAAATAATATAGTAGTCATTATTTGATTATCGAAAATTGGTTCTCACGTTTATAATTCGCAATTTGTAACTTACTTGACATAGAGATGTCTAACCGAATACACTTGACGTTAAACTTTGATGTAGAAGTTATTAAGTAGATCATATTTGTAAACACTTGTTTCTTGTATTAAAACTTGTACATTTAATTACTTGTCGATACGTATATATTTATATCCAAGTTAGAAGATTTTGAATACGCGGGAATGAGCTTAGTCATATAATTGATATCCGATTTACGTTTTGAGTTTTACTCGTCGTTTCACCCAACTGCCATCGGCCTTCAGTTAACATGGGCGGGCTGTGGCCTAGTTTTGAAAGCACCAAATCTGGACATAAGCCCGAAACGAAATATTGTATAAAAGAATGGGCTCGGCCCATAGATGTTTTGAGAGAACTATTTGGAGGGTTAACATGGGCTGTGGCCAAATGTAACACAAGGACAATTTGCACCAGTTTGTTACTAATATAGTTTCACAAGCTGGTTTATACCGAATCTTTAGAGGACATATTACATTCCAAAACGAAATGCTAGTGCACTTGTTCTTGACGCAGGAATTTAACGTAAACGGCTTTGACTCGAGATACAACTAGACCCAAGCATGTCCTATTTTGTGAAGTTGAGACTTCTTGGCTGGAAAAAAAACCATACATGTCTCGCGCAAAAATGATTCATCTCAGTCACAATGTATTAGTTATACGACTACATCAGTTTCCTCATGTATTCTTATGACTCATGACTTGTTTTATGATAACTACATTTGCTCACATTTCACTTTTATTTATCTCCTAGTCTCGAAACAGTTGCTAACAAGAATTAAAAGAAGAAGTTTTCTTTGACAAGGAATTTGTCGACGGACAATTCACGGCATGAACGTCTTCCGGTGTGAGCACCAATGGGGGGTTCACAGTCGAGTCAATTAACAACTCGATACCGACTAAGATGATAATTCTTATAACCGAAAGTCATAAACTTAAATTGATACAAGGTACCAAGATTAATATTTCTACGCAAGTTTTCGAGTACTAACCGAAATGTCACGACCAATATTCCACTTCCAGATTTAACTACCAAAGTTATTAGTAATTTTTATAAAACTTAACTTTTACAAATCTCTGGTTCATACTTCTCGACAGAAAACAATTTCAAACAAGAAAACCATATTTTCATAACAACATTCCAAATATCAAAACTTAGCCTAATACCAAATCAACAATCTTGATTAAGCAAGTTATAAATCTTTACAAAGTATAGGATTGAGACAAGATCTTACAACGGAATATGATGACAATGGTGTCGAGGCCAACCCAGGAATCTAACACCACAACCAAATCCAAATCGATCCAAAGCAAACACAAGCAATGTTTCTTCACACCTTAGAGCTTTCTTATCTTTTGTGGTGGGATTTGGAGTGTGACTCTCTTGGGTTGTCTCGACTAGGAATAAAAGAAAGAGCAAGAGTAGTTTTTGACTCCATTTTTCACTTGGGAGATGGTGTAGTACCATATTGAGCTAAGAACTTCTTCTCTCTCACACCCCTCTCCACACTAGGCAGTTTCTCATTGGAAGGATAGAAAGAAGAAAATGACCCGTGAAGCTCCTATGGCTACCCTTGGACTCTCTCTTTTGATCGAAACTGGGGCGGCGGTGGTGTTGGTGAAGACCCAACAAAAATATTCACCAAAACATTATGAATAGAGAAAGTAAGATGAAAGAGGTTTTCCTTTTGGTGAAGGTGGGATTTTTGTTATTATCCTCTTGTGAGAGAAACGTGGGAGGTGGAAGAGAGGAAAACAGAAAACGATAAAAAAAAATAGAGAAGGGTGGGGGGCGGTTTTACCTAGGGTAGAAGGATTAGATTTTATGTTTTTCTTAATTTAATTTGTAACATTTACTTTATGATATAACTTTTAAATATTTAGTGTTGTATTTAAGGTAAAGTTGTATTAAGTATTTTTGTATCCCGCGATATTAAACCGTGACTGAAGTATTAAGGTTTGATAATTTTTATACTGAAATGCCTTATGATTTTGTTTCTGAAATGGCATTATATTGATAATATTTTCTATCCCGGGAATTTATCATATTTTTATTTGCCCTTATCATAGTGTCGGTACGCGTGCGGTGTCGGTCACAGTAGAAAACGAGATAACCTCTCGTCTTACAATTTTAATCATAAGACAATTTCAGGACTAAAATAACTCAATATTCAAATTATGCAATGAATGCAAAAGTAATGCAATAGGCTACAGGGTGCGAGTTATCCACTCAAATGATCAGGCAAGCTAACGTATGCTTAATGATTATGCTTAGTAATAATAAATTACCATTTATTATTTAATTATAAGTGAAAAATTACCGTGTGTCACAGTGTGGCTAACTCATAATCATCAAAAACAATACAATCTTACCAAGTAACTAGCAACCAACCATTTAGACTTTGACAAGGGGTGGGCTAAAGTTTAAAGTGTAAAATATTTTTTTATTTTCATGGATTTAACAAAAAGAAATGGATGGCTCAAAGCCTGTAACTAAGGGTATCTAGCGCTAAATATGAGCGCTAAGTAATTGGTCCATGTGGGTAGTTAACTAACCGATGTGGCTAGCTAATATATCATTAGATGTAAATGGAAGGCCATTTGGGTTTTATTCCTAAGGTTGCCTCTTTATCACACGAATACACTTATATCACACGAATGTGATCTTACTGCGGTCTGGTAATGATTTACAAGTATAAGTTCTAAAATAAATAAAATCACCGGCACACTCATAGCAAAAGATTCAAGCATAAACGATGTATGCTATTAAGAAATAGGCTAAAATCCTCACAATTTAGTGGAAGGCTTATAAAATGTTCTAGCAGATGTCATCGATCCCAGAATGGATTGCAATATTAATCGGGACACATCTCAAGTTTTTCAAAATTTACCGATTCCACCAGTGGGCTGATCCAGTTATTCTAATATATTATCCTATAAGCGCGAAAACAACTAGATCATAAGGGCAAACAAGTTCACAAAATTTTAAAAATTGACCCAAAAATTTTGGAATTTAAAAACTAGTTTTGCTTTTCTCATTTAACTCCCTGCACTTAAGTTAAGCATTATCCTTAATTTGCAAAATAAACTTCAAAGCATGTAAGATAGGGAAAATGAAATAATAAGTCCAAGAGAAACGAAACTCCCCAAGCCAAAGAAATCGCGATCGAAATCCATATGATAAGATGCTAAGCATAGCTAGCATAAGTGTGTGAGATCAATCGATTTCTCTTCCAACATGTCCAATCAAGAGTGTAAGGTTCACGATCCAACCAATCCTTCCTCCAAGAGCTTATTAAATCTGCAAAAATAAAATAAACTACAAAAACGCGTAAAGTTCTAAAACTCACTTTCGTAGGCACCACGGTCGCATTTAGCGTATGCAACAAGCCTTTAAACCCCTCGGTGGCCCGAGTGGATGAGTTGTAGTCTCGTGAGGGTTTTCAGTGAATATACCCACAAAGTTCAAAACATTTTTTTTTATTTTAAAACAAGTACTTATTTATTCACAATGTACCAATTAACAAAACTTAAAATGGAAAAAACCAAATAAAAAAAATGACACACTTGCAAAAACAAAAAGACATTTAAACTTATTTTACCTAAGCACAAACACACAAAAACAAAAAAAATAAAAAGGGATTTTTTTAATAACAGATTAGTCCAGCCTATTCGGTCAGGGGATCTAACCGATCGGTTGGGGATGAACCAAATTTGACCAATCATCCAGCCGAACCGGTTACGGGGTGTAACCGATCGGCTCGAGGCGATTTTTAAGATTTTTTTTTTTAAAGAAATATTTCAAAACATTTATTGATAAAATAAAAGAAGAACACAGAAGGTAACGACCACAAAACTAAACACAAGTAAACGAAACACATAAACATATATTAACTAGAAGAACATAAAACGATACTCTAAACAAAAATAAGCATAAAAAATAAAATCACGATCACAGAAAAATGACAATCATATAGACGCAAGCACACACAATTAGTTACGTAACACAAATCAAAACAAGACATCCTAAAACAAGATAATCTTATTTAGAATTAATACAAAACTAACATAGACAAGAATAACGCGAACAAAAAGAACACAAAAACAAGCAAGAGATCACATAACATATAAAACACACGCACACGAAACAAGAAACACACGGACTAATTTTTTTTTAAACAGAACATACAACCGGATTGGCTGCGGGTGCAGGCCGATCGGTTCGTGTGGATTTATTAAGTACGAGGCTTCCAACCGATTCGGTTGGAGTGCCAACCGATCGGTTGGTTGATTCGGGGTGGTTTTGGTGGGTTTTTTCGCAAACGATTTCGAGCACACTTTGAAAGCAATCATTGAAATGAGCATTTTTATAACACAAGAAACGAAATCCCAACATCAAAAACTTGATTTTGATGCCAAGATCATTTAAGCAATTATGAGAAATTAGAGATTTTGGACAGAAAACGCAAATGAGCAATTAAGCAAACATCACGAGCAAGCAAGCAAGAGCAATCAAACAAGAGCAATCAAACAAGATCAAAGCAACAATTATTCATGAGCAAGAACAATTTAGCATTCGAACAAACAAGCAAACAAACAAACACCTAAGAACAAAAACCAAATCCCCGGCAGCGGCGCCAAAAACTTGATGCGTTCGCACGAGGTTTTAAATTTATAAACATGAATTACCGGTTAACTAGGAACACATTCGGGCAAGTATACCCTAGTCGAGTTGTAGTATAGGTTTTGGTAAATCAAGGTCGTCCAAAGAGACTTGGTTGCACTACAAGTGTCGTTTGTTTGTTTAAGCAAGTAACAAGGTCGTGGTTATGATTGTCACGGATCAAACCACTAAGAAAAGCAATAAGAACAAGCACACAAAGAACATACATGTTTAGACAAATGATCACAAGGATAATAGGATGTTTAGTTTGGAAAACATATATTATTAAAGGTAATCTTTAGACCTCTTAAACCAATAATAAAAGTCTAGTGTTTTATAAATCAAATATGCATAAACCTAAATCAAATGGTCATGTCATGAGCCTTATGCCAACATCAACAAAGAATCCTTTCGGCCTTAGACTTTGATGTTATTAATCCATGAAATTCCATTTACTTGAAAGATAATGAGAACACATATTCAAAATATTCCTTTCGGCCTTAATCCAAATTAAACCATTACTTGTTATGTTTATTAATTCTCTTGCACAATCGTCACAAAGTACAAGACCAAAATCATTCGTCGACTAATGAATTGGAACTAACCATTGTTAAGAATACTTTCTTCCATTGAACTCAACAATGATCACCCAAAACAATAAAAAAGAACAAGTTCTAATTTAACCAAATATGATGTTATCAACATAGTCCAAACAAACACCACAATTATCCAAACATCCTTTTATCACAAGTTCTCATATGAAATAAACAAGTATCAAGACAACATTCACAAGAATCACATAATCAAATAACCAAACATGAATAATAACATTCATCATCATAAAAGTAACAAGGTTTACCCAAAGTAAGATTACATTAGGCAAGGGTGAAGGATTATAGCACTCCTTCAAGCCTCCAATCAACTACAACTTCTAACCATGCATACTTCTGGAAATGGCAGAGGTTTGTGGTCTTTTGGGAGAGATAATTTTTGGTGGAAATTCGTCCTTAAGGGTGAAGGCTCGAATTTCACACAAGTTGGGATAGGATAGTTGGTGGAAATTCGTCCTTAAGGGTGGAGGCTCGAATTTCACACCTTTGGGGAAGGTAAGTTGAGAGATGGATGGTGTAATAGGTGGAAATTCATCGTTAAGGGTGGAGGCTCGAATTTCACACCTAGAGATGGAGTGGTGGGTGAAAGGGATGAGAGGGATGAAAAAGGGATGATGAAAACATAAACAAATGAGGTCTATTTATACTACTCTCAAGCCCTTGGGGTTATAAATTCATTTCTTGGTCACCAAGGAGCTTGGAAGGGACTAGAATACATGTAGGAAGAACCTAGAATCGTTTGGAACAAGTTTGGAGTCTTAGTGATGAAGAAATGGCTGTCTAGGGCTTTCCAACCGAATCGGTTGGGCTCCAACCATTTCGGTTGGTCTTCATGACTACTCTCCAACCGTTTCGGTTGCGGGGCCCGACCGAACGGTTGGAGCCTTTTGACAGAAATTTGCAATCTCCAAAGTTGTAGATCTTTCTCTTAGCTTTCCGTGGCTGTGAACGGGTCAAACGGAGTCCTTATGCAAAAGTTATGGCCAAAATGGTGAAGGTGTGTCGGGAACAACGAGGCTTCCAATATTTCTTCGTTTAAGCTTCTTTTCTTCATTTCTTTCTCGTTTTCCTTTTTGAACTTTATTCTTGAGCCTTTAAACCACCATCTTGATGACTTTACCTTCTCGAATATACTCCACAAGTCATGATTTTGTCGGGAATTCTTCGTACATGGAGAAATCTTCGTATTTTACTTCTTTTTCCGTCTTTTTCTCCACTTTCCTGTACTTGGCTACAAATGAACTAGCAAACGCACTTTTATATGATTAAGCATCAAAAGCATATGATTATAACCAAATAACATACATAAAAGCACAGATAACGCTACTAAAAACATGTACAATTTGAGTGTTATCAACTATCCTTGAGAATATGAATATGTACAATTTTGAACATAATGTATTATTTTGAGAAAATCCAGAAATAATCTGGGTTACTACCAAGATAATAAAGCTTGTGGCTCCCACTGAATTAGACAACGTTACAATAATGCCTAATTAAGGTAATACAACACAATGCTCCCACTAGATTTGACAACATTGTAAGTGTTTCATTAACCCGTGAAAACAGCGTGCTATTACGTTGCTACTCCTTTGTAAGACCATTCGTAACAATTACTTAAGTAATAAAAGACTGTATTCTACTCTGTAGATGATGGATCATCCATCAATGCTATTAACTAGAAACATTGAGCATGCAATTTCTTCCTTAATAGGTCCACTATCCCCACAATGGTATGTAGCACCTTTAAATGGTTAAAGCAAAACTACTAGATAAATTATCCTAGTTTACCTTTACCATTTTGCGGTAAGTCCAGCTTCTAATATAATAACTCATAAAATGTCATACATGTTTTCGAGTTAACCAAATGTCATATTTGTTACAAAAGAATTCAATCACCGAATTAGGGTTACAAAATCTCTATGGAAAACAAGGTGTGCAATTTTATCAACTATTAAAAGTTGCTACGATATATATATTAGAATTTAGACAATTTTAATGTTCCTATCATACCTTTCTCAATCAAGAAAAAGAAGAGGATTGAGTCTCACTCTTCTTTCATGGAAAAGAGACTATGTTTGTCTTTTCAGTAAATTTTTCTCGATTAAACATTAGTTTGAAAACAGAACTAGATCAATTTATCAAAGGCCAAACCACGTTTACGGTTTAACGTTGCATTAATACTTTTAAAAGAATTAACAAAATTCAATTTTACTATTTTCGATAATTAAACCTTTAAGAAAATTAAATACCCTTGGTAAATATTCATATAAACCATAGAATTTTCTTAAAGCTAGGTTCCAAATTGACATAGTTCCATTACATCAGTTGATCTACTAGTACATCATTTGATCTACTAGTAAATCTTTAAGAAAATTAAATACCCTTGGTAAATATTCATATAAACCATAGAATTTTCTTAAGGCTATGATCCAAATTGACATAATTCCATTACATCAGTTGATCTACTAGTAATGAAAGTATTCAATAAGGGAATATCGAACAATAATTGACAAACACTTTTCGATTCCTAGATCATTATGGAATTTACAATTGCCAAACCTAGTTGCAATGTAAGCATGTTTTATCCCATCTTATGCCTTAAGTCACGGATCTTACTAACTAACTTAATTAAGTTGTCTAATTTAGAAACTGCAAATTTAATCCAGTTGAAGTCTCACACAACATGGATATTTACATTGTCATTGCTGTAAAACCCTGAAAATATAAGGCATGTGAAAAGACCATTTTACCCTCGAATTTAATATTTATAAAATACGTAAACTATGTCAAGCTCATTAGATGTTTTTTTTAACCTAACTTACGCATAATTATCGAACTTTAATCCACATTATCCTCAGTGTAATGAAATTTAACTTGACATATGATTCGAGGTTTAACGAAAGTAAAAGCTACAATCACCGGATAAATAACGTGTTCAAAATCGACCTACGCCTATGTCCATTTAGATCTCAACGTTTTTTTATGCTTTGCATGGGCCAAAAATATTACCATCACAATATAACTTAAATCTAAAGTCCACTAAAATTATATTATGGAAAGTATTATTTCTGTTTTGATTTCCCTACTAATCGGCCAAATCCCCTCCCCATTAATCCCATTATTCTCGTTTTATTATCCTACCATATTACACATTCAACTCACACGCATGAAACCCTAATCAAGAAAAGAAAAATGACGGCAACCAATGTTTTCTGTCTCTCTTCCATACGATCACCAAGGCAAGCACGAAGGAGATTCGTATAGTGATTGAAGGAGGTCGTGAGTCCATGGTTCGAGGCTGCTAGGGTGGTTATTGGTGTGGGTTCGCTTGCTCCTGGTCATGGGTATTCTAAGCCAAGTAAGGCTGTTTTGACCTAGTCGTGGGTATTGGTTTGTGGTACTGGTTCGAGGCTGCTGTGATCGGGGTCTTGGTGCAAGAGGGCTGTTGTCGTGGGTTCCAGGTTAAAGGGGTGGTGGTGTCGCGGGTTGTGGTACTTGGTTTTCTTATTTCTTCACTCGTACATTACAAAGGTATTGTGTCTCGACCTTGTCTCAATTTCTTCATGCTGCTTCCTTTTAAATTCTTGTTGTGTGATATGGGTCTCCTTTCAAGGCATGCACACGTTAATAACATTCATCTCTAATGGATAACATTCATCACCTTCAATGATATATAAAAAGACTAGTCACAAAAAAAATGATAATATTGGCCACCTAAAGTTAAAAGAAGGACTCATATGTGTGTCGACCATTATACCTTTCTCTTGAATCTGTTTGACGTGCGTACACACGACCATGATCATGTATCATCTTATTGCTATCGAACCAAGAATGGGAAATATTTGTACGCTACACCTTGGGTTGTTTTATCGACACTAAAATAGAAATGGGATTGATATATGGTTCGAATAGATTAAAGCTTGATGGGGTCTCGAGTTGGTCTTATTTTGTATCGAATTGTTTTGGTTTAATCGTGAATATGTCGACCTAGGGTAACACCATATGTGTGTCGTGTAACCTTGTTTAGATTAGGGTTTTCACATGGTTTAAAACGTAAATGATAATCGAAACCTAAAACTAGAGCTTTCATGTGTTATGCGATTTAAATAAAAGTTAAAGGTTAGTTTTGCAATTGATAAAACTTGAAGGTTTAATTGTTAATATGGTAAAGACATGGACTAAATAAGTAAAATGAGTAAACTTGCAATATTTACACTTTTGCCCTATACTTTATAATAGTGACACTTTAAATCGTAAACTTGTAAAACTTGGCTTAAATGACCTTTAAAGTATGATAATACTTGTTTTCACTAGTTTAACCTAATTTGACTTTAATTATATCATTTATGACTAAACCTGCCTAAAATAGAAACTTGCTTAAAATAAAAAGTTACCTAAAATTGGAAAGTTACTAAAAGTGGAAATCTGCTAAAAATGAAAAGCCGTCTAAAATGAGTAATCCAATCTTAATAAGCGTTATCTAATTCATATAGGTTCCGGGCGGCGAGATTGTTTTATCTTGTGACTTTACCTTCCTATTTTGTTTGCTTCGAATGAGGTACAGATATTCTATCCCTTATCAGTAGGGGTTTCTCATGATTTCTGGTCCTTCGACTTTGTTTCGCTTATGATATTTCATTGCTATGATACCCTTGCTATTGACCCTCTGATATTGAACCTTTGATATAGACCTTTTGATTATGAACTTATGCTATAAACCTTTGATATTGAACCATTGCTATTGACCCCTCTGTTATTGAACCTATGTTATTGAACCTCTATTACTGAACCTTTGATATTGGACTTTGACATTGAGTTGTTGCTATGAACCTTTGGATTGTGAACTACTGATATTGAACCTCAGATTATGTTGACTCATATATTGCTATACTGTGGACCTTTGTTTGACCTTTCAGATTGATACCCGATCCAAATATTGTTATCCTAGCCATGAAAGTAACATGGCCGTGTCATTGATACACAAATGGCATGACTCTAGTGTGGTTGAGTGATGCTCCACACAGTACCTATTCTGTATTGATTATGCACGCTCAAGATATATTGTTATGGCCACTATTGTTCTGCAGGGGCGTATGGATGCATCCTAGATTTGTATTGTATTGTTATTGATTGATATATTGTATTAGTGATGTGGTGCGTGTGTGCAATACACCCCCTTACATTATAGGAGCTAGCTACTCCATTGGTTAATGAGGTCTCCCCTCCTATTGGTTTGGTATTCCGAGGTCACCCCTCCGAATACAATGGCTACTATTGGATACTGGGCTGCTAATGCCACTATTGATTGTATTGTATTGTATCGTATTGTTGGCTCGGGATAGATGATGAGTGTCTAAATACTCATCATTTTTGTACAATCTAGACTGCAAAAACATCTGAAAACACTCAGAAATGCATCAAAATGATGAAAATATCACAAATAAGTGTTTTATGTGTTTTAGATGCAAAAAATATCAAAATCGATGAAAACGCACCAAGTTTGCATAATTGGCAGTTTTAGTCCCCCAAGTTTCAAAAGTTGTCAAAATTAGTCCCTGGTAATTCAAAAACTTGTAAAATGTCATTTAAGGTCCATGGGATTCAAAAGTTTTCAAAATAAACCCTTTAAAGTTTAAAGTTTACAAAATGACAACTTTAGTCCTTGAACTTTGAAAAAAATGTCAAAAAATAGTCCTTGGTGAATTTAAAAAATGGAAAATTATCAAATATTAACCTTGTACTATTCATAAATGACAAAATTGGTCCTTATGATAAATTTTGAGAAAATTACAAGTTTGGTCCTTAGAGTTCTAAATATGGCAGTTTTGGTCCTTGGAATTATAAAAAATGGGATTTTATCACTAATGGTCCTTGTACTATTAAAGAATGGCAAGATAGGTCCTTGTGATTACTTTGGATTGTTGACAGATCACCCTTGAAAATTCAAACATATTACACAAATAGTCCTTGGGCTTATATATCTACAAACCAAACGGATCCCTCGTTATTAAACAAACCAATCCAAATCCAATCCACTAAACCCTTTAACCCAGCCCAAGCCCAATACCCAAACCCGACCCATGTTTTAAAAATAAAACCGCGCTCACTGTTTATCCCTCTCACCCTCACCTGCTATTCCAAAACCAGAAACCACCATGGTTTCTCCACCTCACCTCCACCTTTACACCTGCTCCCCAGCTGTATACCAACCCCCCTCCACCTCCACATACACCAAACTGCATTAATTGCAGAAACCAACTCAAAGACTTTTCCCGCCAAAAACTCCACATGTATGGTTTTGATGATTTCTAATGATCCAAGGGATGAGAAGAGGTGGGAAAGATTCAGAGGTCGACATAGATCAATATAAATAAAGAAAGAAGCTGAGAGAAAGAAAGTAGTAGAGTAGCTTAGTATAATTTTAATTTTCTTTATGTCGTTTTAATAAATTTAAATTTTCCAGTTTATGTTTAAGCTATCAAGTGTTTTGTAATTTAATTTCAGTGTAATAACAATCTATTTTCAGTTTCAATATCAGTGTTAAAGTCCATTTCAAGTTTATGCAAATTTTGAGCCAAAATCTCAAAATTTGCTTATGTTGTTTGTAGTTGTTGTTCTGGATTCAATAAGCTTATATAAGCTCCTAGTAGCTTGTTTAAGCTATTAAAAACATTTTAAACTCATTTTAAGTTTTAAAAAGAAAAATTCCCAAAAATTCCAATAAATTAGTAAAAAATAAAAAATCTGTGGAAATGAAGATCAAAAGTCAAGCATGTTGGTTATTGGATGAAAATGGTTTAGAGGCTTAGTGGTAAGCCTATAGGAGTGATTCTCGTGCCTTGGTTCTCTGTCTTGTGTATGAACTCAATTTGTAAGCCAATCCCTTGAAATTTGCATTTTTTAATATAAGTACTATAATCTTGTTAAATCTAGTTTAATACTGTTTCAATTTAGTTAATATCAGTTAATGAATAGATTTCTTAGCTTAAAAACTTGTTTTAATGTTTAAAACTCCAAAACAGTTTCATTAAGGGTGTTTGGATTGACCTTGTTAACTGTGTCAGATAGTATTATAGCCATTGTACTTGCTTGTTTCATGTTACATGAGTGTCTAATAACTCATTTCAGTCATAAAAGATAATCTTTGTTCAATAAAAAGTCATAATCATCTTTAATCTTTCCTTAAGTATTAACTGTTGAGAAGTTAGAATACAAATTACATCAAAGTTGCTTATATCTAGATACTATAGCTTAAATTCACCTTATTATAGCTTATTATAACATAATTAGTGAGTAGGATTAATTTAAAGTTCATATAAGTCAACATAGTCCATTTTATTAAAAAGTCAAATTGTCTTAGTAGCAGATTTTGAATAAAATTAATATTTTTAGTATGTGTTCATTATTAATATTTAGCTTAAATGCTTTTAGGATATCAATATTTAGTTGCTTAAATTAATTATAAAAATATTAGTTTACCATTTCTTAGCTTATAAAGTGCTTATTGTTCAGCTTGTTTTAGATACATTTTCTGAAAAATGCCATGTGCACAGTTTTAAGCTCAGAATCACAAGCTTGCAAAAAGCTCATTAGTTAATCAAAGCTTGTGATTTTTAGTTCTTTGAAAAGTTAACCTGGCCATCTTTGAGTTCCAAGTTTAATATTTCAGTTTGTAGCTTTTTAGATAGGGCTGCAAGTTCTTTTTGTTTTTTCCAAAAATACTCAGTATACAATGAGTTAAACTCAGTTGTTTTTCAGCTTTTTAATAAGCTCACCAAAAGCTCTCTAGTGGACCCCACTGTTAAAGCTTTAGCTTTTTGGATAGCTTATCTGGTCATCTTGCTAATCCAAGTGTTTGTTTTAAGTTTCTAGCTTATTTAAGTGCTTAAAAATAAGTTAGAAGGTGCCTAGTGATTCATTAAAGTGTCCTGTTTTATCAGTTATATCAGTGGTTATTTTAGCTTATTTGGTGCTTATTCCTAAGTTCTTTTGCTTATTCAGTTGTAATAATAGCTTATTATCCTTTGCTTAGCTTATTTTTCAGTTTTCCTTTGCTTATTATTAGCTTATAAGCCATTTAGCTTTAAATCTTGTGCTTATTTCATATTATTGGCCACTGTTGGAATCTTAAGCTTATTCAGAGCTTATTGGTCATTTTTAGAAAAAGTCATAGTTATATAAATTGCTTATTTCAGTTAGCTTAACAAGTTTGTGAAGAAAAATCAAAAAAATAAAATAGTAGCAAAAAGTCATTGCTGGGATTCGAACCCTGGCCACCCAGCTGCCCTTGGGACTTGTCTCGTTTATTTCATGCAACATTTAATACATAACCCATTTTGTTCCATTAAGCTTATACGTAGCTTTTAGCTTATTTCTAGCTTATTAAAACAAGATTTTTCAGTTTTTTCATTTTTCTTAGTTTGGTAATAGTATAAAGTATTTTATAAAAAAGTTTCAGATTTTTCTAAATAGTTTTAGTATTTTTAAACATTTAATTAGTATAAAATCGTATTTAATTCATAATAAAAAATATAAAAGTCTAAAAAATATAAATCTTTTTCTAAAATTTTCTTTTGTCATATAGTACGTAATAAAATTGTTTTTACACTTGTAGGACTTTTATTTCATAAAATTTACGTTTTTGCTTATGACTCGCTGCGTAATTTTTATAAATAACTTACGTTTTCATTTTAAATCACGTTTTTAGGTAATTTAAGTTTACGTTTTAGTTAAAATAGTTTATTTAAGTTATTTTGTTTTATAAAATCACAAAAACATCATTATAAAAATAGTGATAGCGTTTATTTAATATATTTTAACTTTTTAATTTCCTTTAATTTGCATTTAAGTCGCTGTAATTTATAAACCTTTTCTTTAGGTATAATTATCCATCAAAATCCTTACTAATCACTATCCTTAGTGATTATTCGACATCTGTCTGTGTGAAACACCAATTCATCCTCCGTGGGACTTAACGACCCAGGAATCCCCTATATTCCTCTGATCTTTATTGCATTGGTTTCTGAGCAGTTTTAAGTTTATTACGGTCAGCCATTCACAAGTGGCCGGCTTGTGTGATTAAGCTTGACGGTTTGGGACCAATCAAATTTTGCTGCCGGGGAGGCTGTAAGCGTGTTTTAAGCATTTCCAGATCCATTCTTGCACATATACCACCTTTTTGTAAACAATTTTTAAAAAAAAAAATCAAAAAAAAAAAAAAAATCAAAATCAAAAAGTTCATTAACATTTTTCCTAAAGTGTTAACAACACCAAAAATATTTTCATTCTTTGTTTTTACAAAATGTTTATCCAAAAAATCCAAAAATATTCATCTTTATCCTCTTACCCTTTTTGATTCTTTATTCCTTTACCCTCTATCCATTTGATTCTAACTTCTTCTATTCTCATGGAATCTCTCGACTACGACGAATTCTGGAACGAAGTTGAAAAACTTCCTACTTTATCACAAATGTCAAGAATTCGTGTTGTTCGTGATGATCCATTAATTCTGCGTAGGGAAATGGAACGAGAAACCGGGGTGACAAAGGACCAGGTACTTCCCTCTGATAATGGAAGTGCTAAATACGTCCAACCTACGGTTATCCAAAGATCTAACCCCTTGATTTCTCCTAAGCCGTCTAAAATTGATCCTACACTTTCACGATTTACGGTTAGAAGCAATCATGCAGAATTTAGACCGGTGACTAGCAAGAATGACTTGCCTAATCTTTACGTTTCTCAAGAACCGAACCGAGATCATAACGGAAGTGGTGGAAATTGCTAGCTCTCAGAGCACACCACTTGTCCCACCTCCGGATTTTTCAAAATGTTCTTCGAGACTTAATAGTCATTCAGATCACCATGTTGGTTTTGTTGATTCTTTGAATGAACCGATTCCTTCTCATAACTCTCAAATTGAATCGTTTATTCATTGTGTCGGTTGTGGTGAGCCTCTTTTTGGTTCACCCTGCCGTGTATGTGTACAGTGTGGTAATGATATTCGGAACGGAGTTGTTTGTTTTGTGGTTCGAGGAATTCATTTGATTATGATCCTAATCCGAACTCATTTAACGACCCTTCAAACTTTTCCAATTACCCACCACAGCCCGACTTATCTTCATATAATCAACATCACTGCTGTGAATTTTGTGGAGGTCCTCACCGAGGATTTGAGTGTCAATCCGGAAACACGTTTGTCTACGAACAGTTTTCTGGTAACACTCGGGACTTTGGAAATGACCAAATTCCATATTATTCACATGACCAGCCACAACAATCATTTTGTTGTGAGAACTGTTGAGGTCCCCATTTCACTCGATTGTCAAACAGGGAATCCATTTCCTTGTAACAATTACGACTATCCATATCACGACCAACCTCCACAGGGCCAAATGACTCAAACTCCTCAGCAAACCCAACAAGACACTTATCTAGAGCTTTTGGAATCAGTGAAAAGAACTAAGGAGTTGAGTAAAACAAAGATTTCATAATGTTCCCAGTTTTTCTTGTGTACATTGTGGGGTCCTCATGATGATTATCAATGTCAACCTTCCGGTTTTGACAAATCTCCACTCACACAATGTCCAGTCATTCAAAATTCACATGAGAAATCCATGGAAGAATTGTTAGTGAAGAGCGGTCGCTAAAATAAATTCCCAAATTGCTTTTGAAAAATCTATTAAGGAATCAATTGCAAAAGAAAAGCGCCAGATCTAGCTCTCAATTTCGTTTTATTCCTGATGACAGTAATGATGAGGATGCACTTGGTATCCTACAATTTTATAAAGATTCATCAAGTTCATCAGTTGATATCCCAGCAGTTGAGATTCATTCTCAAACAACTGCCATCACACCCGATACTCCCACTCACTCTCTGAACATGGGGGACGAGCATCTTGACACTGTTCCTGAAAAGGAATCGGACGAATTCATAAAGTCTAGTGTTGAGAACCTTGTCCCAATTCCAAGAGAATCACAGGGAATTCTTGATCATGTGTGTGATATCCCTCCTCCTCTTGTCTTCCAAAATGATCATATTGAGATGTTCTCTGATTCTGATGAGGACTATTCTTTATCTTGTGGAGACATAAGTTATGTGGGGGAATTACCTTCTGAGCTTGTTAGCTTAGGAGAAGAGAATGATGAAGAAATAATCCAAGACGAAGCTCTTCATCTTACATTATTGAATGTTAATCTTCTCATTTCTAGAATCGAGGCTTTTAATGAAAAGCCTACTTCATATCCTATCCCCTTTGAGGATAGTGAACTTTTGTTCAATGATTCTATTCCCGAATTGCAAACGTTCCATTTTGATCATATGGGAGAGAAGATTAGTGGTATTACCACTTCTCATTCTCATAATTCTCTCCCCGATTATGAATCATTCACTTTTGAGGAGTTCCCCAGTGAACTCACTCAAATCAATCCCGAATATGAATCATTTGCCTTTGAGGAGTTCTCCTGTGAACTCACTCATATCATATCTCTACCGGAGTATGATAACTTCTACTTTGATCTAGACACACTCGGGATATGTCTAGACCAATTGAGCTTAAAAGATGAAATTCATGCTATCATGAATTCTCCTTCTGATGATGATGAGTTAGTCAAGATTATTATCATGACTTTCTTTCTCTTCTTCACCTATCCCGTGGCTTCTCCTGTTCTTCACTCCTTCGGGAATGAAGACATTATTTTTTACCCCGGCATTTTCATTTATCATTTGTGAGCCGGTTCTATGTATATCTCATCGGTGTGGAACTTTCACGTACTTCAATGTTTATCCAAACATCTTGAATGAAAGTCCGATGGAGATTGTCTCTTCCACTTACTTCCCCATGAACAAATTAATTCGGGGTCGAGTCAAGCTAGCGACTCGGTAATCAAAAACAAGTAGTGCAAACATGGGTTTTCACTCCTGTTTTCTGTCTTCTTACCCCTTTCTACCACCTAGTGTGGGGGAGATGCCCCGTTGTTGTATATAAGTTTTCATAAAAAAAAAAAAAAAAAAATGAATGAAAATTGTTGTTCATATAAAAAAAAAAAAAAAGAGAGAGAATAATTGTTGTATTTCTACACTTGGCTAGTAATGTTATCTTTTTATGTTCAAGGATTCGGCATAATAGCCGGGACTTTGAATATTGAGGACAATATTCATTTCTAAGTGTGGGGGGGAAATTCTGGCGAATTTGATCACAAATGTACCCTTTTAGTCCCTTTTTCCCCAAAAATGGCCAAATTTTAAAAAAAAATTATTTAGTGGAAGTACTATGTACTAAACACAACAAATGGTAATCAGTCCACCATGTCTAACCCACATAAGGATTGGCTAATCCAGGAGCAAACGGATCTTGGTAAAGATTTCTCAAATCCGTTGACGGCTTGCAATTTGCCCAAAATTGTATGGTGTTCAGCTCACCATATCTTTAATTAGTGAAAAGTTGGCTAGCCCGCAAGTTTATGGCTTGTGGTAAAGGCAGTGGAAAAACCATAATTGGTAATCGACTCACCAAAGATAATACTGATAATTTATCTAAGAGTTGGCTAGTCCAGAAGCAAACGGCTTCTAGTAAAGACAAATCAAATCCGTTTACAGCTGGTGATTTGCTCAAAATCATTTGGTTATCATTGTACCAAAGTTCTTACTTGAACTGAAACAATTGGCTACTCCAGAAGTAATGGCTTTTGGTAAAGAGATAAAATCCATTAAAGTTTTAAAACATTGCTAGGGACTAGCAATATCTTAGTGTGGGGGATTGATGAGTGTCTAAATACTCATCATTTTTGTACAATCTAGACTGCAAAAACATCTGAAAACACTCAGAAATGCATCAAAATGATGAAAATATCACAAATAAGTGTTTTATGTGTTTTAGATGCAAAAAATATCAAAATCGATGAAAACGTACCAAGTTTGCATAATTGGCACTTTTAGTCCCCCAAGTTTCAAAAGTTGTCAAAATTAGTCCCTGGTAATTCAAAAACTTGTAAAATGTCATTTAAGGTCCATGGGATTCAAAAGTTGTCAAAATAAACCCTTTAAAGTTTAAAGTTTACAAAATGACAACTTTAGTCCCTGAACTTTGAAAAAAATGTAAAAAAATAGTCCTTGGTGAATTTAAAAAATGGAAAATTATCAAATATTAACCTTGTACTATTCATAAATGACAAAATTGGTCCTTATGATAAATTTTGAGAAAATTACAAGTTTGGTCCTTAGAGTTATAAATATGGCAGTTTTGGTCCTTGGAATTATAAAAAATGGGATTTTATCACTAATGGTCCTTGTACTATTAAAGAATGGCAAGATAGGTCCTTGTGATAACTTTGGATTGTTGACAGGATCAGTCCTTGAAAATTCAGCATATTACACAAATAGTCCTTGGGCTTATATATCTACAAACCAAACGGATCCCTCGTTATTAAACAAACCAATCCAAATCCAATCCACTAAACCCTTTAACCCAGCCCAAGCCCAATACCCAAACCCGACCCATGTTTTAAAAATAAAACCGCGCTCACTGTTTATCCCTCTCACCCTCACCTGCTATTCCAAAACCAGAAACCACCATGGTTTCTCCACCTCACCTCCACCTTTACACCTGCTCCCCAGCTGTATACCAACCCCCCTCCACCTCCACATACACCAAACTGCATTAATTGCAGAAACCAACTCAAAGACTTTTCCCGCCAAAAACTCCACATGTATGCTTTTGATGATTTCTAATGATCCAAGGGATGAGAAGAGGTGGGAAAGATTCAGAGGTCGACATAGATCAATATAAATAAAGAAAGAAGCTGAGAGAAAGAAAGTAGTAGAGTAGCTTAGTATAATTTTAATTTTCTTTATGTCGTTTTAATAAATTTAAATTTTCCAGTTTATGTTTAAGCTATCAAGTGTTTTGTAATTTAATTTCAGTGTAATAACAATCTATTTTCAGTTTCAATATCAGTGTTAAAGTCCATTTCAAGTTTATGCAAATTTTGAGCCAAAATCTCAAAATTTGCTTATGTTGTTTGTAGTTGTTGTTCTGGATTCAATAAGCTTATATAAGCTCCTAGTAGCTTGTTTAAGCTATTAAAAACATTTTAAACTCATTTTAAGTTTTAAAAAGAAAAATTCCCAAAAATTCCAATAAATTAGTAAAAAAATAAAAAATCTGTGGAAATGAAGATCAAAAGCTGAAGCATGTTGGTTATTGGATGAAAATGGTTTAGAGGCTTAGTGGTAAGCCTATAGGAGTGATTCTCAGGCCTTGGTTCTCTGTCTTGTGTATGAACTCAATTTGTAAGCCAATCCCTTGAAATTTGCATTTTTTAATATAAGTACTATAATCTTGTTAAATCTAGTTTAATACTGTTTCAATTTAGTTAATATCAGTTAATGAATAGATTTCTTAGCTTAAAAACTTGTTTTAATATTTAAAACTCCAAAACAGTTTCATTAAGGGGTGTTTGGATTGACCTTGTTAACTGTGTCAGATAGTATTATAGCCATTGTACTTGCTTGTTTCATGTTACATGAGTGTCTAATAACTCATTTCAGTCATAAAAGATAATCTTTGTTCAATAAAAAGTCATAATCATCTTTAATCTTTCCTTAAGTATTAACTGTTGAGAAGTTAGAATACAAATTACATCAAAGTTGCTTATATCTAGATACTATAGCTTAAATTCACCTTATTATAGCTTATTATAACATAATTAGTGAGTAGGATTAATTTAAAGTTCATATAAGTCAACATAGTCCATTTTATTAAAAAGTCAAATTGTCTTAGTAGCAAATTTTGAATAAAATTAATATTTTTAGTGTGTGTTCATTATTAATATTTAGCTTAAATGCTTTTAGGATATCAATATTTAGTTGCTTAAATTAATTATAAAAATATTAGTTTACCATTTCTTAGCTTATAAAGTGCTTATTGTTCAGCTTGTTTTAGATACATTTTCTGAAAAATGCCCTGTGCACAGTTTTAAGCTCAGAATCACAAGCTTGCAAAAAGCTCATTAGTTAATCATAGCTTGTGATTCTTGGCTTTTTGTGAAGCTAACCTGGCCATCTTTGAGTTCCAAGTTTAATATTTCAGTTTGTAGCTTTTTAGATAGGGCTGCAAGTTCTTTTTGTTTTTTCCAAAAATACTCAGTATACAATGAGTTAAACTCAGTTGTTTTTCAGCTTTTTAATAAGCTCACCAAAAGCTCTCTATTGGACCCCACTGTTAAAGCTTTAGCTTTTTGGATAGCTTATCTGGTCATCTTGCTAATCCAAGTGTTTGTTTTAAGTTTCTAGCTTATTTAAGTGCTTAAAAATAAGTTAGAAGGTGCCTAGTGATTCATTAAAGTGTCCTGTTTTATCAGTTATATCAGTGCTTATTTTAGCTTATTTGGTGCTTATTTCTAAGTTCTTTTGCTTATTCAGTTGTAATAATAGCTTATTATCCTTTGCTTAGCTTATTTTTCAGTTTTCCTTTGCTTATTATTAGCTTATAAGCCATTTAGCTTTAAATCTTGTGTTTATTTCATATTATTGGCCAATGTTGGAATCTTAAGCTTATTCAGAGCTTATTGGTCATTTTTAGAAAAAGTCATAGTTATATAAATTGCTTATTTCAGTTAGCTTAACAAGTTTGTGAAGAAAAATCAAAAAAATAAAATAGTAGCAAAAAGTCATTGCTGGGATTCGAACCCTGGCCACCCAGCTCACCACACCACACACACACCAACTGCCCTTGGGACTTGTCTCGTTTATTTCATGCAACATTTAATACATAACCCATTTTGTTCCATTAAGCTTATACGTAGCTTTTAGCTTATTTCTAGCTTATTAAAACAAGATTTTTCAGTTTTTTCATTTTTCTTAGTTTGGTAATAGTATAAAGTATTTTATAAAAAAGTTTCAGATTTTTCTAAATAGTTTTAGTATTTTTAAACATTTAATTAGTATAAAATCGTATTTAATTCATAATAAAAAATATAAAAGTCTAAAAAATATAAATCTTTTTTCTAAAATTTTCTTTTGTCATATAGTACGTAATAAAATTGTTTTTACACTTGTAGGACTTTTATTTCATAAATTTTACGTTTTTGCTTGCGCACTCGCGTAATTTTTATAAATAACTTACGTTTTCATTTTAAATCACGTTTTTAGATAATTTAAGTTTACGTTTTAGTTAAAATAGTTTATTTAAGTTATTTTGTTTTATAAAATCACAAAAACATCATTATAAAAATAGTGATAACGTTTATTTAATATATTTTAACTTTTTAATTTCCTTTAATTTGCATTTAAGTCGCTGTAATTTATAAACCTTTTATTTAGGTATAATTATCCATCAAAATCCTTACTAATGACTATCCTTAGTGATTATTCGATCTTTCTGTGTGAAACACCAATTCATCCTCCGTGGGACTTAACGACCCAGGAATCCCCTATATTCCTCTGATCTTTATTGCATTGGTTTCTGAGCAGTTTTAAGTTTATTACGGTCAGCCATTCACAAGTGGCCGGCTTGTGTGATTAAGCTTGACGGTTCGGGACCAATCAATAGATTTATGACAACCCTTACACTTTTGATATACCTATATTGTACCTTCTGTATTCCCCAACGCACCATATTATGTATTAATTGTCCATTACTCAGTACCCTTATACGACTCACTCTACATACCATGCTATATTCCATTGCATTGATCTGTCATACTCTTATTCCGTTACTTCAGACTATCATTCCTTTCACGTACCGAGTTATTATATGATTGTTGAATTGATTATGCTATTACATGTGTTATGTGACTACCGTATACCCTGCTATGATATGATTAATATGTGATTATATGATTGACTTGTTGTCATCTGACTATATGTTATCTTACTGTTATGTGACCCTTTGATTTGTCTGGTGACCATGCTAGTATGTAATTGATTGTTTTGTCTATTTATCATGTATACCTCGTTCAGTTAATCTCGTGGACTATGACTATCCGTTAGTATCCTTGTCTGCTTATTGTTGACCTGCCATGTTTACATTTCTGTTTATGCTACTGTTAGATTGGGTAAATGGTTCAACTTATGTTGTCTGGCTTGTTAACTTGTTTAGTTGCCCTGCTATGTCCTTAATTCATTCAATTATAATGTTCGTATTGTATTCCTACTTGTTACGTGTTGGCTACCATGTTTTGACTGCTGTTAGTACTTCCGTTGTTATGATACTGGTTATGTTTGTAACTGTGGGTTATTTGACTTGTGTGATTGCCATGCTTAGTTACTAATTAATTGCTTTTGCTAGATTTTATATTTCTGTTTGACTTGTACGTATTCTGATTTCTTGAATTTATTGTATGCCATATATATGTTGTGTGGATTCGATGTCTGCTATGCTTGTTTATGTTTCGGTACTTGTATGCCTGGTTTGTATGTGCTTATATACATGTCATCGATGCTTTGCTTTGTTTCGTTCTCCTTGTTATCTGTTCTTTCTGGATATCTGTATAATTGTGTTCTACAGGATCCTCATTGACTCATTGTTTCCTTTCCGTTGCGACCTTGTTATTATTTCCTTTGTTTCATTTTGCATTTCAGATTCTGTTTAGTTTTCGATTTGTTATATCTGTTCACTGGGCTTTTTAAGCTCAGCCGCATTTCTTTTCCTGCGGCCGTTTTAGGTTGGAAGATGGGCATTGATGGGCTGAGAGTTGGATTATCTTAGTGGACCGACCCTAGTTACCTTATTATCTTTGGGACTTATTTTGGAGAGCCATTGTTTTGATTTTCATTTCTTTTTTATATATTAGATTTTGTAATCTTCTTTGTAAATCATTCGTTTATATGACTTGGTAATTCATTTTGTAAAGTTTCCGTTTGCAAGATTTTAGTTGTATGTTCTGATATGACACCAGAATGTAACACTTCTACCCTTGCCGGGTTGGGGTGTTACAATTGCAATTTAGCTAAGACCTCACATAACATAAATTGCAACTTCAAGTGTTTCTTATCATTATATAGCATAAACTTAAATTTAAGGGTTCAAATTTTTTATGTGCAATCAAAACTTATGTATGAAGAAGCATGCATACATCATCATAACATAAAATTTAACAAAACTTTACCCATTAGTTTTAAAGTACTAAGAATAAATTTACAAATTTTTAATCGAGGCATTGAGAAATTTACAACTTTGCCTTAAGATGCTTCGTACATATAATAGTTATACTTGGTAGCTCCAAATATGATGCACAATGGAGCGGAGAAGCGGGTCAGCGCGAAGCGTATTAAAAACCTTCTTCTTTCGGGTCACAATTTAATGCGTACCCTCCTTATACCCCTCACACAGTTTGTCATAATGGGTGAGCATTTCTAACTATTTGGTACAGTCGTATCAATCAATTAAAAGTTCAAGATTTAATACTTAGAAAACAAATCCAATTTCATCATTATTTAGTCCGGTTAATTTTCTATTCTCTAAATAACCCTTTTTACTTACAAACATGTCAAAACATTATAAACAAAAAGCAATTAATAAAAAATAACCAACTCAAATAATATACGTACAACTTAACAATTAACATATGTAAAACAAATAGCCACATGCATAATTTGTTCGATAAAACCCTAATAATCAATTCTAGATTTATAATAATGCTTATATCAACAATGGCTTTCACCTACTAAAGTAAGTGAGCCACATACATCGACGAGTCAATTGCGTAAGCAATAGTTAATCATACACTACATATCACATAATTGATTCATTAGATAAATTGAGGTCTTCCCCCATTCAATATATATCAAACGAATTACATGTTAATTTACTTAATAATTAATCAAGACAAAACATTAATCCATGGTAAAACATGCATGTTTTCACCATGGACCCCTCATAACAATTACAATCCCAAGATACGCATATAATCCTGACACATAACAATTATTCATAATTATCTACATAAAATTACATGCAATCCTAGGGTTTCTACAAGTTTTACAAAAATATAAAACCTAATAAAATAATTAAAGGGTAATTGACCCTAATTAAAAAATTATGGTTTCTAATTTTAAAAACCCTACAAACCATAAAGAACGTGGAATAATCATCAAGATTCAATTTTTATGTGTTTCGATAATTAATTAATGTATTAACGGCTCGTGATGCCACTGTTGGATTTTACAATTCATAACAAGTACATAAAACACATAAACATCATCAAAGCATGCAACAAAAGTAAAGAATAATACTTGTAAAGAGTTAACCGAATTAAAAGTATATGCGTACCTTTCATGAACCAAGGAAACCCTAAACCCTAATAAATTAGGGTTTACTAATGTCGACCAAAGCCTAGTCGGCCCACCAAGAATAACCAAATACAAGTGTGTTTGACCTTCGTTCTCGTACACACGTATTAGTAGTTAATCAATGTGAAAAGCTAGGTTCTTGAATCACAAATAACCAAAAAACCTTATGTTGAGCTTTGAAAAAATCGACCCTAAGGGATTAGGGGGTTTGTACGATCGGTTCAAGCACAAGAAAGAAGTAGAGAAGTTAGGGTTATTAGGGATTCAAGGATTAAGAATGATGAATACAAGAGGCCTTGTATATATACTCTTCTAATCTTTGGTGTCCAACTTAGGGTTTGACTTCCCCTAATACCCCATACGACCGCTTATAGGATCCAAGAGGGATTCTAGAACCTTCCCGACTTCTATTTTCATTTGTAGTCCTTTAACTTGTTATTTAACGATCGTTAACTAAACTTCGTTAAATTCGAACTCTCGTTAAGTGTTTTATTTATTTCGTGAACTAATAATTAAATATATAACATTTTACATATTAATTATTTAACATTGATTCTCATACGTAATGTGTCCCAAAATCTCGTGTTCGAATTCGGTCATACATATATTAAAATGTATCCATAAAGAAAATATATAACATGGCACATGACGTTTGCAATACAAAGATGCATTTAGATTTCAATCTTAAGTGGTAAAAAAAGTCAAGACTCCTATCTAGGAGCGATATCAGATATTGTAACATCGTTTACCGAAAAAGTGGAGGGTCTTGAATTTATTGTTGATACTTCAGGTCTTTTTAAACCACTACTCCCCGACGAAGAACTAAACTGCAGAGGAAGCGGCATTTCACGATTTGTAATCTTACTATGCACTAAATATGCAGGTTGTGATGGTTGTGGAAGTAAGATAGACGAGCTATTGAGCATAAGTACAACTGAACCCATCGTTGGCCTATGAGTAACATTTTCTTGAACACATAATAACCCGATGTGAATACTCCTAATAATGTTACACAATGAACCTGCAGATCCCGTCTTCAATGTGGGATCTATAATATCTGATGGTGTCCTATTTTCCCATCTTTTCCATGCCTAAATAAATAACAATGTTTTGCATATTAAAACTAAAAAGAGAACTGAATTGTTCCGAGGAAATAGTTTTAATAAATTATACGATTGTGATGGAATATATATGTGGGTACATACAAAGTTAAGAAGATTTTGGATGGTTTCGCCATTTTGAAAACCGTGGTTCCTTTGACCTGCTACAATCTCTAGTACTAATACTCCAAAGCTAAAGACATCTGTCTTTACTGAGAAATGGCCATGCATGATGTATTCTGGGGCCATATAAGCACTATAAAAAGGTGTAGAACAGACAGTTTAAAATATTAGACTTTGCATTGCGTGAATGTCTTGCAAAAAGAAATCACATGTTTAAAGTCATTGGTTATGTGTAACTAAAGTAACATATATGGCAATGAATTCCATCCAAAGATAGTGTATAGTACTTACTGGGTTCCAACAATTCGACTAGTATTGGCTTGAGTTTCCTCTGGTGTAAACAACTTTGCCATGCCAAAATCTGCAATTTTTGCGTTCATATCTGCATCTAACAACACATTACTAGCTTTCATATCACGATGAATTATCATTAGACGTGAATCTTCATGAAGGTATAAAAGTCCCTTGGCAACGCCTTTGATGATCTTGTATCGCTTTTCCCAATCAAGAAATTCACGTTTCACTGGATCTATAAACACCATCATTAATTGGTTATGGATTAAATTAGTAGTTTCAATTGTAAAGCAATGACGTTAGACTATTTGGGGTTAGCTAAAGTGACCAAAGTCGTTGCTAAAATAAAATATGAAACCCTTGAAAGGTGAAAACAAAATTATTTACTATATACATACCAAATAGGAAGTGATCAAGACTTGCATTTGGCAAGAACTCGTATATCAAAAGCCGTTCGTTCCCATGTATGCTAAAACCAAGCAGCCTAACCAAATTACGATGTTGAAGCTTCGCAACTAGTGAAACCTCATTCTTGAATTCTACATCCCCTTGTCCAGAATCCAATGCTAACCTTTTTACTGCTATTTCGTGTCCATCTTCAAACACACCCTTTATATGAATGTTATGAAATCATATATCAATGCTAAGGATGGCAATAAGATATTCACCCGATACACTAATGGTCAATATGGATGAACTAAATAGTTGATTTATGGATATGAATGATATAAATAATTTTTAGTTGATCGGTCGACTGGGATGATGAATGTCCATCCATAATAACTAGTTTACCACCCAAAATAAATATAGGGACATATAATTTAATATTTTTAATACATAAAACTCTCATGATGAAAGTATTCTCTTAGAGCAAGAGGTATAATAACGCAAGGTTGGGCGTTATGTACACGTGGCATGTGTTAACCTCGCGTTACTACATCGTGTTTCGGCGTTAAGGCTGGTGTTGTCATGGCAACACATCGTTAAGCAATGTCGATTAAAAAAAAAATTACACTTTGGCCCCTCAACGGCTAGGTAACGTTTGAATTTGAAAAAAAAAATAATAATACACTTTCGGCCCTTCAAACAGCTAGTAACGGGCAGTTTTTTTTTTTTCTTTTTTCCTTTTTTTTAAAGAATTCAAAATCTATTTTTCACCACTATAAATACCCAATTAACACAAACTTTTTTTCAAACTTCCACTACTCAATTTCATATACATATATTTCCATTTGCTAAAAAAAATGTCGGGATTTAACAATAATGAGAGTTTCTTGAACCTCATGCGATGGAATAATCCGAACGCGGGGTCTTCATCAACCAATATCCCTTTGCCTAACCCACTCGGCTTGACGTCCGAGGAACTTTACCAACAATATCAACGATTTCTAATGTGGCAACGAAGCTAACAAATGCTAAACGACAATTTCCAAAATCTACAATTCGATCAACAATCACAACCGCCATCCCAATAATCACGTGCACAAACTGAAACAAATGAAGTATCTGAAGCAACTACGTCTTCACGAAAACCCACAAGTCTTGGTAAACGAAAGGCAAAAAAATCCAAAGAACCCGAACCAATTGACGAAAAAAATCTCGATGTGACCAATACTACATTACGTTGGCAACCAAATGAGGGAAAACTACTTGCATCATGTTATGTGGCCCTTACCGAGGATGAAAAAGTCGTGCGTTCACAACCGGGCCAAAAATTTTGGTATCAGGTTATGAACGAGTTCAATAAACACAATTTTCAACCACGCAACAAGGATATGGTAACAAGAAAGTGAAAAACGTTGAACCGTGATTGCCAAAAGTTCAACTCGATCTACAAACGTTCAAAACATTGTAAAAAAGTGGGAAAATGAGTTGGATAACATGAAACGGGCTAGGAAAATGTACCGTGACAAGCATAGAGGAGCGTCGTTTCGTCACGAGGATGCGTAGGATGTTTTGCGAAGCCATAAAATATGGGATGCGCCGAAACCGGTTGATTTAACCGGCAATGTCCCAAGCCAAACAACGAGGTGCTATTCGGTCATGATGATTAACCACTTCCGATGGGCAAAAAATGTGCTTTAAAGAAAGCCAAATCCGAGACCACGACGAGTATCGGGGGAGCGAGTATCGGGGGAATAAGCTCGTCAAGCCAATTCGGGGACGTTATGACATCCGACTATCGTATCAAACGGGAACCGACCCAAGAGGCGTGCAGGGCGGCTAAAGAAAAAGATCAAACGATTATGAGGTTGTAAGAGATGAAATTTCTCGGTACTGACGCTTCCAAAATGGATGCTAAAACTGCGTATTGGATCGAAATTAAAAGGAGAAAATCATAAAAAAAAAATATATAATTTGCAACCAAAAGAGTAGATTTATTTGTATTTCGTAATTTCTTTATGTTTTAGTTTACTTTATGTCGTATATTCTTTTTTTTTCTTTTTTTTATGTTGTAACTTTTTTTTTTTTTAAATCGTATTGTAATGTTTAAGTTTTAATGTTATGTTATTTATTAAATGTACTATTAGTTCTAGTTTAGGGGTTGAATTTGTAATTTTTATTTTTTAAAGAAATGTGGGGCACACAATGTGGTATTATGGTGGTGTTATTATAAGGGTTTTTTTTTGTGTTAAAGTTGAAATGTTATAGCTGATGTAGCGCTGATGTGGCGCGATATTAACTCACAACTTGAATTACCATACCTTGTGCTCATAGAGCCATGAGTATGATAACATTTGATCTGGTGTCAATCTCATGTGGCAGATGTTGAGGCGGTGTTACCATACCATGATGGTGGCGTTGAGGGTGGCGTTATAACACAAGTTACCATAGTAAGGTGCGTTGAAACGTGAATAAAGACATGGTTTTTTGGTGATAACACTGTGTTACCATACCCCAGGTGGTGTTGAGGTGGTGTTATGATAAGATGTGTTTTTTTGTGTTAATGTTGAAATGATAAAAGTGATGTGCCGCTGACGTGGCATCATTTTTTTTCCATAACTCAAGTTATTGTACCCTTTGCTGTTGAGTTTACGATATATAAAATACAATAAAACATAAAGACATCAAGAGTACACAACGGAAGACTTAAAGATCATAACAAATAAATTAATTAGCTGAAAGTATGCGTAACGTACCTCTTGCGAATTACAAATTCCTTGAGCGAGCAAAACAAAGAAGTACTAATTGGTGTAAGAATAATGTCTTACAACCACGTTCTTGTACACACGAATTAACCAACGAATCAAGCGATTGCTAGATCTAACACAAGTCCTCGTTTAAGCAAAACGAAACCAAACTCCCTTACTATTGGGGTGTTCGGCCGAAATATAGACTAGAGAGAGGAGAGGAGAGATCTAGGGTTAATTCAATGCACAAGTGTATGAAACCCTAGAACCTAATCCTCTTTATATACTAGTAGGTAAATTTGGGAACAAGTTAGGGAATTAGGCCTTGGAGAGGCCCCTATGGCCGGCCACTCTTGAAAGCCCAAAGCCAAACCCATAACTTTTCCAAGTTTTCCATTTCTAGTCATTCTCTTTTCATTTTAACGGTCGTTAGTCATTTTTCCGTTAAATACTTAAAGATCGTTAACCGGACTTAATGTGCAATAATTAATCGTAAACATAAACATTAATTATTAACTTTAATTCTCATTCGCTAATGTGTGCAATCCCGTGGTCACGAGTTCGAATCCGGACATTCACATGTTTGTAAATATATACATTTCCAACAGCTCCCACTTGGATATGTTTACAAAACGTGAAATGACATTGGTTAGCGTCTAGCAACACGCCAATGCCCCCGGTACAACTCGTGTATGGTTTTCTGGAGAAAAACCAAGTTTGATGATTCATCATCATATTCATCCTTTTGTTTCTAATACCATGTTAATAAGAATATGGATCTCACTCATTTCTTAATTAACTATTCTGTTTCTCGCTTTATATGATTTATTAAGATTACCAATTCTTCTGAACAGAAGACCTTGGGTATGGCCATACAAACATCTTAACAATCCTACGAGAGGCCCAGCAGTATTATACTTCAAAATAAATTTGAATGAAACAAATCCCATTTTGACTACAAGCAGGATTCATAAATTTCGCAACACTTCTGAAAACAACCCTTATAACTACCAGTTACGTGTAGCGTTAGATTGCTTCACAAAAATGCACTACATCCATGACATATCTCTTGTATCTCAAGTCAGGGGATAAATATCCATTATATACTTAATGACTAAGATCCATAAAGTATCATCATGTGGGTGGGATAAGTCCTATACTCAATTCATTGAATATCATCTGAAATTAGTCATGTTACGCATCAATATACTTTCAAGTATATTCTAACTAATACTCAGATTTGCCTTAATTCAATATCATTCCCATGTTATTGATTGACAACGGACTATTTAGAATAACTTAAGTTATTCAAGGATTTAAACAAGCAAATACAGGACACAATATTATAAATGAAATTAAACGTATACCGTACTTTAATTCATTATAAATAATAATTGTTTAACATCCTTTATCCAAATACTAAATAGATCAATGCATGATAATACAAATTAATGGATTTTGCCACAAGTCATGAAAATCATACTTGTTGACAAGGCATAATTTCAATTAACTTTGATCTATAGGAATTTTGAGAATACTTATTTCAAGAATTCAATAAGTGAATTTCTTGTATATGTTTACACATATCTTGATATTGTCATATCATTCCATAAGGTGCGTGATAACCTGAACCACCCTTTTATGACAATTATCTTTTAAAACCTTAAAGTTTTAAAGTATTCTTTATTCTTTAATGTATAATGCAACTATGCTCTTAGTTGAGCATAACTAGTCAACATGGTCATCATCAAGGATACCATTACTAGAATTGAGTGTCATCTCAATTATACTAGCATCATTGTATACAACAATATGCTCTTTAAACATCCGTAAACATTTGAACAATTATAGTGTAATGTTGGTGCCTACCAAAACTCAAGTTTTGTTGGCAATGACAATTATGAAACAATTGTCATATAATCATCCATAGAATCTAGGAGCATCTCCAGATTGTGGAATGTGATTCTAAATCCAAATATATTACTTTAAAATATTTATTACACTAACAACTTTCAATGTTGTCAAATCATCTTGTAATCAAGCATGACACAACAACTTTATACACAACATGATGTTCATGATGAATCTTCAAGTTAAACTTTAAGATCTCATCTATCTTGTCAAAGATATGTATTCATCATGTTCTATTTGACTCATTTATTTACCGCATATGTTTATAATAATAAACATATATTCCAAAGTTGTATATATTATTTCCAAATCTTACAAACGAAGTTTCATTCCCAACTAAAACTTAATTTAAGTGGAATGTAGTTGCCCGTACAACATATAAGATTTAAGAAAAAATAAATAATACTCCCACTAGCTTTCAGGAATACTTATGAGCAATCTTATTTTAATTATTAAATCAAACATGGATTTAATATTAAACATAAGAAACATCTCCTAGATGCTTGCATATATCCATTCATGGATTCTTGCAGTTTGTACATATCCAAGGATTATATGAATTCATAAAACTTCTTTGTATTACTCATCGTCCTCGCAAAAGTAATTTTACAACAAAGAGTTATGACATTCATTGTCAAAATTTCATATCAATGAAACTAAGTATGACAATTATAATCTTTATACTTCTATTTAATGTATATAGGAAAGAATATTCAATCATAGTTAATTGCTTAAGTATGATTGATATTATTATCACTAGACATACATTAAATACATGTACAATATTGTCCATATGATTTCTACACAAAGATTTAAACCACTAGGGTTTCCATCCTTTGAAGAAACTCATTTTCATTATTAAGATAAACCAAGTATCTAAAGTTGATTATCTTTATGGACAACATCTCTACATTCATAGTATGATTGATTTTCCACAATTCAACATTTGGTAAATTTATCATTATGATTAACAGGCTTACCATGATCCTGTACCTCATATTTCTCAACATATTAAATATCTGAGATATCCTTACGGATCTATGAATGATAATTCCATCATATTGAGGTCTATCATATACATGTTTAGCCTCATCATGATATTTGCTAGTGCATTTTAGAAGATTATGTATTTTGTAATTCAATCTTTCAAGATCTAAACAAAACTCCCACTTGCCTTTAAAAATTTAAAGATTACCTTTAAATAGTTTAGCAAGTAGAGCAACAATATATTGTTCTCTTTTGGGATATTACAAAAAAACATTGACAGTTCCTAACATTAGTTTGTTACAACTCACTCTATAAGTAGTTTAACAAATTCAAAACTTCATTTATGAGACTCAATGTGATTCATCACATTCCATAAACAAATGGTGTCTTATTAATCTTCTAGGTTGGAGTCTTATTGAGTATATTCAATCTATACTCAATCTACTAACCTTGATAACTTTTGGAAGAAACTATAGTTATCTTGAATCAAATAATGCCAACAGATTTTGATTCTTCCAACAGAACATACCATAAAACTATGGTATTTCCTTAGAATTAATATTGTAAGAAAATCTAACAATATTTTAGATAACCATCTACTCTTTTGGCTTACCTATTTACCAACAAAGTAAAACTTAATGGTACAATAGAATTACAAAGTCAATTGCATGTATTATAACATAAATATTTTTGACCAAGTCAAAAGACATATTAGTTATAATCCCACTATACGTTATAAGTCATTGATCAACTCATTGACTTCATGCATATGTCTTAAAACATAGCAAGTTAACGTCTTACTTTATATTGTAAGTCTTGTATTAAAAGACTTCATGTTTGTGACTTTACAAAATCATAAACATTTATAATTAAAGTAATTATGAACACCACCTCGTGTTTCAATTCATATTTCAAGTTAATACTTACTACATATATTTAAGTCATTCAACGAATACTCAAATTCAAGGCAGTATTAGATTACTTCATTTAATTATGTCATTCCATGAAATGTTCCATGTAAGAAACTGCAGAATCATCCATGCTCGTTCTCACGACACGTGGATATTTTACCTTGGGCTACAATCTAGTTCACGTTCTCACGTAACATAAATTATAACTACAAGTGTTTCTTAAATATTGAATGACATAAATATTTAAAATAAAGTAGTCTTTGTTATCATCTTGACACATGTTCTTAATAGGGCAATCATACATATATAAATGTATACTTCCTATTAGAACGTTATTCTCTTACTTTACAGTCAAGAGAATTCTTTTAAATCATATTAATATGTGTTGTACCTTGCACACAATAAGATTTCTCCCACTTGTGCATGGAACAACATCATGTAGCATATAAACAACACGATACACGTTCGTTTATTTGATTAATATGATTTGTGTCATAGATATAACAAGTAGATGTAGAACTATATTGTTTAGTAAGGAAACGTACCCGACTATCCTTAAAAACATAAGTGTCTACAATTGGAAAGTAATTATCTTTGAAGATAATCTGGGTTACTACACAGGAAATAAGGCTTGTAGCTCCCACTGAATTAGAAATCAATAAAACAACTTCTTATTCAGTAATGAAACACAAATGCTCCCACTGAATCTGACAACATTGTAAGTGTTGCATAACCAGTGAAAACAACTTGCTTGCTATTTACTTTCCTACACCTTTAAAGAACCATACGTAATCATTACAAGGGTACTAAAAGATGTATTCTACTCTATGAATAATGGAATATCCATCAATGTTATTAACTCAAAAAATTTGGTATGCAATTTCTTCCTTAACAGGCCTACCATCCCCATACTGGTATGTAGTACCCTTAAAGGCTAAAGCAAAACAACTAGATAAAAATATGCTAGTTTGCATTTTACCAATTTTTGCGGTAATTAGTCTAGCTTCTAATCTAGTAACTCATATACATGTTTTCCAGTTAACCAACATTCATGTTGATACAAAGGATTCATTCACCAAATGAGGGTAATAAAATCTTTATGGAAAATAAGATGTGCAATTCATTGCTAAGAGTTACATTAGAATTTAGACAATTCAAATGTTCCTATTATACCTTTCTCATTCATGAAAAGGAATAGGATTGAGTCTCATGCTTCTCTCATGGAAAAGAGACTTCGTTTTTCTTATCAGTAAATTATTCTCGATCAAACATTTGTTTGAAAGCTAGAATGGATCAATTTACTAATCCAAGACAAACCACGTTTACGGTTAAATGTTGCATTTATAAATTCAAAAGAATTACAAAATTCAATTTTAGTATTTTCGATAATTAACCTTTTCAAGAAAATTAAATACCCATGGTTCATAAATATATAACCATTTAATTTTCATTGAAAACTAGGATCCAAATTGTCATAATTTCATTACGTCAGTTGATCTGCTAGTAATGAACCTTATACAAAATGGTAGAGCTTTTGCTCAATTGCCAATTTCAATTGCAATTCCTAGATTTATGGGATTTACATATAGCCAATTTCAATTGCCATGTAAACATGTTTTATCCCATCTTATGCCTTGAGTTGCCAGCTCTCACTACAAAACTCAATTAAGTTGTCCAACTTAAGAAACTGCAAAATCGTCCATGCCCGCTCTCACGACACGTGGACATTTTACCCTTTGATTACAATCTAAGTCACGATCTCACGCAAATAAAAAGTAATCTTAGGTGTTTCCGTTTCGTTGGATGGCATATAACTTAAATTAAAGGGTAATAGTTTTGATGTTAAATCAAATATGTACAAAGATGTCATGCATTCATCTTTGTAGCATAGTTTTTATTAAAACATTTATATCTTGTTTTAATGTATAAGATTTTCATCATCAAACTTTAATTGAGGTATTGGGTTCACCAATTAAGGAATTTAGTGTTAATTATCATCCATTATACCGTACTTTTGCATAAGTGTAAACACTTAGTGTTTCGGATAATTACCACCGAAGTGGCGCATGGAATTAAAACTAATTCGCCCTTAAGATGAGCTTGCACATTTAATGGCTTACTAAGTAGCTCCATTCGAACTTACAGAGGGCAGAGGACCAGGTACGCGCTAAAGCACAACCTTAGACATCCTTTCAATGTGACTGTGCGCACTTCTTTAAACCCCTTTTATTAGTTCATTCTCATGGGTGAGCCTTTCAGACCATTTGTACCAAAGTCATCAATCAATTAAACGATTATGATTACTATTCTTAAAAATACATGTTTCACCATTGTTTAGGTCAGTTTATTTTTCTTGTAAAAATACCCTTGTTACACATAACAAACAAGCAAGTATTTATAAAAATAAACAAATAAACAATGAATGCATAACAAATAAAAGTCATGCATATCAAATAGCCACATGCAAACGTTTTGATAAATCCTATTAAAAACCAATTCTAGATCTGTCAATATGCATATATTTAATTAAGACTTTCACCCGTTTTCATCTATGTACAAGGTGAACCACATGCATCGATTCATCGATTGCGCAAGTCAAAATTAAATACATACCACATAGCACATAATTGATTAAATAATAATAATTGAGGTCTTCCCCAATTTTAGATCTATCAAAAAATTAGTGTATATCACTTAAACAAGAAAGACATACAATAAAAGCAGATCCATGATAAAACATGCAGATAATTATCATGGACATAAAATTACACTTAACAATTAATGCAATTAAATCAAAGTTACACATATACACATAAAGTTGCATGCATCTTAGGGTTTCTAATCCAATTAAAACAATAGTTTACAAAACCCTAATTAGGGCACCATAAAAAAAACGCCCCCTTTCAAAATTATGGTTTAGGTTTTGCAAACCCTAGATCTAAGCATACAAATAATAACACATTCATGTTTATTTTAATTATGTGTTTCAGTAATTAATTACTTATTATACAAGGCTCGTGATGCCACTGTTTAGTTTATGATATATAAAATACAATAAAACATAAAGACATCAAGAGTACACAGCGGAAGACTTAAAGAACATAACAAATAAATTAATTAACTGAAAGTATGCGTAACGTACCTCTTGCGAATTACAAATCCCTTGAGCGAGCAAAACAAAGAAGTACTAATTGGTGTAAGAATAATGTCTTACAACCACGTTCTTGTACACACGAATTAACCAACGAATCAAGCGATTGCTAGATCTAACACAAGTCCTCGTTTAAGCAAAACGAAACCAAACTCCCTTACTTTTGGGGTGTTCGGCCGAAATATAGACTAGAGAGAGGAGAGGGGAGATCTAGGGTTAATTCAATGCACAAGTGTATGAAACCCTAGAACCTAATCGTCTTTATATACTAGTAGGTAAACTTAGGAAACAAGTTAGGGAATTAGGCCTTGGAGAGGCCCCTATGGCCGGCCACTCTTGAAAGCCCAAAGCCAAACCCATAACTTTTCCAAGTTTTCCATTTCTAGTCCTTCTCTTTTCATTTTAACGGTCGTTAGTCATTTTTCCGTTAAATACTTAACGATCGTTAACCGGACTTAATGTGCAATAATTAATCGTAAACATAAACATTAATTATTAACTTTAATTCTCATTCGCTAATGTGTGCAATCCCATAATCACGAGTTCAAATCCGGACATTCACATGTTTGTAAATATATACATTTCCAACATTTGCTATTATATATATGTGTTCTGTTAGCTTTGAAATGTTCAATTGAAAATATAATTACATGTAATGTTTGCAATAATTTTCCGTCTTCAAGCACACTCTAAGATTTCTTATAATAACGCTTACTAATGTACTCCCATGATATGAAGTCTTGGAACTTACTTCCTAGCAATATTGATTTAGTTAAACTATACCTTGTAAACAGCTCCAAAACCACCTTGTCCAAGTTTATTGTCTACAGAAAAGTCATTTGTTGCAACTTGCACCGTACCAAAGTCGTATTGCAGCGATTCAGGGGTGCCAATATCCATTTTTTCCGCTAGTAGAGCAAAAGAAGAAAAATATACATCAGAAGATGGTTTAGCAACTATTGTGTTTAGTACCTTTTTATGATTTTTATGTTTTATGCTTTTCTCACTTTTTAAAGTCATTAAAAATGGTCCACGTGGTCAATGGCGGAACTTGAACAAGTTTTTTGGGGGGCCGAAATAATTTGAAGTGTAAAATGCAGTTCCGCGTTTAACAAAATATCAATCCGATAATGGTATACTATTATATATCCGAAACTTTACTACTTAATGATATTAATCATAAGAGTTAGAGATCGAGATACTCTTGCATAGAATATTGAAGTTGAACCACATACTCATGCATACAAGAAAAGTAGAACAATGTCTAATTAAGTACATACGTAGATAATTAAAGTAAAAATAGAAGACACAAAATTAAAAAATTGAAACACTTAGTAAACATGTTTTCTGAATCACATTATATCAATATCAACACATAAATAAATGGAAAAGGATCCTCTTAAGGTGTAAGCACAACTTGACTCAAGTTAGTGCATCATGAGTTATTGGATTTGATCCAATGGCTCATATTTCCCCAACTTGAGTCAAGTAACTTGAGAGGATCCCCACCCTAAATAAATGTCTAACTCTAAACTTTTTGTAACTGATGCCAGAACCAATCACACATAAACTTACGGCAATAAGAGATACTCTCAAAAGTCAAAACTTACGGCAATAACATTAAATAACATTTTTTGGCACTAAAAATATAAAACTGTTGGAAATAATAAGCCAATATGTCTTTGACAAACTTATGAAGCTTAGAGGGTTATTTGGTAAATATATTTAGGTATATTTTCCTAACAAGTAACCATTGGTATGTTTTTGTAAGTGTCTATTTGTGCAGGGGTGTAAAGTGAAATATTGTTGCTATATATGCTGAAGGCTGGATCTAGGGTTTCATTCACTCAGTTTTATCTCACAAGTTTTCACATACAAAAGTTGTTAAATCGTTTCTGGTTTTCTGGGTAGTTTTGTTAGATCATCTTGATCTCAATTGTAGTTTGGTTTATTGGTTTAGTGTGTGGGTTGATTGTATTGCTGTTACACCTTTGTAGAGGGATAACAGTTTGTACTTTGTATTGTTCTTGGTAAGAACCTGTGTTAGGGACTTATCTTCAGTGTATAATGTTATAATAAAAGTATCACCAAGGGGTGGTTGGTTGGGTGATTAGTACTTGTTTGTTTTGGTATCATTTTAACATGGTATGAGAGCCTTAGGTTCTGAACAGTTGTTGCCGATTGATTTTCTTGAGGTTCTTGTTCTGATCTTGGTTCTAATTGTGTTGATTCAACAATTTGGGAGTTGAATCGCGGTTCTTGACGGTTTAATTGAAGGTTCTTGGATTAGATCAGTTTTTAGGGCTTTTTCTTGAAACCCTTGATTTTGGGGCTTTTAGTTTTGGTTAGATTCTAAGCAATTAAAGTTGTTTGGTGGGTTGATCTGGTGATATTAAGTGGTTCTTGGTTGGTTTTCTAGAAACCATAATTTTCTGATTTGGGATTCTTGGAAACTTTGTGCTCTGAGGTGTTTCTGGGCCTGGTTCTTGGTTATTTCAGCTGCATATAATTGATAGCACTGTAAGTTCTATTTCTTCCTTTAAGGTTAACTGGTTTAGAGTTCAGAGGGTGCAAACAGGTTGGTTAACACCACCTAAGAGTGGTACGAATACCTGCTCTGGCCAACCTCAGTCTTCTGGGCTTTATCCAAGTTGATCTTGGGTGTGAGTGTTTAATTTTAGGTTTATTTTGTTTTGTTGTTGTGTCTAAGTCACTGGAGGATAGGATTTGGGCAGTCTTGGAAGTTGAGATTGTTTGGTTTGGTTGCAGTTTGGTTGTTTGTTATCTGGTTATTCTGTTTATCTTGTTTGGTAGTTTCTTTGGTTGCAGTTTGGTTGTTTGTTATCTGGTTATTCTGTTTACATTGTTTGGTAGTTTCTTTGATTATCTTGGTTGTTATTCTGGTTGTGTTCTTTATGTTTTGCTATTATGGCTATTATGATAAGTAGTTTAGATCAGAGCAATCCTCTGCATCTCCATCCTAATGACTCTAATTGTGCTTCTATTGTGACTCATAAATTGACTAGGGTTGAGAATTATAGAATATGGGCTAGTGCTATAAAATTGGCTATTCAAATCAAGAATAAAATGTGTTTTTTAGATGGTAGTTGTACCAGGGTTTCTTATGCTGCAAGTCCCTTACTGGAAGCCCAATGGGACAGATGCAATGCTGTTGTGTTAAATTGGTTGTTAACATCTTTATCTCAAGATGTTTATCTTGGTCATGTGTTTTCTTATAATGCTTCTGTTGTGTGGAAAGACTTGAAGGAAACTTATGATAGGATTGATGGTTCTGTTGTGTTTAATTTGCTTCAAAAGATAAATAGTTTTAAGCAGGGTGGTTTGCCAGTTTCAAAGTATTATCATAAGTTGATTTCTTTGTAGAAAGAGTTTGATATTCTGACTAAATTTCCTGATTGTACTTGTGAGGCTAGACAAGAGCTTGGTAATCATAGTAAATTATTGAAGTTAATGCAGTTTCTTATGGGTCTTGATGACATATATCAGCCCATAAGGAGTAGTCTCTTGACCAGGGAAATTCTTCCTGAGGTCAAGGATTCCTTTGTTATTATCTCTAAGGAGGAGTCCTAGAGGGATTCCTACCACTACTGTGAAATCTGAGAAGGCTCAGGTTTCTGCTTTTCTTTCCAGAACTTTTGATAATAAGAATGCTAATTGGAAAAGAAACAATAGTGGTAATAGTAATAGAGGGAATTGTGATAATTTGGTGTGCACTCATTGTGGTTTAAAAAGGCATACAGTTGAGAGGTGTTTTGAGATCATTGGATATCCACCTGGTTTTAAAAAGAATCCTACACTGAAGCCTGCAAATAATTTTAACAAAACCAATGATCTTAAGGGCACTTCTAATATGAATAATATGGCTAAATATGCTTTTGGCAACTTGTCTTTTAGTAATGAACAGGTTTTGAAGCTTATGAGTCTTATTAATGAGAAACCTGGAATTTCTGCTCACTCTAACATGGCATGTAGTGCCTCATGTTCTTTCTTTAATGGAAGTGTGTTTTTCTATGATCATTTTTATCAGTTTTTTTGTGCCAATTTAAGACTTAATGGGGTCATTATCATCGGGTTGGATAATTGATTTAGGGGCAAATCAACATTTAACTAATTCTGCTCTAAACATGTTTAATGTGGTTGATATTTCTGATTTGAGACTTATGGTTGGTCATCCTAATGGGACTTTGGCTAAAGTTACTCATGTTGGAAATCTGAGACTTAATTGCAATGTTGTTTTGTTTGATGTTTAGGTTGTGCCTGAGTACTATGTTAGTTTGATGTCTGTTAATAAACAGATTAAAGATAGTAAGCTTAGAGTTGGTTTTGATGAGACTAAGTGTTACATTCAGGATTCGAATCAGCAGAGTGTGCTGGGGACTGGTAGTGAATATGGTGGTTTTTATTTATTTGATAAGCTTGCTGATATGTCTTCCAATGTTATTAAAAGTGAGTTTTTGTCTTGTTTTGTGACTAAAGAAGTCTGGCACAACAGATTTTGTCATCCTGCTAACCAAGTTTTGAAATTACTTAAAGGGTCTTTAAACTTATCAAATATTGATCATAATGGTCCTTGTGAGGTTTGCCATAAGGCAAAGCAAACAAGGGATCCTTTTCCAATAAGTGAACATAAATCTGTTGTTTTCGGGGAACTCATACATTTAGATGTTTGGGGACCTTATAAAGTGGTTAGTAGGGAAGGGTATAGGTATTTTTTGACTATTGTGGATTACTTCACTAGATCTGTTTGGGTGTATATGTTAAAAAGGAAAAATGAAGTGTTTGACATGTTTGTGTCTTTTTATAACATGGTTTTTACACAGTTTGATAAGAAAATCAAGGTTGTTAGGTCTGATAATGGTACTGAGTTTGTTAATAATAAGATGAATGAGTTTTTTGATACTAAAGGTATTATTCATTAAACTAGTTGTGCATATACACCACAACAGAATGGTATTGTAGAAAGGAAACATAGACATCTGCTTAATGTTGCTAGAAGTCTTATGTTTCAGGGGGGATTCCTCTTGTGTTTTGGTCTGAATGTGTGTTAACTGCTACTTATTTGATTAACAGGTTACCTTCCTCTGTGTTGAATGGGAAATCTCCTTTCTCTCTTGTGTATGGTAGGGAACCTAGTCTGTCTCATCTTAGGAGTTTTGGGTGTTTGTGTTTTGATGTTAGTACTTCCGTTGTTATAATACTGGTTATGTTTGTAACTGTGGGTTATTTGACTTGTGTGATTGCCATGCTTAGTTACAAATTAATTGCTTCTGCTAGATTTTATATTTCTGTTTGACTTGTACGTATTCTGATTTCCTGAATTTATTGTATGCCATATATATGTTGTGTGGATTCGATGTCTGCTATGCTTGTTTATGTTTCGGTACTTGTATGCCTGGTTTGTATGTGCTTATATACATGTCATCGATGCTTTGCTTTGTTTCGTTCTCCTTGTTATCTGTTCTTTCTGGATATCTGTATAATTGTGTTCTGCAGGATCCTCATTGACTCATTGTTTCCTTTCCGTTGCGACCTTGTTATTATTTCCTTTGTTTCATTTTGCATTTCAGATTCTGTTAGTTTTCGATTTGTTATATCTGTTCACTGGGCTTTTTAAACTCAGCCGCATTTCTTTTCCTGCGGCCGTTTTAGGTTGGAAGATGGGCATTGATGGGCTGAGAGTTGGATTATCTTAGTGGACCGACCCTAGTTACCTTATTATCTTTGGGACTTATTTTGGAGAGCCATTGTTTTGATTTTCATTTCTTTTTTATATATTAGATTTTGTAATCTTCTTTGTAAGTCATTCGTTTATATGACTTGGTAATTCATTTTGTAATGTTTCCGTTTGCAAGATTTTAGTTGTATGTTCTGATATGACACCAGAATGTAACACTTCTACCCTTGCCGGGTTGGGGTGTTACAATTGCAATTTAGCTAAGATCTCACATAACATAAATTGCAACTTCAAGTGTTTCTTATCATTATATAGCATAAACTTAAATTTAAGGGTTCAAATTTTTTATGTGCAATCAAAACTTATGTATGAAGAAGCATGCATACATCATCATAACATAAAATTTAACAAAACTTTACTCATTAGTTTTAAAGTACTAAGAATAAATTTACAAATTTTTAATCGAGGCATTGAGCAATTTACAACTTTGTCTTAAGATGCTTCGTACATATAATAGTTATACTTGGTAGCTCCAAATATGATGCACAATGGAGCGGAGAAGCGGGTCAGCGCGAAGCGTATTAAAAACCTTCTTCTTTCGGGTCATAATTTAATGCGTACCCTCCTTATACCCCTCACACAGTTTGTCATAATGGGTGAGCATTTCTAACTATTTGGTACAGTCGTATCAATCAATTAAAAGTTCAAGATTTAATACTTAGAAAACAAATCCAATTTCATCATTATTTAGTCCGGTTAATTTTCTATTCTCAAAATAACCCTTTTTACTTACAAACATGTCAAAACATTATAAACAAAAAGCAATTAATAAAAAATAACCAACTCAAATAATATACGTACAACTTAACAATTAACATATGTAAAACAAATAGCCACATGCATAATTTGTTCGATAAAACCCTAATAATCAATTCTAGATTTATAATAATGCTTATATCAACAATGGCTTTCACCTACTAAAGTAAGTGAGCCGCATACATCGACGAGTCAATTGCGTAAGCAATAGTTAATCATACACTACATATCACATAATTGATTCATTAGATAAATTGAGGTCTTCCCCAATTCAATATTTATCAAACGAATTACATGTTAATTTACTTAATAATTAATCAAGACAAAACATTAATCCATGGTAAAACATGCATGTTTTCACCATGGACCCCTCATAACAATTACAATCCCAAGATACGCATATAATCCTGACACATAACAATTATTCATAATTATCTACATAAAATTACATGCAATCCTAGGGTTTCTACAAGTTTTACAAAAATATAAAACCTAATAAAATAATTAAAGGGTAATTGACCCAAATTAAAAAATTAGGGTTTCTAATTTTAAAAACCCTACAAACCATAAAGAACGTGTAATAATCATCAAGATTCAATTCTTATGTGTTTCGATAATTAATTAATGTATTAACGGCTCGTGATGCCACTGTTGGATTTTACAATTCATAACAAGTACATAAAACACATAAACATCATCAAAGCATGCAACGAAAGTAAAGAATAATACTTGTAAAGAATTAACCGAATTAAAAGTATATGCGTACCTTTCATGAATTCAAGCAATACAACTAATCAAGAACCAAGGAAACCCTAAACCCTAGTAAATTAGGGTTTACTAATGTCGACCAAACCCTAGTCGGCCCACCAAGAATAACCAAATACAAGTGTGTTTGACCTTCGTTCTCGTACACACGTATTAGTAGTTAATCAATGTGAAAAGCTAGGTTCTTGAATCACAAATAACCAAAAAACCTTATGTTGAGCTTTGAAAAAATCGACCCTAAGGGATTAGGGGGTTTGTACGATCGGTTCAAGCACAAGAAAGAAGTAGAGAAGTTAGGGTTATTAGGGATTCAAGGATTAAGAATGATGAATACAAGAGGCCTTGTATATATACTCTTCTAATCTTTGGTGTCCAACTTAGGGTTTGACTTCCCCTAATACCCCATACGACCGTTTATAGGATCCAAGAGGGATTCTAGAACCTTCCCGACTTCTATTTTCATTTGTAGTCCTTTAACTTGTTATTTAACGATCGTTAACTAAACTTCGTTAAATTCGAACTCTCGTTAAGTGTTTTATTTATTTCGTGAACTAATAATTAAATATATAACATTTTACATATTAATTATTTAACATTGATTCTCATACGTAATGTGTCCCAAAATCTCGTGTTCGAATTCGGTCATACATATATTAAAATGTATCCATAAAGAAAATATATAACATGGCACATGACGTTTGCAATACAAAGATGCATTTAGATTTCAATCTTAAGTGGTAAAAAAAGTCAAGACTCCTATCTAGGAGCGATATCAGATATTGTAACATCGTTTACCGAAAAAGTGGAGGGTCTTGAATTTATTGTTGATACTTCAGGTCTTTTTAAACCACTACTCCCCGACGAAGAACTAAACTGCAGAGGAAGCGGCATTTCACGATTTGTAATCTTACTATGCACTAAATATGCAGGTTGTGATGGTTGTGGAAGTAAGATAGACGAGCTATTGAGCATAAGTACAACTGAACCCATCGTTGGCCTATGAGTAACATTTTCTTGAACACATAATAACCCGATGTGAATACTCCTAATAATGTTACACAATGAACTGCAGATCCGTCTTCAATGTGGGATCTATAATATCTGATGGTGTCCTATTTTCCCATCTTTTCCATGCCTAAATAAATAACAATGTTTTGCATGTTAAAACTAAAAAGAGAACTGAATTGTTCCGAGGAAATAGTTTTAATAAATTATACGATTGTGATGGAATATATATGTGGGTACATACAAAGTTAAGAAGATTTTGGATGGTTTCGCCATTTTGAAAACCGTGGTTCCTTTGACCTGCTACAATCTCTAGTACTAATACTCCAAAGCTAAAGACATCTGTCTTTCTTGAGAAATGGCCATGCATGATGTATTCGGGGCCATATAAGCACTATAAAAGGTGTAGAAACAGACAGTTTAAAATATTAGACTTTGCATTGCGTGAATGTCTTGCAAAAAGAAATCACATGTTTAAAGTCATTGGTTATGTGTAACTAAAGTAACATATATGGCAATGAATTCCATCCAAAGATAGTGTATAGTACTTACTGGGTTCCAACAATTCGACTAGTATTGGCTTGAGTTTCCTCTGGTGTAAACAACTTTGCCATGCCAAAATCTGCAATTTTTGCGTTCATATCTGCATCTAACAACACATTACTAGCTTTCATATCACGATGAATTATCATTAGACGTGAATCTTCATGAAGGTATAAAAGTCCCTTGGCAACGCCTTTGATGATCTTGTATCGCTTTTCCCAATCAAGAAATTCACGTTTCACTGGATCTATAAACACCATCATTAATTGGTTATGGATTAAATTAGTAGTTTCAATTTTAAAGCAATGACGTTAGACTATTTGGGGTTAGCTAAAGTGACCAAAGTCGTTGCTAAAATAAAATATGAAACCCTTGAAAGGTGAAAACAAAATTATTTACTATATACATACCAAATAGGAAGTGATCAAGACTTGCATTTGGCAAGAACTCGTATATCAAAAGCCGTTCGTTCCCATGTATGCTAAAACCAAGCAGCCTAACCAAATTACGATGTTGAAGCTTCGCAACTAGTGAAACCTCATTCTTGAATTCTACATCCCCTTGTCCAGAATCCAATGCTAACCTTTTCTTGCTATTTCGTGTCCATCTTCAAACACACCCTTTATATGAATGTTATGAAATCATATATCAATGCTAAGGATGGCAATAAGATATTCACCCGATACACTAATGGTCAATATGGATGAACTAAATAGTTGATTTATGGATATGAATGATATAAATAATTTTTAGTTGATCGGTCGACTGGGATGATGAATGTCCATCCATAATAACTAGTTTACCACCCAAAATAAATATAGGGACATATAATTTAATATTTTTAATACATAAAACTCTCATGATGAAAGTATTCTCTTAGAGCAAGAGGTATAATAACGCAAGGTTGGGCGTTATGTACACGTGGCATGTGTTAACCTCGCGTTACTACATCGTGTTTCGGCGTTAAGGCTGGTGTTGTCATGGCAACGCAGCGTTAAGCAATGTCGATTTAAAAAAAAAATTACACTTTGGCCCCTCAACGGCTAGGTAACGTTTGAATTTCAAAAAAATAATAATAATACACTTTCGGCCCTTCAAACAGCTAGTAACGGGCAGTTTTTTTTTTCTTTTTTCCTTTTTTTTTAAAGAATTCAAAATCTATTTTTCACCACTATAAATACCCAATTAACACAAACTTTTTTTCAAACTTCCACTACTCAATTTCATATACATATATTTCCATTTGCTTAAAAAAATGTCGGGATTTAACAATAATGAGAGTTTCTTGAACCTCATGGGATGGAATAATCCGAACGCGGGGTCTTCATCAACCAATATCCCTTTGCCTAACCCACTCGGCTTGACGTCCGAGGAACTTTACCAACAATATCAACGATTTCTAATGTGGCAACGAAGCTAACAAATGCTAAACGACAATTTCCAAAATCTACAATTCGATCAACAATCACAACCGCCATCCCAATAATCACGTGCACAAACTGAAACAAATGAAGTATCTGAAGCAACTACGTCTTCACGAAAACCCACAAGTCTTGGTAAACGAAAGGCAAAAAAATCCAAAGAACCCGAACCAATTGACGAAAAAAATCTCGATGTGACCAATACTACATTACGTTGGCAACCAAATGAGGAAAAACTACTTGCATCGTGTTATGTGGCCGTTACCGAGGATGAAAAAGTCGGGCGTTCATAACCGGGCCAAACGTTTTGGTATCGGGTTATGAACGAGTTCAATAAACACAATTTTCAACCACGCAACAAAGATATGCTAACAAGCAAGTGAAAAACGTTGAACCGTGATTGCCAAAAGTTCAACTCGATCTACAAACGTTCAAAACATTGTAAAAAAGTGGGAAAATGAGTTGGATAACATGAAACGGGCTAGGAAAATGTACCGTGACGAGCATAGAGGAGCGTCGTTTCGTCACGAGGATGCGTAGGATGTTTTGCGAAGCCATAAAATATGGGATGCGCCGAAACCGGTTGATTTAACCGGCAATGTCCCAAGCCAAACAACGAGGTGCTATTCGGTCATGATGATTAACCACTTCCGATGGGCAAAAAATGTGCTTTAAAGAAAGCCAAATCCGAGACCACGACGAGTATCGGGGGAGCGAGTATCGGGGGAATAAGCTCGTCAAGCCAATTCGGGGACGTTATGACATCCGACTATCGTATCAAACGGGAACCGACCCAAGAGGCGTACAGGGCGGCTAAAGAAAAAGATCAAACGATTATGAGGTTGTAAGAGATGAAATTTCTCGGTACTGACGCTTCCAAAATGGATGCTAAAACTGCGTATTGGATCGAAATGAAAAAGGAGAAAATCATAAAAAAAAAAATATAATTTGCAACCAAAAGAGTAGATTTATTTGTATTTCGTAATTTCTTTATGTTTTAGTTTACTTTATGTCGTATATTCTTTTTTTTTTCTTTTTTTTATGTTGTAACTTTTTTTTTTTTTTTTTAAATCATATTGTAATGTTTAAGTTTTAATGTTATGTTATTTATTAAATGTACTATTAGTTCTAGTTTAGGGGTTGAATTTGTAATTTTTATTTTTTAAAGAAAAGTGGGGCACACAATGTGGTATTATGGTGGTGTTATTATAAGGGTTTTTGTTTGTGTTAAAGTTGAAATGTTAAAGCTGATGTAGCGCTGACGTGGCGCGGTGTTAACTCACAACTTGAATTACGATACCTTGTGCTCATAGAGCCTTGAGTATGATAACATTTGATCTTGTGTCAATCTCATGTGGCAGATGTTGAGGCGGTGTTACCATACCATGATGGTGGCGTTGAGGGTGGCGTTATAACGCAAGTTACCATAGTAAGGTGCGTTGAAACGTGAATAAAGACATGGTTTTTTGGTGATAACACGGCGTTACCATACCCCAGGTGGTGTTGAGGTGGTGTTATGATAAGATGTGTTTTTTTGTGTTAATGTTGAAATGATAAAGGTGATGTGCCGCTGACGTGGCATCATTTTTTTTTCCATAACTCAAGTTATGGTACCCTTTGCTATTATATATATGTGTTCTGTTAGCTTTGAAATGTTCAATTGAAAATATAATTACATCTAATGTTTGCAATAATTTTCCGTCTTCAAGCACACTCTAAGATTTCTTATAATAACGCTTACTAATGTACTCCCATGATATGAAGTCTTGGAACTTACTTCCTAGCAATATTGATTTAGTTAAACTATACCTTGTAAACAGCTCCAAAACCACCTTGTCCAAGTTTATTGTCTACAGAAAAGTCATTTGTTGCAACTTGCACCGTACCAAAGTCGTATTGCAGCGATTCAGGGGTGCCAATATCCATTTTTTCCGCTAGTAGAGCAAAAGAAGAAAAATATACATCAGAAGATGGTTTAGCAACTATTGTGTTTAGTACCTTTTTATGATTTTTATGTTTTATGCTTTTCTCACTTTTTAAAGTCATTAAAAATGGTCCACGTGGTCAGTGGCGGAACTTGAACAAGTTTTTTGGGGGGCCGAAATAATTTGAAGTGTAAAATGCAGTTCCGCGTTTAACAAAATATCAATCCGATAATGGTATACTATTATATATCCGAAACTTTACTTCTTAATGATATTAATCATAAGAGTTAGAGATCGAGATACTCTTGCATAGAATATTGAAGTTGAACCACATACTCATGCATACAAGAAAAGTAGAACAATGTCTAATTAAGTACATACATAGATAATTAAAGTAAAAATAGAAGACACAAAATTAAAAAATTGAAACACTTAGTAAACATGTTTTCTGAATCACATTATATCAATATCAACACATAAATAAATGGACAAGGATCCTCTTAAGGTGTAAGCACAACTTGACTCAAGTTGGTGCATCATGAGTTATTGGATTTGATCCAATGGCTCATATTTCCCCAACTTGAGTCAAGTAACTTGAGAGGATCCCCACCCTAAATAAATGTCTAACTCTAAACTTTTTGTAACTTATGCCAGAACCAATCACACATAAACTTACGGCAATAAGAGATACTCTCAAAAGTCAAAACTTACGGCAATAACATTAAATAACATTTTTTGGCACTAAAAATATAAAACTGTTGGAAATAATAAGCCAATATGTCTTTGACAAACTTATGAAGCTTAGAGGGTTATTTGGTAAATATATTTAGGTATATTTTCCTAACAAGTAACCATTGGTATGTTTTTGTAAGTGTCTATTTGTGCAGGGGTGTAAAGTGAAATATTGTTGCTATATATCTTTGAATTTGGATCTAGGGTTTCATTCACTCAGTTTTATCTCACAAGTTTTCACATACAAAAGTTGTTAAATCGTTTCTGGTTTTCTGGGTAGTTTTGTTAGATCATCTTGATCTCAATTGTAGTTTGGTTTATTGGTTTAGTGTGTGGGTTGATTGTATTCTTTGTTACACCTTTGTAGAGGGATAACAGTTTGTACTTTGTATTGTTCTTGGTAAGAACCTGTGTTAGGGACTTATCTTCAGTGTATAATGTTATAATAAAAGTATCACCAAGGGGTGGTTGGTTGGGTGATTAGTACTTGTTTGTTTTGGTATCATTTTAACATGGTATGAGAGCCTTAGGTTACGAGCAGTTGTTGCCGATTGATTTTCTTGAGGTTCTTGTTCTGATCTTGGTTCTAATTGTGTTGATTCAACAATTTGGGAGTTGAATCGCGGTTCTTGACGGTTTAATTGAAGGTTCTTGGATTAGATCAGTTTTTAGGGCTTTTTCTTGAAACCCTTGATTTTGAGGCTTTTAGTTTTGGTTAGATTCTAAGCAATTAAAGTTGTTTGGTGGGTTGATCTGGTGATATTAAGTGGTTCTTGGTTGGTTTTCTAGAAACCATAATTTTCTGATTTGGGGTTCTTGGAAACTTTGTGCTCTGGGGTGTTTCTGGGCCTGGTTCTTGGTTATTTCAGCTGCATATAATTGATAGCACTGTAAGTTCTATTTCTTCCTTTAAGGTTAACTGGTTTAGAGTTCAGAGGGTGCAAACAGGTTGGTTAACATCTTGATATGCCACCTAAGAGTGGTACGAATACCTGCTCTGGCCAACCTCAATTCTCTGGGCTTTATCCAAGTTGATCTTGGGTGTGAGTGTTTAATTTTAGGTTTATTTTGTTTTGTTGTTGTGTCTAAGTCACTGGAGGATAGGATTTGGGCAGTCTTGGAAGTTGAGATTGTTTGGTTTGGTTGCAGTTTGGTTGTTTGTTATCTGGTTATTCTGTTTATCTTGTTTGGTAGTTTCTTTGGTTGTAGTTTGGTTGTTTGTTATCTGGTTATTCTGTTTACATTGTTTGGTAGTTTCTTTGATTATCTTGGTTGTTATTCTGGTTGTGTTCTTTATGTTTTGCTATTATGGCTATTATGATAAGTAGTTTAGATCAGAGCAATCCTCTGCATCTCCATCCTAATGACTCTAATTGTGCTTCTATTGTGACTCATAAATTGACTAGGGTTGAGAATTATAGAATATGGGCTAGTGCTATAAAATTGGCTATTCAAATCAAGAATAAAATGGGTTTTTTAGATGGTAGTTGTACCAGGGTTTCTTATGCTGCAAGTCCCTTACTGGAAGCCCAATGGGACAGATGCAATGTTGTTGTGTTAAATTGGTTGTTAACATCTTTATCTCAAGATGTTTATCTTGGTCATGTGTTTTCTGATAATGCTTCTGTTGTGTGGAAAGACTTGAAGGACACTTATGATAGGATTGATGGTTCTGTTGTGTTTAATTTGCTTCAAAAGATAAATAGTTTTAAGCAGGGTGGTTTGCCAGTTTCTAAGTATTATCATAAGTTGATTTCTTTGTGGAAAGAGTTTGATATTCTGACTAAATTTCCTGATTGTACTTGTGAGGCTAGACAAGAGCTTGGTAATCATAGTAAATTATTGAAGTTAATGCAGTTTCTTATGGGTCTTGATGACATATATCAGCCCATAAGGAGTAGTCTCTTGACCAGGGAAATTCTTCCTGAGGTCAAGGATTCCTTTGTTATTATCTCTAAGGAGGAGTCCTAGAGGGATTCCTACCACTACTGTGAAATCTGAGAAGGCTCAGGTTTCTGCTTTTCTTTCCAGAACTTTTGATAATAAGAATGCTAATTGGAAAAGAAACAATAGTGGTAATAGTAATAGAGGGAATTGTGATAATTTGGTGTGCACTCATTGTGGTTTAAAAAGGCATACAGTTGAGAGGTGTTTTGAGATCATTGGATATCCACCTGGTTTTAAAAAGAATCCTACACTAAAGCATGCAAATAATTTTAACAAAACCAATGATCTTAAGGGCACTTCTAATATGAATAATATGGCTAAATATGCTTTTGGCAACTTGTCTTTTAGTAATAAACAGGTTTTGAAGCTTATGAGTCTTATTAATGAGAAACCTGGAATTTCTGCTCACTCTAACATCGCATGTAGTGCCTCATGTTCTTTCTTTAATGGAAGTGTGTTTTTCTATGATCATTTTTATCAGTTTTTTTGTGCCAACTTAAGACTTAATGGGGTCAGTTATCATCTGGGTTGGATAATTGATTTAGGGGCAAATCAACATTTAACTAATTCTGCTCTAAACATGTTTAATGTGGTTGATATTTCTGATTTGAGACTTATGGTTGGTCATCCTAATGGGACTTTGGCTAAAGTTACTCATGTTGGAAATCTGAGACTTAATTGCAATGTTGTTTTGTTTGATGTTTAGGTTGTGCCTGAGTACTATGTTAGTTTGATGTCTGTTAATAAACAGATTAAAGATAGTAAGCTTAGAGTTGGTTTTGATGAGACTAAGTGTTACATTCAGGATTCGAATCAGCAGAGTGTGCTGGGGACTGGTAGTGAATATGGTGGTTTTTATTTATTTGATAAGCTTGCTGATATGTCTTCCAATGTTATTAAAAGTGAGTTTTTGTCTTGTTTTGTGACTAAAGAAGTCTGGCACAACAGATTTTGTCATCCTGCTAACCAAGTTTTGAAATTACTTAAAGGGTCTTTAAACTTATCAAATATTGATCATAATGGTCCTTGTGAGGTTTGCCATAAGTCAAAGCAAACAAGGGATCCTTTTCCAATAAGTGAACATAAATCTGTTGTTTTCGGGGAACTCATACATTTAGATGTTTGGGGACCTTATAAAGTGGTTAGTAGGGAAGGGTATAGGTATTTTTTGACTATTGTGGATTACTTCACTAGATCTGTTTGGGTGTATATGTTAAAAAGGAAAAATGAAGTGTTTGACATGTTTGTGTCTTTTTATAACATGGTTTTTACACAGTTTGATAAGAAAATCAAGGTTGTTAGGTCTGATAATGGTACTGAGTTTGTTAATAATAAGATGAATGAGTTTTTTGATACTAAAGGTATTATTCATTAAACTAGTTGTGCATATACACCACAACAGAATGGTATTGTAGAAAGGAAACATAGACATCTGCTTAATGTTGCTAGAAGTCTTATGTTTCAGGGGGGATTCCTCTTGTGTTTTGGTCTGAATGTGTGTTAACTGCTACTTATTTGATTAACAGGTTACCTTCCTCTGTGTTGAATGGGAAATCTCCTTTCTCTCTTGTGTATGGTAGGGAACCTAGTCTGTCTCATCTTAGGAGTTTTGGGTGTTTGTGTTTTGATGTTATTCTAAAAGAGTCTGATAAGTTTAATGAAAAATCTGAAAAATGTATTCTGATTGGTTATGCTAGTGGTAAAAAAACTTATAAACTTTTGAGTTTAGAAAATAGAGCAGTACTTTATTCAAGGGATATGAAATTTTATGAAACTATTTTTCCATTAAGAATGAGTCATAATGTAACTTCGTAGCCAGTTTCTGAGGTTACTCATCTAAACTTTTTTGATTATAATGAGTCTGAGTCAAAAACCAAAACTCCTAGTCCCATTCCCAATTATGCAAACTTTGAAAGTGTAAATAGAGAATATGCATGTGTTGGTAGAGAAGGTAGTCCTTCTCAACTTGGTATGGTTGTGAACTGTGAGCAGGATAAGAGTTCAGAACAGATGCAACATCCTGCTAGCTCATAGCAACCAGAGTTGGAAGTGTCTGCAACTCCTTTAGATGAAAATCATGAGTCTGAGGGAAACAATTTTCTTAATACAGATGAGACTAGGTTTCAAAATGTTTTTCAAAATCAAATAGAGGAAGGAACCACTAGAAGATCTTCTAGGTCTTCTAGGTTGCCTGCTAAGTTGAATGATTTTGTTCTTAATAATAAAGTTAGATATGGTATTGGTAAGTATGCCAATCATAGTTTGCTCAGTTCTGATAATTGCTGCTTTGTGTCTAATCTGAATAAATCTGGTGAGCCTACTTCTTATTTTGAGGCTTCTAAAGATGTTAATTGGAGATGTGCTATGAATGTTCCGATACATGCTTTATATGAAAATGATACTTGGACTGAAGTTGATCTTCTTTATGGGAGAACTCTTATTGGTTCTAAATGGGTTTATAAGATTAAATATAAAGCTAGTGGTGAAATTGATAGATATAAAGCTAGATTAGTGGCTAAAGGCTGTACTAAAAAAGAAGGTCTTGATTATGATGAGACTTTCAGCCCTGTTGTGAAAACGAGCACTGTTAGATGTCTTATTAGTCTTACTGTTCAAAATGATTGGAAGTTGTTTCACTTAGATGTTAATAATACTTTTCTCTATGGTGATCTGCGTGAGGATGTGTATATGCTTCCTCCCCCAGGTTATCATAAAGAGGGTAGTACTAAGTTCTGCAAGTTAAAGAAGTCTTTATATAGCTTGAAACAAGCTCCTAGACAGTGGAATCATAAACTGTCAGAAGCTTTGTCTGAGGCTGGTTTTGAACAATCTAAAAATGATCGTTCTTTGTTTATCAAAAAAAAAGGAAGTACAGTGATGTTTCTTCTTGTTTATGTTGATGATATGGTTATTTGTGGCAACAGTGAAGTTGAAATTGAAAATTTTAAGAAGTTTTTGAATAATAAATTCAAGATTAAAGATTTTGGTGAGTTGAAATATTTCTTAGGTATTGAAGTTTTAAAAACTAAAACTGGTTTGTGTTTGAATCAAAGAAAATATTGTTTGGAGTTACTTCATGAGTACGGTTTACTTGCATGTAGGCCTGTTATGACACCATTGCCTGAAAATATTGTTTTGAACTGTAAAGAGTCTGAAGATGATAAGTTGTTTGTTTGAATCGCTCCTAACTCGTAAATGGAACGACATTGACGGGATTACATTTTCTATCTTTGTTTGCTTAAACACATGGGCTTGTTATGTCAATTTCCCATTGTTGTATGTGTTTAGGTATAAATACCCCTCCATACTTCCATGGAGGGGTGAGACTCTTAGTGTAAGCTTTTCATCTTTCATTAATAAAACACCTACTAGTTTCCCTTATCTCTCTAGTTTCTCTTTCTAACTTGAAGATGGTGTTCTTCCATCTTCCAAGACCTCCCGATTCACCAAATCATCCATACAATCGATCCTAACATTGTTAAAGAATATAACAAGCTATCAAAAGCTTGTTGGAAGGCTTATTTACCTTACTATGACTAGACCTGATATTGCTTATGTTGTGCATTGCTTGGGTCAGTATATGCATGCTCATTTACAGTCTCATTTTAACATTGGGTTAAGGGTTTTGAGGTATCTTAGGCTTGCTGCAGGAAATGGTATAAGTTTTAAGAAAAGTGAGAAGTTTAGTGTTGTGGCATTCTCTGATGTTGATTAGGCTAAATGTCCAGTCACCAGAAGGTCTGTCTCTGGGTATTGTGTTTTTGTTAATGGTAATATTGTTTCTTGGAAGAGTAAGAAGCAAAATACTTTGTCAAGATCTTCAGTTGAAGCTAAATACAGATCTATGGTATTTGTTACTTGTGAAGTTATGTGGATACTTAAGATCCTAAAAGATCTTGAAGTGTCTGAGAGTTGTTATGCTTTGTTGTGATAACAAGGCAGCTATGCAAATAGCTGCAAATCCTGTTATGCATGAAAAAACTAAGCATTTTGATATTGATGTGCATCTTATTAGAGAAAAAGTGGCATCAGGTTTGATTGAAACTGTGAAGGTTGGTTCAAAGTATCAAACTATTGATGTGCTAACTAAAGCACTTGGTACTGCACAACATGCAGTTATGGAAAAGAAGCTTGGTATGGAAAATCTTTTTGCTTCATCAGTTTGAGCGGGGGTGTTGGAAATAATAAGCCAATATGTCTTTGACAAACTTATGAAGCTTAGAGGGTTATTAGGTAAATATATTTAGGTATATTTTCCTAACAAGTAACATTTGGTATGTTTTTGTAAGTGACTATTTATGCAGGGGTGTAAAGTGAAATATTGTTGCTATATATGCTGAAGGCTAGATCTAGGGTTTCATTCACTCAGTTTTATCTCACAAGTTTTCACATACAAAAGTTGTTAAATCATTTCTGGTTTTCTGGGTAGTTTTGTTAGATCATCTTGATCTCAGTTGTAGTTTGGTTTATTGGTTTAGTGTGTGGGTTGATTGTATTGTTGTTACACCTTTGTAGAGGGATAACAGTTTGTACTTTGTATCGTTCTTGGTAAGAACCTGTGTTACGGACTTATCTTCAGTGTATATTGTTATAATAAAAGTATCACCAAGGGGTGGTTGGTTGGGTGATTAGTACTTGTGTGTTTTGGTACAATTTTAACAAAAACAATTTACGCTAATTGGTCAAGGTTTTGGTGGGCGGGTCCCTCCCCTACCCTCATAAAGTTCGGCCGTCGCAAGTGGTTTTACCTGAACGGCACTCGTAGTTCATCAATTTGGGAATTGCATCAACACTATTTCACATGGAAACTTCACACACTAATGATCCGTTATTTTAACACTGTAAGGGCCCGTTTGGATTACCGAATGTATATAAAGTAATTATAATATGTCAAATGTAGTAAGAATAAATTGTAATTTGAATGAATTATAATATGTTGTATAATGGTAATATGAGGGAAACTATGGTTACTAAAAAAAGTTAAATAAATTATTAATTAATTAAAATTATAATATGAGGGAAGCTAGTGTATGAGGGACGTGTAAGGTTCGAGTAAAGACCAGGGATGTCTCAAGTTTCGTGTTGGAAAACGTCATATATGTTCCTGAATTAAGGCAAAACTTGATGTCGTTAGGCACTCTTGAAAAAAACAGTTTACCATGAAGATGCGATCGGGCAGGATCAAGATTATAAAGGGTTCACTGGTGGTTTTACCAGGAAGAAAAAGAGCTAATTGCGTATATACATTGGATAGTCAATCAGTGATGAGAAGGATATCGAAGGGTATGAAGAAGTTAGAAGAATCTTAGACTCGGAGTAAGATCAGTACGGGTAATGTTCTTGAGTCTTGTAATGAGGGATCTGCACAACAATGTACAAAGACTGGGGTCGCCAGACATTTATTTAGGTGGTGCAGGGATACGTAGCTGAATGGGTTCGTTCAGGAGATAAAGATGACACTCTTGGCTAACGCATGTTGTTTTTTGATTCAGTATGATATGTCCGAGGCGTTTTTGGCCAGAGGACAAAACCAGGTCAACACATATGGTGAATAGGGCACCATTATCAGCGATTGGATTCATGACACCTATGAGTATGTTGGGGTTTCCGGTTAGCTTGTTTGTTAAAGCAATATGTGCTTGAACCGGTTAAGGACACATGCATATTCCTGGGTACTCGGGGTATTGAAGATTATCAACTTTGGAGGTCAAATGACATTACTTCAAATGTAGTGCTTTACAGGAGTATGGTTTCAATGAGAGCGGGAAATACAAGAAAACTTTCATTGGTTTTGGTGGAGATACAAGTTCAATGCAAGTGTTGTTGGGAGTTGCGTTAGGTCGAACCATGGGAGGATCAGGCATTTGAGGTGGAAGCTCAAGGGAATGTCAATCAGGGTGTTGGATTACAGGAAGCACGGAATCATTCAGGGATAAAGAAGACAGTAATGAGGTTGTTTTTGTAGTTGCGGCAGTGGAGAAGTAATATGGACATTATTCATTGACTTTCAATGATACAATTTCTTACGAGGTGACTTCCTAATGGAAAGACGGATTGAAAGAATAAATGGATGCTTGGTTAGATGTGTATGTACTTAGCAATGATTGTAGTAAAAGTAGTGATGACAAGAACAACTACTACTGGGAGTATACACCATATATGTTCATAAATCTATCTGTTTATATAGATTATGCTATTTATTAGGTTGAGATCTGTGTTACCAACGGTTTATTGGATGAAGCAAAGTTAAATACACTTGGTATTAAGATTGTTTGGGATCGGAATGGGAAACTCTGAGGGTTTCATAGTCTAAGGCTTACAACGAGAAGCTGGTACATACTTTGTTGAAGGGACAATCCATATTGTCGCTGAAGGGTAGTCTATTGTGGAATGTGTTGTGGAAAATAATGGTTAGTGGTCAATATATAAGCCGTTGAAAGCAAGGGATGATCTTGTGGACTACACGAGACTTGAAATACATGTGTGTATGTTGGATGAGTTTGATATTGGGTTTCAAACAAAGGAACAAGTTTTTGTGGATTCTGACAACACCGTAGGTCATGACATGGGTATATTGATCACAGAGTATGGGTTTATGAAAAAAGGATGTGCATGAAGCTAGTAATCTATGATGCAGCACATGGTGGCCTTGTCGACAACTAAAGTAGGAGTATATGACACTTAAAGAGGCTGTAAAGGAGGCAATTTGAAAAAATGTACTCTTGACAGCGTTAGAAGCTGAACTATGGTTAGTAGCGGTTTTTTGCTACTTGTGTCTGGACAAAGGCGGTCTCTGGTAAGAGGTTTGAGCACTTTTGGAAGTTGATGCATGTGTGAGTTAGCTAATATGATACTAAGGTGAAACTTGTTATATATTATTATACAATTAGATATTTTGCAAGGGTAAAAAGTGAATGTTTAGCAATTTTTTTTGTCAAATTAAGAGACGAAGTCGGTTCAGATGCATTATATTGCATAGAAGACTTCTTAAGTTCGAGCATTCATGAGTCTCGGTTTCACCTTTGTTGTAGAAAGATTTAACTCCTTTTAGGGATGGTTTTCTTCCCTCTAATCTCCATAAGAAGAAGTGGGGGTGGGGGGAGGGAGTGGTCATTGTACAGTGTTGGACCTTAGTGTTATAGAAGAAAAGTTAGGGTAGTTAAGTGTTTATATATGTATTATGTAATTTATGTAAAGTCTGTAAACCGAAATTTTAATTGGGTTGGGTCCTTTAGTAGAGAATATAACCGTTTGTTTGGTTGTAACGGTTAAAAAAAAGGTAGGAATCCTTAATCTACATTTAATCGATCAATCAATATCAGTTGTAAAGTCATCAATCAATACATGTTTCTGACTTTCAGTTTCAAGTTAATATCAATGTACTGATATTGTTTATTTGATTGCAAGTTTCTGTCCCAAACACTCCTGTTTCCATCCATACCGATTCAGAAGTTTAATCGAATGCCATTTATCAACAGTGGTATCAGAGAAAGAGTCAATCGATCCAGGGAAGAATGAGTGCAAGTGGCCATCGATTGCAGCAAGAAAAGAAAGATTGTAAGTGATCGTTTTTTTAAGTGTTTCTCGCTTTCACTTTATATGTTTCAGAATTAGAATTATATAAAAAAGTTAGAAAGTAAGAAACTCGAACCCTTTGTGGTTCAGATCAAGTTTAACCGAATCCTAGTGATTCTTAGCAAGTCAAGACCGAATCCTTAGGTTCATAGCAAGTTCCGAGCCTTAAGATTCAATTAGCAAGTTTCGAGCTTTTTTTCTTAGGTTCAAATAGCAAGTAGAACCCATGATTCAAACTACCAAGAAAGTAGAATCATTGGGTTTTAATATCAGCAAGAAAGGATCAATTATTTTTTATCAAAGCAAGTAAGAACCAGATTAGCAAGTGGGTCTAGAAAACACAATATTGATTAGCAAGTTGGTCAATATTGAGCAAGTTTAGCAAGAAAACCTGGTTAGCAAGTTGGCCAGTAACAAGTAAGAGTTTTGATCTTTTAATCAAACACAAGAGCAAGAAAACCAGAAACCATCTCGGTTCTGATTGTAAGTACTAAGTAAGTTAAAAGCAAGCAAGCATGGTAGAAAAAGAAGGTGACAAGCATGATAACGCATCAAGCAGTGCATCAGTTCGAGAACAAGGAAATGCTTCACTACAATGTCCAAAATTGACCGAAACAAACTAAACTACGTGGGAATTGTTGATGGAAACAATATTGAAGGCCCATGGTCTATGGGAAACAATTGATTCCGAAGATGCGGTGGGTGAGAAGAAAGCACATACGTCAAAGGCAATGATCTTTCAAACATTTCCCGAAGATGTACTAATGCAAGTAGCACAGTGTTCGACTACAAAGGAAGTTTAGCACTCGATCAAAGTTCTGTTCATTGGAGTAGACTTAGTTCAGAAAGCAAGTTCGCAAACTTTGAGGAGTGAACTAGAGTCTTTAAAGATGAAAGAAAGTAAGTGGTTTTGCTAGCAAATTGAGCAGTATGAGGGCAAAATTTAGAAGTCTTGGAACTACACTCGAAAGCAAGATAATTGTGAGGACACTACTCAATTCGGTTCCAAAGAAGTTTTTACCGATCGTGGCAACTATTGAACAATATCAAGATTTAGACAAAATGTCGTTTGAAGAAGCCGTTGGAAGATTAACAGCCTTTGAAGAACGAATCAAAAATCAAGACACGCTAGAGGAAAATGATCAAGACAAACTTCTGATGGCAAATTCAAACAACCAAAGTCATGGTAAAGCGGGAGGTAAAAATTTCAACAAAGAAGCCGAGGAAAGCATGAAATGGAAGTATAGCCCAAATGCACGTGAGACAAGTACGAGTCAAGGAACTAAAGATAATAGCACTTACAGATGCTATGATGTGGTGACTTAGGTCATTTTGCACGCGAATGCACCAAATGGAAGAAGAAAGACAAGGAGGAACAAGCACATCTCATTTATGAAACTGACGATGAGCCCACATTGTTGTGAAGTCAAGTAAAGAAGACATAATTTCCGTCTATAACATTAGGGAGGTGAATGTTGGACCTTAATGTTATAGAAGCAAAGTTAGTATATATGTATTAAGTATTTTATGTAAAGTCTGTAAACCGAAATTGTAATTGGGCTGGGTCCTTTAGTAGCGAATATAACCGTTTGTTAGGGTTGTAACGGTTTAAAAAAATAAATAAATAAATAAAAAAGATCTGTAATCTACATTTAATCGATCAATCAATATCAGTTGTAAAGTTATCAATCAATACATGTTTCTGACTTTCAGTTTCAAGTTAATATCAATGTTTTTATATTGTTTATTCGATTGCAAGTTTATGTCCCAAACACTCCTGTTTCCATCCATACCGATTCAGAAGTTTAATCGAAGGCCATTTATCAACATACATTATCTTCTTTTCTTACTTAATACATAAACGTTTTAAGGGTTATTCTTGCGCATATTCTCATTGACTGTTACGAGTTCTAATAGTAGAGTATCGAGTTCTTCTTGGAGTCATCTATTAGTGTGTGTATTCCGCTCTCAGCTAAACCAAGTTGTTAGCTTTTGACTAACAGGAGGAAATCACGAGTATTTGATTTTGGGTAAAAGTCAAAAATGAAAATAATAGGGTATTTTCATCCATATTTAGCATTTAGGTACAAAATTTGAACTTAGGTGTACTATGTTGGTACTTAAATGGACATATTTAGCATTTAGATAAATACGAAAAATTATGTTTTTCATTTTTGACTTTTACCCTATGATTTTGGGTTAGTAACGTTTTGGATTGATTGATGGCAGGGCTTAGATACTCCCTCCGTCCCAAAATTTAAGTCCAATTTGACTTTTTGACACGAACTTTGACCTTAAATTTTTTCGTTTGTATTATATAACACTTGATGAAAATTATAGCAAATGAAAACACATTTAAAACACAATCCATTTATATATTTTGCATCAAGTATTATATAACACAAACAAAAATATTTAAGGTCAAAGTTTAAGTCAAAAAGTCAAACTGGACTTATAATTTGGGACGGAGGTAGTACATAATTAGGGTAATGATATCCTTCCACGAAGTATTTCTAATTCGTCATCCTAACAACAAAACATTCAAATAATTGTGGCTTATAACTCGTGGATCCTTTAGCTCTTGTAGTAACTATGACATTTTAAAGATGAACTAAAGCCTGAATTAAAAGACGGAACATGTAGAAACAATTTTTATAGGGCTTTAAGGTAGAGCACCAAAGTAACTAAATGACCACCCACAATAGACACCTTAAGTAATCACTAGAAAATAAACACAATATATAAGTATCTGTGACATTAAGCTTGGAGATTGGATCTTACATTTCGGGGGCATAAGCCGTGCTTGCTTCATCTTTCGTTTCTTCAATCGTATCAAGACACAAAGTAAAGAAATCATTATGACAACGATGACTGTCATTGTGACAATTACAATTCTCACGGTTCGTGTTGTATTTTTCTTTTTCCCTGTGACGCAATATATATAACAATATTAATTGAAAGATACTAATTTAACGCAAGTAAAATTGGTTATTTACATAGCATAATAATTGCGCAAAGCAGCGGGTTCAGAGGCGCATGTTGTTTAATGAGTTTTCGATTTTAACTTTTTTCGTCGAATAGTGTTTGACACTTTTCTATAATGAATGATAGTTTATAGAACTTGTGTCTTCATGTTGTGAGACTGTAAAGAATTATTTATATATATATGTTATATTACTATATGAGAATTTAAAAAGTTATAAATTTTAATATTATTATATAAGTTATATTTTATTATAAGGAGTAAAGATAAAGATATAATAGAAAAACTAACACAATTTACACTACCATGGTAATAGCGCAAAGCAGTGGGTTCGAAGTTTTTGATTTTAACTGTTTTTGTTGAATAGTGTTTAAGAGTTTTCTATAATAAATTATAGTTTATAGAGATTGTAACTTCATGTTGTAAGACTCTGAAGAATTAATATATATGTTATAATGTTATATGAGAATTTAAAGAGTTATAAATTTTAACATTAACATATTAAATTCATTATATTAGTTATATTTTATTATAAGGAGTGAAGATAAAGATATAATAGAAAAACTAACACAATTCTACAATTAGCAAGTTTGTTAAGACTTCTAAGCTTTATTATGGTGAATGCAGTTACACGTTTTTGATAATCATTATTAATAGTTATAACTTTTAGTGTTTACACGTTTTTAATATCAATGACCAAGGTATTTATTAGTTTTGGTGGTTTTATTTCAGATTTAAGTTTATTTACATACTAAACATTTACTCACATATCAAAGGACAAATCTTAGCCACTAATTTTTAACAAACCCACTTTCATCTTTCTTTTTTTTCAAATATTAACATCTCTTAAACCGCTAATCGTTAAGCAAAAACATATACCATTGCGACAAGCATTTCAGTATCTTTCTATAGATAGGCATTTTTATATACTTTCGGCAAACTTTTTTTTTTTTATTTTTTTCACGTTTTTTCGTTTTTTTTTTTTTTTCCTTCGTTGTTGAACTTTGCATGAGAAATCACATGTGATATTACACTAATTTATATAAAAACACATAAAATCACATGTGATGTTTCTCACATGTGATTTTATGCCAACTAGATTTTTTTACATGTGAATATAGAAGTTTTATAAATAAACTGCTATAATCTATAATTCGGATATAGTGTGTGTGTGTGATATATGGTTGGAAAGTCAAGAATATATGTTTTTCATTGGAAAAAAAGGGAAAAGTTATTGATTTGTAGACAAATACTTATATCCAATTATGTATGAATGTTTAGTGTTCGAACTTCGATATTAATGTTAAATTACATGTGATATGTACTTCGAATTTTGATACAGCTAAGAAAACGTGAAAAAGACCAAAAAAAAGTTTGTCTTAACATGAAAGTAAGTGGTTGAGATTTGTTTTGGTATGTGAAAAATTTTGATATGTAAAATAACTCATGATTATGTAAATTATAAAGATAAATGAGAAGACTTGATCGAGCTTTATGATAGGACAAATAATGTGTAAGTTATACATACCTGGGGAAATATCGGTCTCGTTAAAAAACTTTTCTATATCATACTGGAAATTACACATGGGTACAAAAAATGTCCCTCCAGCTTTCTCACCAAATTGTTTTGGTATCTGATTAGTTAGACCTTGTAAGCATCGTTCACACTCCCGCTTCGATAAGTATGGATTACACTGCACAAGCGCATATATAGTTTCAAGACCAGGTCCCCTCGTGTTCCCAGTTGCGAACTTCTTTAGCGGACCCCCATCAGACGCTTGAGCTCTAAGCCTTTCCATCAATCCTCTCAAAGCCACAATAAACAATTCAAAATCCGTTGTATCTTGGAATTGAGATATGACGGGACTCAAAAACTTATTATAAGTGTTTGATAGTATAGTATAATTGTCCCAAATGAACGAACAATATTCGAAGTATGATATCGCTACATATTTGTAAGAACATTGTTGTCGAATTCTACCAATGGCATTATTCAGACAACTTTGACAGATATCTGGATTGACGTCGCCTCGACATAGAGAGATTGAGTTGACTGTATTGTTATCTTGGCCAGTTGAGTGATTGTAGAAACCAAATCCGTTGTTGGTGGTAGGGAGGATCGATAAGGTGGTGTTTAGATTTTTTTCATACGTACTGTTTGTGGTATAATTGTCAGCGTTATAACAATAAACATAAACTAGGCGATTTGATTGAGCTAGACTGGTGGTAGTGGTATTGATGATTAAATATACCAAGACGAAAGAGAACCATAGAAGGATCTGGTTTCGGACGAGCTTGATCATCATGTTTTGTGATGTGGAACTTAAAGAGTTGATCGTAGAAACAACACCATATCTGTTGACACTTTTAGATCAAGGAAGTCATGTATATATAGGAACTACACACCGTGATATATATATTATTAATATCACCGTTTCTTTTTTAATAAAAAAATGTTAACATCACGGTTCCTTTTTACTATCACAATGAAATCAACAATAAAATTTTAATATCGCAATAACTTCTTTTATATCACATAAACTTTTTTTCTTTTTTTAATATAATTGTTAATATCACCGTAACTATAATATATTTTTTTAATAAAATTTTTAATATCATACTAACTATCATATGTTTCTTAATATCACGGTTCATTTTTACATGTAAAAAAACTTAATATCACAATTGATTTTATAATATCATCATTTTATAATATCGCAATTTCATAATATCACAATAGGACTCATAATATCGTCAATATCACGGTAGGACTCATAATAAAAAAAAACAAAAAGTGCTCAGAAAATTCTGAAAAAATAAAAAAATTAAAAAAGATAACAATAGTAAGGATCGCTCAAAAGAAAAAAAAATTAAAAATGGTTTTGTAATTGATTGGTACCGTAAAATTAAAGCAGAGCTTGACTTTTTTACAAAAAGTCAAGATCAGGTCTGGAATGGGCGGTCCAGATTTATCCGTACGTCCACACCAATACCGTCTTCCACGGGTTATGTGTCCCAATACCGTCTTTCACGGTGTATGGGGGAGGTTGAGACGTAGACAGCCTTACCCCTACCTAAGATAGAGAGGCTTCGGTTCTACCAGAGTAGGAAAGACCTCCGGCCTACAAGAGGTGAGGATCGAACCCTTGACCTCTGTCTCCGGTCAAGGGTGTTATCCTGATCTTATATATATATATATATATATATATATATATATATATATATATATATATATATATATATATATATATATATATATATAGTTATGATCAAATAAGAAGATTACTTAAAATAAGAAAGAATAAGAAAAACTATAACTGCAAATCTGAGATGCACCGACCTAAATTAGATGCATCCTTATAATCTTAGATGCATTAAAAGGCACCATGATGTGTTTTCTAGCCTTTAATCAGATGCATATACGTATATTAGATGCATTTCATGATTTCTCTTATTTTTTGTTCCTCTGCACGTGCCGAAATCATGAAAATCAATTTGCACCATCTATACATCAAATTAACTTTTGAAACTCAAGATGTTGCATCTATATGAATAGAAATGCATCTAATGCAAGTCATTGCATCTCAAATGCATGGTTTTGGTCACTTTTCACCACTTCTTATTTTAATTTACTTCTCACTAGATCCCTACTATATATATATATATATATATATATATATATATATATATATATATATATATATATATATATATATATATATATATATATATATATATATATATATATATATATATATATATATATATATATATATATATATATATATATAAAATCTAGATCAAATAAGATCAAACTTAAAGTTGTTAAAATGAGATCCAACTAAAATTTGACAAGTGACACTCTCCTCACAACAAAAATAAATTTTTTATTAGCTACAATTAAAATTGTTAAAGTTTCGATAGATTTCTTTTTAAAATTTACGAAACCTAGATGATAGACTTTGATTAGAAGTATAATGTGTATCAGGTTTTTGTATGTGTATCAGATTTTGGAATATTTTTAGTGTAACGTGTATCAGATGTATCTATAATCCAAACACATGTATCATTTGGTTATTAGTTGCTAAAATGTTAATTTTTATTAAAATATTTTTTTTAAATGTTTTATTACTAAAATTGTTATTTATAAATGTTTTAGTGGTTTTTTAGACTTGATCTTATATATATATATATATACACACACATACTAGACGAGTACCCGCGCCTAGCGGCAGCGGTGTCTAGTTTCAACAAAATTTTAGCAGTGATTAAGTTTGTTTCATGAATCAGGATTTTAAGTGTTAAGGAATCCATTTTGAATGATTATATTGTTTTTCTGATAGCGTTATTTTGTATTTGAAATTGTCTTTTTTTATAGCATTTTTGTAAGTTACATTAATCAATTAATATCTCTACTACTTATAATAGAGGGATGCATCTCTCTCCTAAAAAAATTTCAGACATTTAGACTTGCAACAAATTAAGCATGATGTACAACACTTGAAAGCACATAATTTTTAGATTTACACCAAAATAAGCATAGTATACAACATTTTAATGCACATATTAAAAAAAACCACATTAATGCACACTTTAATGCACATATTAAGAAAATAAAACACCACATTAATGCTATTAAAGTGGTCAATTAATACACCATTTAATTTACCCCTTCACCAAAATATACAATTATCTAATCACAATGTACAATCTAATTATACAATTAACCAAAACAAACAACATCAAACCACAACTATCTAAAACTCATCTCCTGAGCTTACAACCAAACTCAAACAAGAATCAAAAACAAAAAGAACTCAATGATCTCAGATCCGTGTTGGGGTTATGAAACCACTATATTTAAAGATTAACACATGGTGAGGTTAGACATTGGCAGTGAAGATCCGGTCATTCCGGCAACAACTATGGCGGCGGCGTCATTGGCAGCGGATCTATAGAAAACCAAAAAACGGTCTTTGTTTGTGTTTCGGTTCTGAGTAAATGAGTTATACTCGTGGTTTTTTTTATTGTGATTCGGTTTATAATGATAGAAATCAAAGGGGCTGTTGAGGCTTCGTATTTGTGTGAATCGATTAAAGAAGAAATGATAAGATTTTGTGATGATTTGTGTTCGTTTGGTGGGTGATCTGTAAAACGAGAGAAACATATGGAGGGGGCAAAGTATGTGAGTGCGTGAACTAATGAGAAATTTTAGGGTTATCTAATATATTAGGGTTGATATGTTTGGACATGTATCTGGTTAGTACTCATTGAGTTTGTACCTGACATATGGGTTGGACTACATGGGCTGGCTATAATGAAAAATGAGGGGCCGAATTTTAGTGAATCATTACAAGGGTGCCTGGGCTGAGATGGTGCATACCGAAAATTAGCTTACTAATTGTTATTTGAGCTAATTTTGGAATATTAAGTGGTTTTCGGTTACATTTGAGCTTCTTAATGACAATGTGATTAACTTTTTAGGGGTAAATTTTATTGACGAGATAGGGATAAATATTATTTCAAGATTCACTATGAATGTTAAAAGATATTTATTTACGGATAAAAATGTTGCAGCTAATTATGCATATTAATAATTGGTATATTTATGTTTAATGCCAAATTATATTTCATTTAGTAATGACGTCTATTTTAACTTATTTTTCAACGATGCTACTTATGTTCCTTTCTTTCATTCGGACCTTCTGTTCATTTGGATACGAAGTAGTTTTAATTGTTATAGGTTATAGTCATTTTAATTAAAAATTATCATTCTTTCGTAAAGTTATTGTTAAAAAAAACGTATAAATAAATAACATTTGTTCGCCACAAAATTTAGTCAGCGAGTAGCATGGCCATCGCGGTGCCCTCTTAATAAAATAAAAATAACGTCATTTTTTGTTGGAAGGAGAAATAAAACACCAATTTTTTTTGTCCTTAAAGAGCTGTAGTACATAAATAATTATTGTACATAAACAAAAAAATGCGAATACAAACATAAAAATATTTATCTTTCGTCTTTATGTCTCAACCTTTCACGGGTTCCACAACTAATTCATCATTTCTCTTATAATTTTGTCAAATTTTAAATCTGGTTCGACCCGGGTGGTTCAACCGGTTGAACCATTCCGGTCAAAAAAACAAGTCGATTTAAACCGAGTCAACCCGACAGGTTGGGTCGAAAACAAGTCAAATTAAATCGGGTTAACCCGCCGGATTTGAAGCGTCCCGGGTCAACCCGGTTTTCGATATGTATTAATAGTTTTCATTTGAAATATATATCTTCAACATTTGTATCGGTTTCAACGGGTCCTATCTGGTTCGTTTTCGGACGGCTTTAATTGGTTAGCCGAACTGGTGGCGACACCGGTTTCCGGTTGAACACGTTGGTCCGGTCCGGTCTGATTTTCAAAACTATATGTAACATCAACTTGTTAGCTTGTATAAAGTTTTTTGTGTTTTATTAATTTATATAATATGTATAATATGTACTTTTCATTTTAGGATGTTTTAATTTTATATTTTGGATTATGTTATAGCTTCTTTAAATTGTACATTATGAAAAAAAATTTGTACTTTTTAGTAAGGGGTGTTTTAATTTATTGTTTTTAATTTGGTAGATGTGCTTTTAATTAGTTGTACAATGTGAATAAATTATTTTATTTTTAAGTAATGAAGTGTTTTAATAAGAGTATTAATTACACAATGCATTTCTTTTTCATTTGACCAATTTTAACAATTCAACTTTTCAACTTTTTGACTTTTACCGTTTTTCTATTATATATAGTATATATATAGATATAGATATATTTTATTATATATTTTTTAATCAATGATGAACAAGATATATCTTGTATTTTAGATCTTATTAACATTGAAATAAAGTAAGTGGTTTGGAACTATACATATCAAAATTTTGTCTGACACTTGAATTCGTGCATCCTGGAACGATTGGAATTTAGATCCAACCACTGCTTGTAACATTACATTGCCAATTTTGTCTCTTGTTTTTTGCTAGAGGTCTTTAATAAATTTTTGCCGTTCAAAAAGATTATACATATATAACAATATATTTAATATATTATTAGAAGAAATAGAAAATAACTAGAGCCACAACCAACGCGTCATCTAAGAAATATATACAAGACTAGATATAATAATATATTAGTATATTATCAAAATAGGCCAAAAATACAACCTTGATCCATTATTTAGTCATTTTCAACATTCTTTTCTCATTTTTGTAATGCTCAACTGATAAACTGCTCGACTCTACCCAAATTTTGACACGTGTCATTTCTTTGGCTGCTCAACTGCTCGACTTGACTGCTCAACTGCTCGACTTTGACTACTTAACTGCTCGACTCCACCTAGTTTTTGACACGTGTAATTCTTTTGTATTTTTTTCTGAAAAAAAAGTACAAAGGAATGACACGTGTCAAAATTTGAGTGGAGTCGAGCAGTTGATCAGTTGAAAATGGCTAAAATGGGAAAAGAATGATTAAAATGACTAAATAATGGATCAAGGTTGGATTTTTGGCCTCTTTTGATAATTTTCTCATAATATATTTAATATATTAGACAAATTAAAAGTAACATTGTATTTTACCAAAGAACTTTTTTTTTTTTTTTTTTTTTTTTTTTTTACATACTAACATAATTACTAGTGATGTGATTGATCTGGGTTAAGGTTTATACGTCTGACAGGTAAAATGGGTGAAATCCATAAAAATTTGATATTATCTAACGTCTTAGACAAAGAGTGTTAAACATTTGGACGTGTACCCAGTCCGACTAGTTTTACCCTAACCCACCTGGTTGGTTTGACATGTACCCAATGTGGCCCTTCCAAACCCGCATTGACCCAACTAGACATCAAATACCAAAAAGTGTATTGAACTTATCTCGGAGAAACTCTGGTAATAAAACCATTTCTACGAAAACTGAAAGGGAATTGATACTCACACCATATTTTTTTATGCATGCACTAAAATTTATGCATTATAGTATGTACCGTACAATATTGTAATGCACAATTTGTGATGCATGCATTAAAAAATATGATGCGAGATCACCTCTCACATGTAGAAAGTCAACTAACTATTTATGAGAGGGGCAAAATGGGCGGTCGCCGGATCGAGTTGGCAAAAGGTCACAACAGGTCTAAGCATTAATGTGTTTAATAAGATTACAAAAGCAATATTGTGTTATATGAATATTATATGCATTATTATAAACATTAGGTGACACTCGACCCCTTTTTCTAAGCTACCTCTTGAACACATAGTCACACGGTACATATACTTCAAATATTTGGTAAGAACAACATATCTATATCTATACTACTTATAATGCATCTTGTACCTTTTTTTCTATTAATTTTTTAAGATTTCTTAATATAAAACTTTTAAGCAAATACAAGTAAAAAAACATAAGTTACAACTATTTGAAGCACAAATAAAACTAAAAAACAGTATTCAACATATACAATTAATATACTATTTAATTTACCCTTTCACCAAAATATACAACAATTTAACCATAATGTACAATCTTATCAAGCTATTAAGCCAATCACTTAAAAATAAAGCCATTAGGCTGGTCGGTCGACTGATTCGGTCACCATTGCGCCTACCGAGTCGCCGCCATTGCATCATGAGGGTTGAACTGGGTCGGTCGGCTCCAAAATTGACGAATGGTTCATCCCTTCGACCGATAACTCACTCGACTAAAAAACAAAAAAGTGAACTGTTACATTATTGAAAAAACATTTTTAACTTTGTAAGATTTATTTATTTATTTATTATTATTATTTTTTTAGGCTACCCACTAGTCACTCATCAACTCACTGTAATAACAAAGATCTACCTAGACTCGAAAATGAAAAGAAAACTAAACAAGATCTCCGTTATTATAATTTCTAAATTAATTGTTAAAAAAAGTATAGCTGCATAACATCACATTACCAGAAAATTCAGTCACAGGATACCCGCCGTCGTATCGCGCGAATACCCTGCTAGTATAATATTACTTTTAAGTTATGTGAACTTTAAGACCAAAACTCGGGGTTATAAGCTAGTAAACTATGGGGGTGTTTGTGTTTTGATGCTTATTGTGTTGCAAAGACGCAAAAAATCTATTATACGTGTTTGGAAAAAACACTAGTGATAAATCACTATTCGCACAAAAAAGGTTTTAGCTCAGTTAGTACTCATTTCAGAAAAACCCATAGGTCTACTGGAAAGATTTTGCTGATAAAAGTGTTGTATATATTACGTGTATTGCTATTAGAGACAAATAAACCATAACATAAAACATAAAAGTGTAGAGAAACGATACCGTAAATTTTTGAATTGTTGAGACACAAAAAACACAAGGAAAATGTTGAGGCCTGTGATGCTCACAGTTTTCTTAAGACAGATTCTTCCTCTCCACGGTGCTTGAGAATCATGAACGTCTATCTCCCAGGATACAACAACAACGGATAACTCCGTTAGCACAAACGGGTTATCAAGGCGAACCAAAATCGTGCCTTCCCTCTATTACAAACCGGATACACACAAGGTCAATATGAACGTTAAACAAATATGGGGAGGAGTAAGTTGTATTTCTTGGTGTATGGAAATGAGAGGAGAGCTCTCAACTTATAGGAAATGGAATTGAAAGAAAACGGTCATAATTAATTAACAAAATTAATTTTACTAATGTCTCATGAATTAAAATAAAATCACAAATTAATTTTATTTTCAATTCACATTAGTACACATGATGACAAACATCAATTGTCATTCAACTCCTTTGACCACATTTTCCAACAATCCCCCACATGAATGCAATTGATAAAAGAAAACAAAATTCAAGACTCAATGATGTAATAGAGTTTTGCAGTTGATATTTGCATAGGATAGGTAGGTGTTACCCTTTGAACCTTCCCTCGTGAAATATACTTAGCCTCCTAGCAGCCAGTAGAACTTGATGTCTTTGAACTGTCCGCTGTTTTGTGACGACAATATATATTCACACAAATATCTCCTTGACACATTTTGGTTCTCATAGTTATGTTCGTTATGGTCATGAACATTAGCCTGGTTATGCGAGAGCTGTTAAGAATTGCGCCCCCACAATTCCCTTAGAAGCGACCCCACTTCTCTCCCACATAGGTGATTCTCCATTAATCATTAAAAGCCATATGCTTAACCTCATATTGTCCTTTGTTATAGGAATGGACTAGGAAGTTTGCTAACTCCCTAAAATAAATGTGGAGTTTATTACTCCCCCACAGTGACCTCAGTTTATACAAGTAGGTTGTCCTATTGAACCCAGATCTTGGGATCTCCAGTCAGCTGGGTTAGGCTTTCCTTCATATAAACTTTTCAAGGGCTTTAGTCACATTCCTCTTCAATACTTGCTAACTAACTCTCACATTTAGCTTTTCACAAGCGGATCCGCAAAGTTATTCTATGACTTTATATTGTCAATAGGGATAACCCATGCTGAGAGTAGTTGTCGTATCGACATAATATATTTGTACAAATTTGAGTTTCGTGCAACTCTAAATATATCATGCTCTAGGTAATTCCTGAGTATTCCAACTAGGAAAGAACTTCATGTTTGTTGATGTTCTTTTGAACTCTAGCTAGGCCGGAATCCCCACATGGAATTTATCTCAAGAATTTTGTAGAAAGGTTCTCTCTTTCAATGTATTAATCTTGTTTATAAGATTTTTTTTCTCACATGGATATGACATCAAGATCCTTAGTAATTTGTCACTTCACAAGTTTCATACTAGTGTATGCAAACTTTTTGAATGTCTTATGTTAATTGTTTTCATTATCATAATATGATTCCAAATCTAGCATGCTATAGACCAAGGAATCAAGCGTATAACAGAAGATGCATCATTCTGATTACTCATAGCTTCATCTACTAACATTCTTCTTTTAGACAAATCACCACCTTAAACCACACATGTTTTAGGAGGATCCCATAAGTTATATGTGTAAGTCCTACACTTATAACATGTCATTCCAATTCACTTGTGATTATATATATAATCACATTTAATCTCTTATCATTATATGATTATCATAATTTATTACGTGATTATAATCACATAACATCAATGTGTAATCATTTTACACAATCAAAATATGTCCAACTTAACGAATGGACTATAGCTCACATTGGATGACAATCACACCATTCAAGTTAGTTACATAAAACCAACGTAATTCATTGTCATCTATATGTGTGTTCTTTCTTGACATTTCACAATGTCCTACACAGTTATATTCAACACATAGTCATTTCTTACATATGACAAACCGCTCGAGATTATTAGCAATATGAGTTATAAAAAGTCTTGACGATTTTTCATCTTTCTAGAATAACAAGTAGTTTGATTATTCGCAACAATATTCACAAATGTGAATATTTGAAACATCCAACTTGCAATACCTCGATACAAAAATCGAGTGACTTGTATATTCTCATGTTACAAAGTTAGTTGTACAAAACCGCACCAAACAACTTTAAATAGGCACTACTTTGCCACAAATGTTTTGCACCAAATGAAACAAACAATTTTATGCTGAACATTGTACAAAATATCATATAATTTTTTTTGTATTATAACAACCAAAAAATGTTGTACTAAATCAAATGTATGCCTCTAAACAACACAAAAAAAATTGTTGTATTAAAATACAAAGCATGATCAAATGATTCTTCGTTTATGCTCAATTTTTTTTCTTTCTAAAAATCAAGTTTAAGATATTTACCTAATCAGTAAAAGAAAAAATTTTGTGCAAAACTCAATTTGTTTAGTATGAGAAAAACACATTTTCTAGCAACAATGCACATGAGACATCAACTTGTCCAAATGAATTTCTATATCAAAATAGAAATTGCGATAGAATAGCTTATCAATTTAAGCTCAAACTTTCTACAAATCAAGTTTAACGTCTTAGAGTGCAAAGATAGCGAAATTGGGATCAAAACTCATTCGTTTACTATGCACTTTTACAGTTTTACCCACGAGTGCATAGTTGTGATAGCAAATATTTTGAAATCCATAATAACACCAAAATTCGCATTCTGAATAAATTAGTTTTATCCCAATATCCCATCATAAATTGAATACTAGTTACACAAACCAGTACCATCACATAATTTCAAACAACATGCTTCGAGCACTCTATTATTATATCATAAAGGAATGATTTAGTGACAATCAAAAAAAAAACGCACAACAAGAAGTAACGACTATTCGTTGTTTATCTTTAAATATGTACGTTTATAAATTAAAGTGTTCTTCCCCATTCACTCACATGTAATAATTGAATAATAGTCATCAAGATTATTTCAATAAACGTAATCAACACATTGGTATGTATCATAGCAAATGTTTGACCACAATATAAAAAGAATCATTATATAACCAGCCATGAAAAGATGTCATCATCTTTGTGCTTTGCGTTTTACGTACACAGGGGCTCATAATCAACAACATAATTTAACAGTTTTTCTCCACTTAATTTTCAGATACCACATCAACAATTCATGCTATTAACATATAATCCTTTACGAGTTACTAAAGAAATGAACAGTAAACCACCTAGTCATTAGCAAGTGTTAGGCGGACATAACTCGTAATTATTTCGTTTCAACGTTTAAACCGTTTTATCAAGTGTAACATCTTCGACACTTACGGACTTACTATCCTCATTATGCAAACTCTTATATCTAAAGATCCGAAAAACCCAGTTTTCACCGCTTGAATTTACTTAACTAACAGTGATCATATTATATCAACTATGTTTTCGTGACTTAAACCTGTGATGGTGTTGTGGTAGGGCAACCATGTTTATATATCTTACATCCATTTACGAATTGAATAGCTTTCAAATTTCATATATATTTTCTAATATATATAACCGTCCAAAAATATTTCACAGCCAATTCATGTACGTAGTAATTGGTTAATCAATATTAGCCTCATTTAAAACCAAGATATTCATTAGATAACATGACTCCCCAAACTGAAACATCTATTCGCCGAATGTTTTTCAAAACATGTTTTAAATCAACTATGTTCTTATTATTTCTTACATCAACATCCGCTCTAATAGCAAAACGATTCTGTCTTAAGATTGTAGTATATATAGAGTGTATTGCTATTAGAGACAAGTAAACCATAACATAAAACATAAAAGTGTAAAGAAACGATAACAGTAAATCTTTGAATCGTTGAGACACAAAAACACAAGTAAGGAAAATGTTGAGGCATGTGATGCTTACAGTTTCCTTAAGATGATTCGCCCTTCCACGGTGCTTGAGAATCATGAACGCCTATCTCCAGGATACAACAACAACGGATAACTCCATTAGCACAAACGGGTTATCAAGGCGAACCAAAATCGTGTCTTCCCTCTATTACAAACCGGATACACACAAGGTCAAGATGAACGTTAAACAAAAATGGAGAGGAGTAAGTTGTATTTCTTGGTGTCTGGAAATGAGAGGAGAGCTCTCAACTTATAGGAAATGGAATTGAAAGAAAACGGTCATAATTAATTAACAAAATTAATTTTACTAATGTCTCATGAATTAAAATAAAATCACAAATTAATTTTATTTTCAATTCACATTAGTACACATGATGACAAACATCAATTGTCATTCAACTCCTTTGAACAAATTTTCCAACATTTTATTTATTTGATAATTAATGAATTGGGGAAGACCTCAATTATACTAATAAAATTCGTTATGTGCTATTTGGTATACAATTAACTTTTATTTACGCAATCGACTTGTCGATGTATGTGGCTTATCTACTTGTAGGTGAAAGCCCTAGTTAATGTATGCATTTATTTACGCCTAGAATTGTTTATTAGAGTTTATCGATATAATTATGCATGTGGCTAATTGTTAATTGTTTAGTTATATGTTTATATTATTTGAGTGTGTTTAATTTTATTAAAGTGCTTTTTTGTTTATATAATTGTTTGACATGTTAGTAAGCAAAAAGGGTTTTTTGAATAGAAAATTAAATGGACTAAATAATGGCGAAACTGATTTGTTATCTAAGTATTATTGTTGAACTTTTAATCGAGATGATGATCGTACTAAATGGTTAACGGCTCACCCACTAGAACAAACTATAAAGGTTGAAGACAATAATCGAAAAGATGTCTAAGGTTATGCTATGCTTTATGCTGGTCCCCTTCCCCCTGTGAGTTCATTGGAGCTACCTAGTATAACCATTCTATGTACGAAGCATCTTAGTGCAAAGTTGTAAGTTTCTCAACGCATCGATCAAAACTTTTTAGAATTTAATCTTAACAATTAAAATCTTATGTAAGTTTTTTCGAAAATATTATGCTATAAAGTTGTATGCATGCTTCTTTGTACATAAGTTTTGATTACACGTCAAAAATTGTACCCTTTAAATTTAAGTTTATGCCATCTAATGATATGAAACACTTGAAGTTGTAATTTAGTTATGTGAGACCTTGATCTAGATTACAATAACAAGGTGAATTTTTTTGTTGTGTGAGACCTCAGCTTAATTATTTGCAGTTTCTAAATTAGACAACTTAATTAAGTTAGTTAGTGAGACCTATGACTTAAGGCATAAGATGTGATGAAACATGCTTACGTTTTGCATTAATTGTTTTGGCAAAATTGTAAATCCCATAACTTTTGGAATTGAAAACTTGTTTGTCAATTATTGTTTTTCAACAATTACCTATTCTATACTTTCGCCACTAGCGCATCAACTGATGTGGTGAAACTATGATAATGAGGATCTAAAATTCAAGGAAAATACTATGGTTAATATGAATATTGACCAAAGGGTATTTTATTTTCTTGAATGTTTACTTATCGAAAGTACTAACTTTTAAACTTTTATTTTCTGAGAAATGGCTCATTTAATCCATCGCACTAGCCTCGTCGTTCAAATCTATGTTTGATCGAGAGAAATTGACTGGTAGCTTAATTTCAATGATTGGTATCGAAACTCGTAATTGTCTTGAGGGTTGCCAAAAGACTAGATTATTTGACTACGCCTTGTCCTCCTCGAACTGCAGTGATGCTACTGCTGAAGCACGAAGCCGCATGGCAATTTGAGTATGACAAGTATAATGAGGTCGCCTGCATTATGCTTGGGAGTATGAATTCAAACTTGCAAAAGCAGTTTGAAAATAACTTCCCTAACCTCATGCTCGAAGAATTGCAAAGGTTGTTTGAAAAGCCCGTATCAGAGAGCAGTATGATTCGATAGATGCTCTTCATAGTTGCAAGCAAGGAGAAGGGAAACCTCGTGAGTTTCACGCCTGGAAATGATGAGTTACATGGACCAGCTAGGCTTACTCAACTATGTCTACCCCAATGACATACAAATTGGCCTTATCAATGATCCATTAACAAGGAGTTTGATGGTTTCGATGCGCATTACAATATGCATTACACGGGGAAGACAGTTAGTGAGGTACATGCAATGCTCATTGATTACGAGAAAGGTTTGCCCAAGAAGGCCCCTACACCTGCGGTTCTAACCATCCAAAAGGGTATGATTTCTAAGCCTAATAAGCCGCTAGTGAACAAGAAAGGAAAGGTAGGGTAAAGTTGATAAGAGAAAACAAGTTATGACTTATCAACAAGAACTCAAGAAGTACCCTCCCAAAAAGCGTGAGAATCCGAAGAAGGATCAGCTTGTCATCACCTAATCGGGGTAGGACACTGGAAGAGGAATTGTCCGCTCTACCTTGATGAGTTAAGCAATAAGAGGTATAAAATATCGCACTGTGGCTAGTACTTGTACTCTTTTGATGATAGAATTATTTGCTTTTCCTCATAAAATAAATTCCTGGGTATATGATAATGGATGGGATTCACATTTGTAATACAACGGCAGGACTTAGAGGAGCAATGAAACTTGCCTATGGACGAGAATACTGCACGTGGGTAATGGAGCACATGCAAGTGAAGCTATAGGCACGTTTGATTTAGTTTTACCTTCGGTTTTAGTATTGTCTTTGAACGATTGTCATTACGCCCTTCTATTGTTAGGTGTCGTTTCAGTTTCCTTGTTAAAAGATATTGGTTTTATTCATACATTTACTGATTATGGAATTTCAGTTTCTTTAAATGGTGTTTTTTACTTTAATGTTATTCCAAAGAATGGTGTGTTTGAAATTGATTTGCATGAAAATATGATTGATAAAAATAATTCTGTCTTTAGCATTAATAATAAAAGAATCAAAGGTGATTTGGATTCTTCATTTCTTTGGCATTGTAGACTTGCTCACATAGGCAAGAAACGATGCAAAAGCCGCAACACGATGGGCTTTTGCAAGACATCAATGATGAATTATTTGATAAATTCGAATCTTGCATATCGAAAGATGACCAATAAACCTTTACAAATAGTTTAGAAAGGGCTTCGATCTTCTTGTGTGATACATACCGACGTATGTGGACCACTAAGACATGTGTCAAGAAGGGTGCTAGCTACTTCTTAACCTTTACTGATGATTTCAGTGTTATGGTTATGTTTATTTACTTAAACATAAACCCAAGTCTTTGAAACATTTAAGGTTTTTAAGAGTGAAGTAGAACTTCAACTAGGAAAGAAGATTAAAGCTCTTCGATCCGATAGAGGTGGTGAATATTTAAGCCAAGAGTTTAAAGATTATTTTGCTGAGTGTGGTATCGCCCAAAGAACTCACATCTCCATATACTCCACAACAAAATGGTGTATCTGAGAGAAGAAATCGTACATTGCTAGACATGGTGCGATCAATGTTTAATCTTACAATTCTTCCCTTATCCTTTTGGGATTATGCTTTAGAAACGCTGTTCGCGATATTGAATATGGTTCCAACTAAGAAGGTTGATAAGACTCCTTATGAAGTGTGGTATGGGAAAGCTCCCAACTTGTCTTACTTAAAGGTCTGGGGTTGTGAGGCATTTGTTTAACGTGACTCTGCTTATAAGCTACAACAAAGATCTGTTAAGTGTATCTTCGTAGGATACCCAAAGGAAACTATGGGTTACTACTTTTACTTTCCACCTGAAAACAAAGTAATTGTTGCTAGGTATGGAGACTTTCTTGAAAGGGATCTCATATCTCATGAATTCAGCGGGAGAGTTTATGATCTGGAATATGATCAAGAAGATACAACACCTTCTGAAAACACTAGCCAACCTCAAGTAGAACCTAAAAGTCTGGGCGTTCCACCTGAAGTTGAAGTGGTTCCCATTCAGATCTGCAAGGACTACGCTCGGCACCGAGCGCCTATGTCTGAACGTAGAAGCCGAGGAAAATTTGTTAGGGGATCTTGGTGAACCCGCTAACTATAAGGCCGCCATGATGAAATGACGAGTTGCAATGAATGGGGAAATGCAATCCATGAAAGATAACGGTCTGATAGAGGTTGACTTACCTCCAAATGCTAAGGTAGTTGGAAGTAAGTGGCTCTTAAGATAAAGATGACACGGATGGAAATGCACACACCTATAAAGCTCGTCTTGTAGCTCAAGGGTATACTCAAACCTTTGGGATAGACTACGATGAGACATTTTCTCCTGTGCAGGACATTAGAGCTATTAGGATTCTTATAGCCATAGCGTACTATGACTATGATATGGCAAATGGATGTAAAACCGCCTTCTTAAACGGCCCTAGATGAGGACATCTATATGGCGCAGACCGAAGGGTTTGTGAATCCAAATTTTCCGAAGCGGTATGCAAACTTCAAAGATCCATTTATGGGTTGAAGCAAGCATCAAGGCAATGGAACAAGAAGTTTGATGAAGAATTCAAGAAATTTGGTTTCACTCAAAATCTTGATGAGCCATGTGTGTATCACAAAACTAGTGGGAGTAATGTTATTTTCCTTATCTTATATGTCGATGACATATTGATCATGGGAAAAGACATTCCAAGTATGCAAGACGTAAAGTCTTATCTTGGAAAGTGCTTTTCTATGAAGGATTTAGGGAAGCAAAGATTTATTCTGGGAATCAAGATCAACCGAGATAGATCAAGGCGGTTAATTGGACTAAGCCAAAGTGCTTACATTGATAAAATATTGAAGAGATTCAATATGCAAGACTCCAAGAAGGGATATTTGCCGATGCAAGTTGAACATGGCTTAAGTAATAAACTATGTAAACACTGAAGAGGTGGCACACATGAAGAAAGTTCCTTATGCTTCTACGTAGGATCTATCATGTATGTTGTGAGATGTACAAGGCTGATGTGGCGTTTGCAATGCAATATCACCAATCGGTATCACAGAACGCAGTGTGAAACACTAGCAAGTCAGTTAAGAACATTCTTAAGTATCTAAGGGCTACTAAAGAAATGTTTCTAGTGTATGGTGGAAATCCAGATGCGAACTTGATGTTACTGTGTTTTTGCATGCATCATTCCAAACCGATAAAGATGATACGAAGTCTCGCATCGGGTTATGTCTTTTTCATTAATGGAGGAGCAGTTGACGGAAGAGCAAGAAGCAAACAACGCTATGTATGTCTATTACGGAAAGTACTTAGTCGCTCGAAGTCGCGATGGAAGTCGTTGGATTAGGAAATTCATTTCGACTCTGAGTAATGCCCTCAATCAATTACCTTTAAATGTGTATTGTGACAACTCGCTGCAATAACATTTGCCAATGAGCCCGAGTCATGAAGGGTGCCCGACATTTTCCTCGTCGATATCACTATGTTCGAGAACAAGTCGACATAGGTGAAATCAATCTACTCAAAGTTCATACCGATGATAATCTAGCTGATCCCTTTACGAAGCCTTTGCCAAAGGAAAAACTTATTGACCATGCCATGGGATAGGGCTTCGCTTAGCTAGTAGTTTCATGCATCTGCGGATTAGTATTTGGATAAAGGATGTTATGAACAAATATTACTTTAATGAAATAAAATAGTTGTTTATGTTTATTTTTCATTTTCTTAATATTATATCCTATATTTGCATGTTTAATCCGTGAATAACTTATGTTATTCTAAATAGTCCGTTGTTGATCAATGATGTGGGAATGTCATTGAATTAAGACAAATCTGAGTTTTGGTAGAATATACTTTTAAAGTATATTGATGCGTTGGACATACCAGATTCACATGATATTCAATGAATTGAATATAGGACTCATCCCAACTTTACATGATGATACTTTATGGATCTTTGTCATTAAGTATATCTTGAAGTGTTTATCCTCGCACTTGAGATACCGATAAGCGATATGAATGTAGTATTTGTGTAAGATAGTCTAACGATATCCGTAACTGGTAGTTATAAGGGCTATTTTCAGAAGTGTTACAAAGTTCATGAGTTATGTTTGTAGTCAAGATAATTTGTTCCTTTGAATTTGTTTCAAAACATAATACTATATTTAGGCCCCTCGTTCAGATGATTTGGTAATCTTGTTCAATCAAATACAACGAGAAACAGAATATTAACTTATGAAATGACTTGATCCATATTCATAGTTAATGTAGTATTAGTAACAAAAGGATAAGTAAAAATGATGAATTATTAAATGGTTTTTCCGTAAAACCATACTCGATTCGACTGGGGACATGGCGTGTTAGACTAGACTAAACCAATGTCATTACTATATTTAGTAATATCCAAGTGGGAGCTGAAAGGTTTTATGGATATTTAAATATACGTATGTCCGGATTCAAAGTCGAGACTTCGGGATTGCACACATTACGTATGAGAGTTGATGTAAATAATTAATATATAAAATGTTATTATTAATTATTAGTCACGAAATAAATACTTAAGGATAGTTAATATTTAACGGGGTTTAGCTAACGGTCGTCAAATATGAACTTAAAGGACTAGAGATGAAATTATAAGTCAGGAAAGTTCTAGAATCTCTTTGGGAGCTTTCGATCGGTTGGGGTATCCTAACCCAACCCACACATTAACTTGTCCTCAAAGATTGGTTACCTATAAATACAATCCCATTGTATTCATTCTAAACCTAATCTTGGTGACTTGCAAACTTAATTTCTCTCCTTCTCCCTCTTTCTTTTGTGTGGCCGGTCGAACTCCCATCCCCATAGGGATTCGATTTGCTTAACTAAAGATTAAGTATTTGGTTTGCTTCGTGATCAAGAACCTAGCTTTTCACTTCAATTCGCTAATAGTATGTGTGTACAAGAACGAAGGACAAGCGCACTTGTGTTTGTGAATCTTGGTGGTCGATTTCTTTGGTGGGTCGAATATACATAAACCCTAAGTTAGGGTTTTGGGTTTTGGTTCTTGTTCTAATTACCGTTTGGTTCTTGTTTTGCTAAAAGGTACGCGTTTCTTATTCGGTTAATTATTATTACATATATTATTCCTTATTCTTCCGCTGCATGCTTTGATGAAGTTTACTTGCTTTTATAAATTGTTGTGATTAGTAAAACCCAAACAGTATTGCAGTAAATTGCAACATAGCACTAGGGCCGAGAAGAAGGTTCAAAACCAACAGACCGACAAAACCGATGAACCGACAAAACCGAACCTACCCGACAACCCTTCGGTTCGGTTTCAGCTTCGTATTTTACAATTTTCGTTTGGTTCGGTTCGTTCGGTCCGCCCGTCCGACCCAAAACGACAAAAACATGCACAAACACACGAACCGGACCGACCGACAGACCCGACACTAACCGAACCGAACCTAACATATTCGGTTCGGTTTCGTTTGTTTTTCATGATTTTCGGTTTTGTTTTCGGTTTTATCTGGTTCGGCCGTTCGGTTCGTTCGGTTCGTTTGACCGACGCCCTACATAGCACATATGAATAATTATTAATGTCAATTGTTCAATAAAATAAAATCATGACTTTTGGAACAGAGAGAACATCGTACCTTTAAGTTGACAATGAAACAAAATTGAGAATAGTATGAAGTGTCCATCATTATTAATTGTATATGGCCACAATGGTGTTTACACAGTTTGTAGTTATGTCGGTATATCCCATGACATTGCCACACCCCAAATCTGATAAAGTGCCTTGATGATTTCTCAGAACTGAAACATCAACAATTCGATACCACATGTTGAGCTCCACAAAACAAGAATTGCATATACCGAGATTAAAAATAACAAATACTCCGTAATAATTTTTAATGATCAATCAGTGCATAAATAAATGAAATTTGAAGAAGATGTTCGCAAAAAAATTATAACTATCGACATGAAAGTAACCGCCTAATCACCAAATGTATCACTTTAAAAAGATCAAATAACAAGAATTCTAAGAAACGTGAAATGATAAGATGAAACAAATTATGAGAGATACCTATGTGAAGTGCCGAAAATTATGAGAATAGGGGCAGTTGGTTGTTTGCGGAGGTTAATGAGAGAAATGGTCAAATGAGCTTGCCCCTCGCCGACCGCGACAACCGCACCACGCCGCTTTCTCCAAATACCTCGGCATAACCCGATGCCCTACCATTTACTCCGATTTTTTTTTTTTTTTTTATTCAGACATTAAATTTAAATTTCATTCAAATTAAAAAAACATTACATTACAAAAATAAAAAAAAAAAAAAAAAAACATTACGCTACGAATTTAAAAAAATTGGCGGTCGGTCAATTTTTGGGTCGACGTGTTGTAGAAGATTAGCTCGGCAGCTTTTCTTTTTTCATCTCTTTTTCCCCTAACCGTAACCAAGTATCTTCTAAACCCTCCTTATTCTTACCCGAAAAATATAGATACAATCTAGTTGAACATAAGTTGCATGCAACGTTGGTCAATATGGTCAATAAAAGCTGATTTTACCAATCAAAATAAATAAATCATGTTAATTTATTGTTAAAATATTAATAAAGAAATAAAAGTAACCAATGAATGAAAAGGAGAATTGGATTTGGAAGCCTAGACATCGAGCGTTCTCACAACCGATATGGCTATTCTTTGCCCCTTGCCCGATCTCACAACCGAGTGCCCCATTCGTTGCGCCCGATGTTAACATCGGTTGGGGATGGATTTTTTTGAAGACCGACCGATCTAGACCGAACGACTGCGACAAGCCTGAGGTAGATAAGTTTAAAAATTAAAATGGTGAAGTAGTAAGGCGGCAAAGTGTGAAATATTTATATTGGCGGGATTAATTTGATCTTTTTATGGAATTCTATATCAACAAATGAGACTAAATAAACTTGGAAAAAGTAGTACTCAATACATGTTAAAATTTACTACAATTCTACAAACAAGCTTCTATCTCCGTTTTAAAATAAGTGTCTAATTTAACTTTTTGTGTTATATTATATTTAATACAAAATATATGGATTGATCGGCTTTTTAATGTGTTTTCATTCATATAATTTATATCAAACATTAAATAACATAAATAAAAATATTTATAGTAAAAAAAAAAAAGGACTTTAAAATGTCAAACTGAACACATATTTTGAGACGGAAAATAAAATTTGAAAAATTGATTTGCTAAAATAGGAAAACTATTATATATAAAATAGGATTTTAAGATACCCAAATTGTCATTGTTGTTGTAAATGGGAAGAGATCCTCTCAAGTTATTTATAACTTGATTGATCAAGTTGGGCAATTATCAATCATTTGATCAAATCAAATGACTCAAATCAAACAAACATGAGATGATTTAAGCTATTGAATTTGATCCAATGGTTGATAATTAAAACTTGATCAATCAAAGTTATAAATAAATTGAGAGGATCTCTACCCGTTGTAAATTTGGTAAAGGTGCTCGCAGAGCGGTTTGTTTCAAATAGTTTGACAAATTTAACTATCTATATTGGGTTAGGTTATACATTTTACCATCTAAAACGAATCAGACAAAGCCAGAACGTACATACGGTACTCGAAATGAGCGTTACCAAATAACATTATTACATATTTAATCGAATTCAACCAGATGAAAAATAAAATCTCTAAAAATAAAATGTAATTGTTGTAAAAGTAAATAACATTTAAGGACACGAGTACTAGTGAAGTATTTTCGTTACCATTATTACATTCAAATCATCATACATAACAAATTAACTATGACTATTTATTCGTCGCTTACAAGTGAGAGTCACTTTAACCGAATTTATACATATATAGATGTTAGTAAATATTCACATTAGGTACGTAAAAGACTCTTATACTATAATCATGCTTATACCATTCTATGTATCTTTCAGTTAATACAAGATGTATATTATACGCGGATCAATTCAAATTACCGTGTAAATCATAAAACGAATCTGAACCATGATAAATGCAAGTAGCCAAAGCAAAGCGCAAGATTCTTTTTTGCGACAGTAAGCTTCCAACAACATGTCCAACAACCGACAAGGGTGATCTTTTGGGTTATTTTCATCCCGAGCCTTTTCTTCCACCTCTCTTCTCCAATCTTCGGTCAAACTTGTGTTCCCAAGCGCCACGAAATGGGGCCTTTCCTTCGCCTATCGTATATATGTATCGGCTTGGCTTCATATCGAACCAAGGAGGCATTCTGACGAGGAATAAATTGGCGCTGACAACGCCGTTATCTACAAACGGGATTTGGTTATATCTATCAGCCAATACTCCCCCCGTAGTACGAACGGCAAAATCATGAAAGCTTAGGCTGGAGTGGTAAGCTAGAAAAACATATATAGCAATAAAAGCCAATAATTTGTTACAATCCGACACAAATTATAACCTCGTATATCTCAACGGGGTAAGCACAACTCTTTAGTTCTTTTAAATTATACTATTAACCAAATAAAAGCACTTAAGTTTAACTTACTTACCCAACATAAACTTCTTCTATATTGATCTATCATGACATATGTTGTTTAAAGAAGACCCGCAAATCATCCACGTAAACTAAGCCATATAAAAATACGAAAAAGAAAAACAAATGATTATATATTTACCATTAAAATACATACAAAAGTACCCATAACAAATTTATCCTATGAAAACAAAATTGTGGGCATATTCATGAGTATATTTTGTAACCATAATACATGTGTAAATTCATGGGTATAAATTTCACCCTCAAAATACCCACGTAAACTCACCCACAAATAAAAATGATTTTGCATTTCGTGGGTATACCCACTAAATTACCCACGTATATACCCATGATAACTCACGATGTGGGTAATTTATGGGAAATATTTTAGAGCCAATTATTTACCCACATATTTCACACCAAATATATTTTCAAGGCTATTTTTGAGGGTAAACTCATGGGAAATTTGAGGGAAAATAAGATCGAATTATTAAGTTACTGATCGTGGGTAATGAGTGGGTAGTAGGTGGGTAAATGCCCTCAAAAGGATGGTTGTGGGTAATTGTCGTGGGTATTTCACCGTGATTCTTGTAGTGTTTGCTCATTTTCATTTATTTTATCCTACCTCCGTCCCATAATAATTGTCCACTTTGACTTTTCTAAGTCTTTTTTGTTAAACTTTGACCATAAATATTTTTATTTGTATAATATAATACTTGATGAAAAATATATGAATAGATTGGGTTTTAAATTTATTTTCATTTGGTATAATTTTCATCAAATATTATATAACACAAATAAAAATATTAGTGGTCAAAGTTGAACAAAAAAGACTCAAAAAAGTCAAACTAGACAATTATTATAGGACGGGGGAGTAATATTTAATTACTTATATGGTTAAAACTATATTAAACAATTAAATACCGTACATATATTTCATAAAAAGGTCAATATTTCAAATTGTCATTTCTTTTTTCTATCCTCACTTTCATTCAAACCAATACTAGATTCAAATCCGATTCCAAATCCTTTTACGGACCAAACGCACCCTTAGTCTTTATAAACCTATTACTTATTCCAAAGAAAAAAAATTCACAACTACTAGTACAAGTGTTACCTTATAAGTTATAATAACAACCAAAAGAATGATGAATGAACTATCCCTTTCCCTACCGAAAAACTAGCCTCGACTCTCGCCTTCATTTTTTTAGAAATGCTAACCAAGTGACACACTGAGGCCTTTCTGACTTGGCCTAGCCCGTTCTCCTACACGACGGGCGCTTCAAAAGGCGAAACTCTAATAAGGACTTTTGCATGTTTACTTGTTCTTGCATGTGAGAGTGCAACATATAGTTGTCCATGAGAAAAAACCGGTTCCTTAAGATATATTCCAACGATGTCAAGTGTTTGACCTTGAGCTTTATTAATAGTCATTGCAAAGCATAACCTCGACGGAAATTGTACCCTTTTAAATAGGATCAGAATTTTTCATCACTTGAGGTTGCAAAGGAATCCTATGGATGAAAACACGTCTACCAAAGAAAGTCTCCAAAAGCGATCTCAGCATGTATAACATTTCTTTTTAAATCTTTGCAAATTAATCTAGTCCCGTTGCATAATACTTCAGTAGGATTGAGATTCCTCAAAAAATGATAGGAGAATTCGGCTTCAATACAAGTCTATGAGGTGGCATACCATTGGGCGTAATCGAATGCAAAAATTCCTCATACTAAACTTGATCATTTGGATCTGAAGTTTCATCAGAACTAACATATTCTACCTCTTCACCTGGGAATCTTTCTATTAATATGTCATTGATCTCACCAACATAGTTATTTTTTGTGGTCAAGATAGCACTTAAAGAACAAGGGAGATTAATGACTCTAATTGAATGTTTGGATAAACATAGTGTAAAAACGTATAAACCAAAGCCAATTTCAATCACAAAACCGATTTAGAATGAACCCAACCAACTACCCATTGGCTCACTCTTTTATTATATGAATTAATTGCTAAGATAGCAAGTTATTGTTTACATAAATCAGATGATACAAAACAACTGAAGGGTTTCCTTCAAACTCGTAATCACACCAGAACTTATGAGAGATACACTTAAAACACACAGATATTCTTGAGATAATGAAGAGAGATGGACTATCTTGAGCTTATATAGCCTTGAGAATCTATAGACTCATTTTCTCCCTTGAAGTATCTACACGGGTACAACTTTAGCCCTTTAACTTTAGAGAGATAACACTTTAGGTCCTTTAAACTTGATAAAGCTTATATTCAACACTCCCCCATAAGCTTTAGCTAAACTGCACTTCTCCATAAGTTTTAGCCAAACTGCACTCCCCCATAAGCTTTAGCTTTCCTGCACCTCACCACTTGTCTTAGTTCCTGCAAAAACATTCAACAAACCAAGACTTTTGCAAAACTTGTTATGGTCAGGAATACCAAGCCCTTTGGTAAACAAATCAACAATGTTATCCTCAGACTTGATTTTCTTAGGCTTTGATTGGCCTCCAAACGGTCAAGTTTAATTACTCAAGCTAACCACTTGTGAATGGCCAACCGTAATAAACTTAAAACATTTCGTAAACAAATGCAATTAAGATCAGAGGAATATAGTAGATTCCTGGGTCGTTAAGTCCCACGGAGGATGAATGGTGTTTAACACACACAGATGTCGAATAATCACTAAGGATAGTGATCAGTAAGGATTTTGATGGATAATTATACCTAAAGAAAATTTTTGTAAATTACAGGGGCTTAAATGCAAATTAAAGAAAATTAAAAAGTTAAAATATATTAAATAAATGCTATCACTATTTTTACAATGATGTTTTTCTGATTTTATAAAACAAAATAACTTAAATAAACTATTTTAACTAAAATGTAAACTTAAATTACCTAAAAAACGTAACTTAAAAATAAAAACGACGTTAAGTTTAAAAATTACGCGAATACGCAAGCAAAAACGTAAAATTTGTGAAATAAAAGACCTACAAGTGTAAAAACAATTTTCTTACGTACTAAATGACAAAAGAAAATTTTAGAGAAAAGAATTATATTTTTTTGACTTTTATATTTTTTATTATGAATTAAATACGATTTTACACTAATTAAATGTTTAAAAATACTAAAACTATTGAGAAAAATCTGAAACTTTTTTTATAAAATACTTTATACTAATACAAATCTATGAAAAATACAAAAGTTGAAAAAGCTAGTATAAATAAGCTGGAAATAAGCAAATAAGCTCGTATAAGCTTAATATGGAAACAAGGGTTATATATTAAATAATGCAAAGGAAAACTGAAAAAGACCCAAGGGCGAGTGGTAGTGTGTGTGTGTGGTGAGCTGGGTGGCAAGGGTTCGAATCCCAAAGAATGACCTTTTTGCTAACTTTTTATTTTTTTGATTTTTCTTCACAAACTTATTAAGTACTATGTAATAAGTAATTTTCACAACTACAACTTTTTATAAAACTTCTTAATAAGCTCAGTATTGAGCTTATTATCTTAACAGTTAGCAAGAAAATGAATTAAGCACAAGATTAAAGCCAATTTGCTAATAAGCTAGTGAAATAAGCAAAAGCTAATAAGAAATAAGATATATCACTGTTAATAAGCTAGTTTTATAACTGAATAAGCACAATGAATTGTAAATAAGCACTAAACAATCACTAAATAAGCTAAAGCTTAACTGTTTAACAGGGCACTACTTTGTTTTCTATGTACCTTTAAGCTAAGAAATAAGCACTGAAGTAAGCTAGGAAATGAAATCTAATAATAGAACTAACAAGCTAAGCAACTGAGCTTTCCAAAAAGCTAAAGTACACAGATTGGGTCACAAAATGAACTTGTGAGAAGCTTTTGAAAATCTTATGAACACTGAATGGTTGATGAACACAGGAAATGGACAAAACTAAAATCAACTAGCAGGCTTATTAAATAAGCTAGGAATGGGAAAATAACACTTGGAGCCTTGAGTCAGCTAGATGAGCTTCTCAAAAAGCTAAGATGTACAAGCTGAAGCTAACTAATAAGCTCTCTGAGAGCTTGTGAAATAGACTACCAAATGCGTGCACGTGGCACTCTTTTTACAAGGGGTTCAAAACAAGCTGAAAATTAAGCACTTTATAAGCTAAGTAGGTATAAGCTAGTATTTTTCTAATTTAGATAAGCAACAAAATTTTAATATCCCAAAAGGATTTAAGCTAAATCTTAATAGTGAATCCTATATAAAATTATTCATTTTATTCAAAATCGACCAAATTGAAAATTTGACTTTTATGATGAACTAAAAGGTTTGACTTAAGTGAACTTTAATTCAATCCTAATGATGACGATTATGATATATTAAGTTATAGTAAGACTATAATAAGCTAAATTACCAAGTTTTAAGCTAATATGATGAGATTTATATACTAAAATCTTGACAGTTAACAAGCAAACTAGGATTAGAAGTTATTTTGACTTTTGCTTAAATGAGGAATGGTTTTATTTGCTGAGATGAGTTATTTAGACCAAGTGTAGTACGTAACAACCAAAAGCAATAACACAAACACTCTTAAAAGCAGTTAAACTAGTAAATCCAAACATTACTTTGTAAGACTGATTTGGAACTTTTCAAGGCAAAAGACAGATTTAGACCATGTAACTGATTATAGACTTAATATTATCACTTAATGATACTAAATAAGCATTTAACAACAAATATAACAACATAAAACTGACAAATGGTAATTATACTAATTTTACTGTCAAACTAAAAATTTTAACAATTATAAATTAAAAAGAACAAACATGTAATATTAAACTAGAATCTAACCAATGACACTAAATAAGCCTAAAAGCACGTAAATAAGCAGTTTATAAGGACTTAACAAAGGATATGCCAACATTGAGCAAAAAGCTTACAAGTTTGATTCCAATGGAAAACTGAGAACCAAGGACTGAGAAAGATCCTATAGCTTCCCAAGAAGCACTAAACCAAAGATAATCCAAGCATTACCCTTCTTCAACCTCTGATCACCATTTCCATTGTTTTTTATTTTTATACTAATTTTTAGTATTTTTAGTGATTTTCTAGTTTTTGATACTAGAATAAGTTTTATTGTTTCTAAAAGCTTTAATAAGCTTTCGAGAGCTTATGTGTACTTAAGAGTCCAATACAACAACTAACAATAACATTAGAACATTTTGAGAATTTGAACATGAAATTGCATAAACTTGAAATAACACTGAGATTTGAAATTGAATATCAAAACAGATTCACATACACTTGGAAAGCTTAAACAAAGTACTTGGGAAACTTAAGTTACACTGGAAAGCTTAAAAATTAAAAAAATGACTAAGAAATTTAAAAGTTACTCTCTATATATTATTACATTGCTTCAAACTTGTATATAAATATATTTTTCATCTCTGTCGACATCTATGAGTATTTCCCACCAATCTTGAACCGTTGGATTCATCCAAATCATCAGAATTGCCAAATGGCAATTTTGGCGCCAAAAAGTCATTTGAGCAGGTTATGGCAATTAAAGAAGCTTGGGAGGTTGTGGAGGTGGAGGGGGGTTGGTATACAGTTTGGGAAGACAGTGTAAAGGTGAAAAGGAGAGAAAACCATTACTGGTTTTGGTATGCAAACTTGTTGTGAAGACGATGAACAGTGGAAGTTGTTTTGACGCTTTGACTTATTTTGACCAAAGATATTAATAAAGGGGTCCAAATTAGGGGTCACAGTCACTTGGCGTGGTTCTTTTGGTTACTGGGTTCTAAATACACAAAAGGGTCTAATTGGCTTATTTAATATCAAGGACCAAAGTTGTAATTCTCGCCAAAGCTAAGGACTGATCTTGACAAGTTTCCAAAGTTATCACAAGGACTATTCCTGCCATATATGAATAGTACAAGGACCAATGATGATTATTTTCCATTTTTAAATGTCCAAGGACCATTTTTGTCATTTTTCAAACTTGAAGGACTAAAGTTGTAATTTTGTCAAAGATTTATTCAAGGACCATTTTTGACAACTTAGAATATTTCAGGGACCTTGAATAACATTTTTCTTTATTTTGATTTACCATGGACTGTTTTTGACAACTTTTTAAACTTGGGGACTAAAATGCCAATTATGCAAACTTGATACGCTTTTCACCGCATTTTGATGTTTTGCATTTAAAACACATAAAACACTTATTTGTGATATTTTTATCATTTTGATGCATTTTTGAGTGTTTTCAGATTTTTTTGGCATTCTAAACAAGATAAAATGATGAGTATTTAGACACTCATCGTGCTTCAAAACCGTAAGCAACTTTTTCCTTAGAAAGTAAAGATCAATTTCAAAATGTTTACTTCTTTCATGAAGACTGGTTAATAAAGCCTATTTGCATAGCTGAACTATTATCACACCACATCTCAATAGGCAACTCAACATCAACATGTAGATCTGCTAACACTTTAGCAATCCACATAACTTCACAACACACATTACACATGGCTCTAAACTCAGCCTTAGTAGAGGATCTAGCCACAAGAGCTTGTTTCTTACTTTTCCAAGAAACCAAGTTGTTACCCAGAAACACTGAATAACCAATAACAGATCTTCTAGTTACTTTACATTTAGCCCAATCAATCAACAAAAATTTCAACCCAAGATCACAACTATTCCCAAAAGTTAACCCAAGACCAGCTCATTTTAAGATATCTTAAAACTCTGAAAGCAAGTCTCAGATGAGATTTCATAGGCTTATGCATTACCTGACTTAAGCAATGCACAACATATGAAATGTCCGCCTAGTTAAAGTTAAATATATCAATTTTCCAACCAACTTTTGATAATGAGTAATACCTGATAAAGGCTCATCATCACCAAACTTAGAAACTTGTTTCTTATTATCAGGATTAACTTCAATTGGTATACTACAAGGTTTACAACCCAACATACCAAACTCAGTAGAAGTTCAAGACAATATTTCCTTTGTGTTAAGCATAATCCATTTTCAATATCCAAAACCTCAATTCCCAAAAAGTATTTAAGTTTACCCAAATCTTTTATTAAAAATTTAGAACTCAAAAACTTTTTCAATTTTTCAATTTCATCAATGTTATTCCCAGTGACGATTATATCATCCACATATACTAGAAGAATTAACATAACATCTTTCTTATGCTTAACAAACATAGAGAAATCATTAGCACTTTGAACAAACTCATTTTCTTTAAGAACAGATGTAAGTTTTTCATTCTATTTTCTAGGAGCCTATTTTAAACCATATAAAGATTTAACCAACTTGCAAACCCTTTTATCATCCTTATTAGAAAACCCTTCTGGTAAGGACATATATACATCCTCTTCTAAATCAAAGATATAAAAAGCATTGTTAATTTCAAGTTGTTGGGATATAGAAAGTCAAAGAGTGAAGAGTCAAAGTATGAAATCAAAGTACTGTAAAGAAGGAAGTCAAAGTACTGCACATCAAAGTACCGCAAGGTTAAAGGACTGATATGCAAAATCGTTAAGGATTATTATGTAATTCTAGAATGTTCTAATTTTAGTTTAGTATTACTTGTCGTACAAGGTTTGTAATTGTAAACCGACTAGGGTTATTCTTATGCCTATAAAAGGACCCCTAAGTTGACATTAGAGATATACGCTTAGAGAGTACGATATTAGAGTATTAGAGTTGTTAAAGAATCTGTATAACAAGTAGGTTCTAAGTATTAATAAAATCGTTAAAAGTTAAAGCTAATTCTTCTTATGCTTTGTTAAGTGAATTCCGCATACTTAATAGAGTTAGTTCAGTGTTTCATTGTTAGTGACTTAGGATTTATCTGAGGTTATTAAACCCTTACAAGATATTTAAGTTAGTTTGGTTAGAGTACATCGATCCAACAAGTGGTATCAGAGCTTGTGTGGAAACTCTTATTAAGAAGAAACCCTTTCAAAACCCTAAAGATGTCGACTGAAGCTGCACCACCACCATCCATCACCTCACTCAGAATATATTATCAAGAAGGGAGAGTATGATCTATGGAGCATAAAGATGAGGCAGTACATTGCTATTACAGACCATGCTCTGTGGAATGTAATTGTCAATGGTAATGAAGTTGTAAAAGAACCGTAGAAGTTCCCGGACAACCTAAACCACCTAAGGCCGTTTTGCCAACTGCTACAATAAGAAATCAAGAGAAGGCTCTCAACATACTTTGTCCGCTATTCCCGATGGTCACCTACTCAAGTTTCATGATGCTAAGGATGCAAAACAGCTTATGGGTCGCCTCAAAAGTAGATTTGGAGGTAATGATGCTTCCAAGAAGATGCACAGAAATCTGTTGAAGCAACAGCTTGAAACTTTCACTCGCTGGTGAAAGAGAAGGTCTTGATGTGCCTATGATAGATTCCAAAATCTCCTCAAAGATGCTAGAGTTATACAAGGCAGAGGTAGTTGAAGATGCCAACTGAAGTTCTAAGGAGTTTGCCATCCGTATGGCATGTGATTGCAACTATGATCGAGGACAACCGGTTTGGACACTATGGACTTTGATGATCTCTACAACCATCCGAAGGTGTATGAGCATGAGATGAATGGCCAAACAAGTTCAAAGTCTCACAATATAGCTTTTGTGTCGTCTGAAAAGAGAGACAAGATTCCACTAAAAGTATTGCTTATCCTACTCAAAGTATTGTTGCTCAAAGTACTGTTAGTTATCCTGCTCATTCTATCACAACCATGACAACCCCCACCTCCTCACCAACAAACACTATCCATTCTGATGAAGTCGTATGCTCATTCTTTGCTCAGCAAGCCTCTCTACCTGTTACCTATGAAGAAGATTTGTCACAAATTGAAGAGGATGCTCTTGAAGAAATTGATATCAGGTGGCAAGTTGCTATGATCACTGCAAGGATCAAGAAGTTCATGAAGAAAACAGGAAGAGGAATTGACTTCAAACCTAAACATGGTATCACCTTTGACAAGTCAAAGATTGAATGCTTTAACTGTCAAAAGACTGGACACTTTGCAAGGGAATGCAAGTGTGCTAAATATCAGGCAAACATGATGACTGAGAAACCTAAGCTTGAATTAAAGGAAATCCCTATAACTGAGACAAAAGCTTTGGTTGCTCAAGAAAATCTATCAGAGGTTGACTGAGTGTCGAATTTGATGATGAACCAAGAACCTACTGTATGGTGGCAATGGAAGAGTGTGATTGGAGCACAGCTTTTGATGAGGAACCGTGGATCTCGCTATGGAAGCTAGAGATGGTCTTGGAAGCTTTGATTGGAGCATGGAGAGTGAAGATGAACTTGTTCTGATAGCTTTGGTAGCTACTTCACCAAGTTTACCCCCATCTCTGAGGTATGCTCTAAGTGTCATGATTTTTATCAAAAGGTGCTTACTGATTATGTAACTGAAAGAGATAATTGTAGAAGGGCTAGGTCTGAGGTAGCTGGTTATCAAATTACTTTAGAGTCAATGGAAGCCAAAATAATAACACATTAAAATAATGAAATGGCTTGGGCAGAAAAGTATGAACAACAGGATTACCAATTAAAACTAAGTGAATGGAAGTTAGGATGTAAGGTCTCTGAATTAGAAAAGATTACTAAAGAAAGGGATGAGTTGTTAGAAAAGTTTGTCGCTTGGGGACAACTGCCTTTCACATGTTAGTTTTGTTGAAAACCAGAAAAGAGCACACATTAAAACTGGTCTAGGTTTTGGTATGGACTTTAGTAGCATAGAAGAAAACCCACTTCGTAATAAGGACTAACTTGATTTTGAGGATATAACAACTAGTGATGATGAACTTATTAACTATGTAGACACATCTAGTAATGAGGAATCAATTAGTCAACCACCTCCTGAAGTTAAGAAAGACAATGGTTATCATGCAGTTCCTCATCCCACTGGAAGTTTTCAACCACTTAGGGCAGATGTTTCGCTTTTTGGAGTAGACAATCTAGAGTTTAGGAAAAAGCTTATTGGTCAATCTAATTCTGAAACTTCAAAAGAAACAAACCGAGAAACCTAAGGAAGATGATAAAGTTAAGAGCCAAGACCTTCAACTCAAAGTATCGCTACACGCTCAGCAGCACCTTTAAGAAAACTTTTCAAAATACCGCTAAACCTTTTGGGATAGTTTTGGTCAAAAACAGTTTCATGATTCACCAAAAAGACAGGATAGGTTTGGTCATACACATAAAGGAAGCAATTTTGGGATTACAGGTCAAAATTGTGTTTTGTTTGTTATAGTCCTGATCATTTGATTAAGAACTGTGACTTTCACTCAGAATATCTAAGCAAATTCCCAAAGACTAGATCTACCAACCATAAGCCTAGGGAGAATAAACCAGTCTAGAATCACTCACATAGGGTTAACCATAGCAACTTCTCACAAGAATATAGGTACCCTCACCAGAGAAGACCTTTTTCAAAACCTCCAAGTTTAAACACTTTTCAAGGTACTGCAAGCCAAAAGTTTCACAAACAAGACCTTCTCAAAGTACGCCAGCTTTCACCAAACACTTTTTGGAATGGGAACCATAGGAGATCTAATTACTATCAATCTAGAAGGCGTTACACCTTAAAAAGAGTATCTAGATCAAAGAGTCCTACACAAAAAGTTAAAACCAGTTAAGAAAGAAATCGATGGGGAACAAACAGTACTTTCATCAAGCAAGAGTGAAACTAAGATTTTTGTTGAAAATAATAAAGAGAATTTGGATGAAAAAGAGATTTTTATTGAAAAACCAACACAAGTTTTGGAACAACCAAAGATAATTGATCATGTGCTTAAGGATAGTGGAAATTATATACTTAAAGAATTTAAGTATGTAACTCCACAAAGGGAACACAAGTCAAGAATGGCTTGGGTTCCTAAAATTAACTAACTCTTTTATCTTTGTGCAGGGCAACCAGAAGAGGAGCTTAAAGATCATTTAATTGTGGATAGTGGTTGCTCCGAAGCATGACATGAGACAAAGAGATTCTATCAGATTTTAGATCTTATTGTGGAGGAAGAGTTGCATTTGGGAATGATGCTAGTGGAGGAAGAATAACTGGCAAAGGAACCATCAAGGCAAGAAGCATAGATTTTGAGAATGTTCGTTATGTAAAGGAGCTCAAGTTCAACCTTTTGTCACGCGATCTGTGATAAGAAGCACCCTGTGTTATTCACTCCATTACAGAATGTCTCATTCTTTCCCCTAAGTTCAAACTTGTTGATGATAACTTGGTAATACTGAGAGTACCAAGAACCAATGATGTGTATACAACCGATATGAAGAGGCTTCACTCTTCGAAAGAGCAACATGTTTAGTAGCAAAGGCAACACTGAAGAAGCACATCGCTGGCATAGAAGATTAGCCATGTGAATTTCAAGAATATCAACAAGCTGGTTAAAGGAAATTTAGTTAGAGGTCTACCTTCCAAAACTTACAAGAATGATCACTCATGTCTGGCGTGCAAGAAGGGAAAACAACACAAAGCTTCATGCAAGAAGCTTGAGGAAAGAACTATTAGAGAACCTTTGGAGTTGCCGCGACATGGATTTGTTTGGACCTCGCTTCGCTTGCTAGTCTAAACAAGAAGAAGTACTGTCTGGTTGTGACAGATGATTGCGATAGATTTAGTTGGGTATTTTTCTTGGGTTTTAAAGATGACACCTTTGATGCTATTCATGATCTTATAATAGCCCTTGAAAACCAATTAAGACTCAAAGTCAGAGGTATTAGATGTGATAATGGGACCGAATTCAAGAACAAGCTTATGGATGAGTTTTGTGCTAAGAAAGGAATCAAGAGGGAGTTTAATATTGCTAGAACTCCACAAAGAATGGCGGTGCAGAAGAAAGAACGAACTTTGATTGAAGCAGCCGTAACAATGCTTGCGATTCATTATTACCTATTCAATTTGGGTCGAAGCCGTAAGTACCGCTTGCTATGTGCTTAATAGAGTATCACCACCAAACCCTCGATGAAGACACCTTATGAGTTGCTGATGGGAAACAAACCCAACATTCGATTTATGAAGCCTTTTGGAATCCCTCTAACTATTCTCAATACAATTGATAATCTGGGAAAATTTGATGGCAAGTCAGAAGAATAATATTTATTAGGATACGCACCAACAAAGAAAAAGATTTAGAGTGTACAACAAAGTTCACCAAAAAGGTTCAAGATTATCTTCATGTTGAATTTTTAGAAGATCAAGAAAATCGGCGGTAAAGGTCCCGATTGGATGTTTGATCTTGAGGTTTTGACTCCTTCTATGAATTATGTACCTGTTAGAGAAGAAAATCAAGTTGTCCACAAAGAAGATGATTTACAGTACATTGTTCATGGAGTTAATATTAGACCGGATGCCGTTCCTCGATGAAGAACCTATAACTGTTGAGAATGAGAAAAGTAATCGATGAACCAAAATCTTCATTGTTCTGTAAGATCAAGCTCTCCAAGATGAGCTTGCTAGGATGCTTTTTCAAGAAACAATTGCACAATCTTATGATGATGATCTAAGAAGAACTTATGAAGAAGCAAAGAAAAAGGGTAAGTCTATCAATACCCTCACAGTACTTTGGATTACAAGAGTTTTGGATCAAAGTACGCTGCGACCTTGACGACTTTGGATGATTTGGACGATCCTAACATGCCCGGCTTAGAAGATACCGATGATGAGTTTGAAGATGAAGGTATTTTCTCAGATTCCAATGAAGATGCTGATTTCACAAATTTGGATGATAATTATGAAGTTCCATAGACTCCTATCTTAAGAGTTCATAAGAATCATCCTACTGATCAAATCATTGGACCCTCTAATTCTGGAGTGCTTACCGTAACCAAAGCTAAGGGATTTTCTAAACCTCATAATGCTTTACTTAGCTTTGTATATAAACAAAGGCTAAATCACAAGGATCATCAAACATGCTTATTCACTTGTTTTATCTCTCAAGAAGAACCCAAGAATATAGCTCAAGCATTAACTAAAGAGAGTTGGGTTGAAGCTATGCAAGAAGAACTTCTTCAATTCAAACTTCAAGAAGTTTGGGTACTATGTGATCTCCCAGATGGTAAGAAAGTAATTGGTACAAGATGGGTTTTCAGAGTCAAGAGAGATGAAAGAGGGAATGTCATCAAGAACAAGGAAAGGTTAGTTGCACAAGGATATAGACAAGAAGAAGGAGTAGATTATGATGAAGTGTTTGCTCCTGTAGCAAGGATTGAAGCCATTCGAATATTTCTTGCTTTTGCATCCTATATGGGATTGTTATCAAATGGATGTCAAGAGTGCCTTTCTTTATGGCAAGATTACAGAGGAGGTCTATGTCAAACAAATTTCCCTCCGGTTTTGAAGATCCTACACATCCTAACAAAGTCTACAAAGTTGTTAAAGCTCTTTATGGTCTTCATCAAGCACCTAGAGCTTGGTATGAGAGACTCTCCACTTTCTTATTGCAACATGGTTACAGGAGAGGAGCAATTGACAAGAATTTGTTTATCAAGAGAGACAAGAAGGATATCATGTCGGGTCCAAGTTTATGTAGATGATATCATCTTTGGAGCTACAAAACAGTCCATGGTAAAGGATTTTGAGCAGCTGATGCAACATGAATTTCAAATGAGTTCTATGGGTGAGTTAACTTTCTTTTTAGGACTTCAAGTTAAACAATAAAGGAGGGAATTTTCATAAGTCAAGATAAGTATGTCTCTGACATTCTTAAGAAGTTCAATTTTGATGCTATAAAGCCAGTAACTACACCTATCAAATCTATCAACTCATTGGGCAAGGATGAAGATGGTCAACCCGTTGAAGTCAAGTTATACAGATCTATGATTGGTCGTCTTATGTACTTAATCGCATCTAGGCCCGATATCATGTTTGCCGCTTATTTATGTGCAAGATATCAAGTCTCACCCAAGGTCTCCCATATGAATGCAAATAAGATAATTTTAGTTATTTGAAACAACAACCTAAGTTAGGGTTGTGGTATCCAAATGATTCACCTTTTCACTTGGAAGCTTTTTCAGATAGTGATTATGCAGGAGATAACTATGATAGAAGATCAACCACTGGAGGATGCCAGTTTCTTGGAAGAAGATTAGTCTCATGGCAATGTAAGAAGCAAACTATTGCAGAACATCATCCACTCGAAGGTAATATGTGGCTGCGCAAGTCAAGTTGTGACAAGTCTTGTGGATGCGTAATCAAATTTTGAATTATGGGTTTAATTTCAAGAATACTCCTATCAACATTGATAATGAGAGTACAATTTATATTGTGAAGAATCCAGTTTATCACTCCAAAACCAAGCACATTCAGATTACGCATCACTTTATCAGAGATTGTTATGAGCATAGGCTCATTAATGTTGTCAAGGTTCACACAAATGATAATGTAGCTGATCTACTCACAAAAGGATTTGATGTTTCAAGATTCAATCACTTGGTGGTGAGTATTGGTATGATTAATTACTAAGCTATATTTAAGGGGAGGACTAATTCGTTAGTTAGATAGTCCTATGCATTGCTTGAGGGGAGGCAATCCAATGCCTATTTGGAGTTTTGTCATTGTAGAGAAGAGAATGGAAAAGTAATCGGATTTTGGTTATATGAAAGTACCGCATTGAAAGTACCGCTTTGGAAAGTACTGCACACGTGGAAAGCACTTCTTGCTTGTCTTATCAACGCATCGTCCAACGGTCAAAAGAGGAGTAAAATTCTAATAACGGTAACTTTGTTATTATGGGTCGTGATTTTTAAATCTCACCTATAAATAACTACTATCCGATTTTCCCTCTCATCTTTATACTTAACAATCTTTTCCATATTTCTCTCTCTTTCATATTCACTATTCATCGAACCACTTTCTTGCGTAAACATCAAACAATCAATGGCTTAATCGAAAAACAGCTTTCTAAACACAACATGGTGGCTAATTTGATAAAACTGAAGCTAATGTCGCATTCCATGACATTATTGATTTTCTCCTGGATCTCCAATCGCTTATGCACTTTTAGTAGAACCAGATGTTATTGAGCCATGGATTCAACAGCTTTGGGCATCGCTAGAACTCACATGGAGAATGATGAGTCATATATACAGGCTAAGGTTGCTGGGAAGGTCATTAGAGTTACTAAAGCTTCAATTCGAGAAGATCTATTGTTTGATGATGAAGAAGGAGCTATACGCTTTGACAAACGGCTTCTTTGGGATACTTTAAGTGACTTTGGGTATGAAGGGTCGTTAATCGAAATAACATTCAAGAAACCCTTGTTTAGTCCGCATTGGAAGTACTTGGTACATGTATTACTTCATTGTATCAGTTCTAAGAGTACTTCAAGGGAGCAATTTGAATCTAATATAGCATTTGCTCATGGATCACCCTCGCTATCTGTATCCAAGATTTATTCAAGTTTTCTTGAATAAACAACTTCATGGTGTACCAAAGCCTTCAAGCTTATTACCAGTTGTGGTACAACCAGCAAAGATTTTCACCTTCATGGCTAGGAAGAGTGATAAGTTTATCGAAGGAACACTCCCTTGACTACTTCAATGATGGAAATTGTTCAAGCAATTCGAGATGAGGCCGCAAGTGAAGAACGAGAAGGTACCGCATCATCTCAAGGTACGCTTCTCAAGGTACCGCTTCACAAGGTACTCGATATACAAGAAGATATTGCAGCTTTGCCTTCACTATCTCCACAAGTATCTTCTCATGGTAATTCAAAACCAGAGGTAAACCCACCATCCTCTCCCAATGATTACACTTCAACAGATGTGCTTCAAACATCTGGAGGAGATGAGGGAGATGTGGCTTCTGAGGGTGAAGTTCTGGATAACTATGCTTTGACAAAGGAGCTAGTAAGATTGAAGAAGGATTTTGATATTCAGGCTGCACAATTAGTGAAGTTGAAGAACAAATATAGACGATTAAAGAAGTTTGTTTGGCCTTTAGTACAACATCATAGATTGTGGTTCAAGGCTGAAAAGAAGAAAAGGAAGAAGTTTCAGAAGACTTCAAAAGGCAAAAAGGTTCAACAACAATCTTCTATTCAATTGGGGAGGAATCTGGAGCAAGATAATTAGAAAGAAGATGTGAGTTTTAAGCGATAAAGAAGATGAACCTCAAAGTACTAAAGCACAAGTAAACATTGAAAGTATCGAGCCTAAAGGAACCGGAGTTCAAAATACTGGTGTACAAAGTAATCGATGATCAAGGTGTTGCTGATCAAGGTACCGCCGCTCTTCAAGGAACATATAGACAAGAGCTAATTACACCAAGGGTATTAGATTTTGAAGAAGAAGCTGGTCCTTCAACTGTTATACATAAAGAAGAAGTCGGTCCTTCCACAGCTTTTACAAAAAGAGAAGCCGATACACCTATGGTAGAGCTGCATCGCAAGTGATGATGAGACAGCTTGCTCAAATTTTACGAATCTATCAAGACCAAGAGTTGCTGAAGAACAAACTCAAGCTTCTCAACCTGTCTTAGATCCTAAAGACAAAGGTAAAGGAAAATTGGTTGAAACCAAAAAGAAGAAGCTCACCTTTGCATCCTTTGCTTTGGGACGACTTTTATGGCTTGAGCCGAACCTGGTGACTCGTTCCCTGTTGAACCCGTTGGCCCATTTTTAAAACCATATGTACCATGAACTTGTTTACATATAAATTGCATGAAGATTTGTGTGTTTTATTAGTTTATACAATATGTATAATAACAAGTAGTTTTCATATTAGGGGTATTTTAAAAATAACATTTATTAGATATTTATTGTTTTGGACGTTTTTTTTTCTTATATTAAATTACTTTGTATTTTTTTTAAACATGTCTAAAAAAGTGCATTAAAGTGTTGCAACAAATGCTATTATAGATGTACTTATTAAAATTTGCCAATAGTACTTATTAAAATTTGCCATTATTGGCAAGTGTTGAATCTTAATTTTTTATAGGTATGTCCCAAATGCGCATATGTTGATTCTCGAGGCACTCTTGCGATTTAATAATATTTTTTGAACATTGTATTTTAGTATGCATTTTTAAACTCTATTGATTTAACAATATCGTTTTTGGACGACTTTTATGGGCGAGCCAAACCGGTGGTGACTCCGGTTCTCGGTTGAACCCGTTGGCCCGGTCCGTTTTTTAAAACCATATGTACCATGAACTTGTTTACATATAGATTGCATGAAGATTTGTGTGTTTTATTAGTTTGTACAATATGTATAATAACAAGTACTTTTCATATTAAGGGTGTTTTAAAAATAACATTTATTAGGTATTTATTGTTTTGGACGTTTTTTTCCTTATATTAAATTACTTTGTATTTTTTTTATTATTTTTTTTTAAAACATGTCTAAAAAAGTGCATTAAAGTGTTGCAACAAATGCTATTCTAGATGTAATTATTAAAATTTGTCATTATTGGCAAGTGTTTAATCTTAATTTTTTAAGCCTTCCTTTTTAGGTATGTCCCAAATGCTTTATAATATAGTATAGATTTGTTAGAATATTTATTGTATAATTATTGTTATAATTAAAAATTTTTTTTCTCGAATTTTTATAACAATCTGATTGTAATTTTATTTTCTTCTTCTTTTTTGAATCTAAAATTCTTGAGTTTTTATTTGTAAGTTTGATATTCTTTTAAAAATATGAACTTTTTTATAAATCTGTATTGGTGCTAATATATTTTCTTTTGGTTTTTTAATTAATTTGACATGTTTTCTTTTGCAGTTGGAATCCCATGTTGTCATTGGCCTTTGTGTAAAATTTTAAAATAGTTGTAAGTACTTGTAAATTTTTAGAATGGTTGTGCATAGAGATTGTGTAAAAATCTGTAAATCTTTGAAGATTTTAAGTTTTCGAATTTTATAGATGAAAGTTTTTGAGTTTGGTTTTTGGATGGGTTAAACTTTTAACATGCTATTTTCGAATTTTAATGGGCTAAAAGAGTAAAAAAGATTTGACAATTTTGAAATTCAAAATTTTTGAATATGGTGTTGGACCCTCCGATTTTCATTTGTTGCATAAATGATGGCGTTTTTTTTTGATATAAATTGCTAATTTGCAAACTAGGTGGTTTTACTGTAACAAAATCTGAGTAACCGGTTAGTGGTGTTAAATTTATGTAAACTTCATGAAATTCCCATTGACTATATTTGGACAAGACATTCGAGGACCTACATAGTGAAACTAGACCAATACTCTGAAAGCCTAAAATGTAGATAATGAAAATATAGATAAAGTGCTTTTAACAATGAATTGACGAAGTTAAACTATAAGATATTAATTTCAAGGACAAACATATATGGTCACTTTTGATAATGTAATAGTACTTTATTTTGTTCAGATAACAATTTTGAAATTTTGAAAACAGTTCCACACCAAATCAACAATTGTAGTTAAATTGATGGGACGAAAATTTACATCAAGTATTTTAACATACACCTGGTAAACGACGCATAAAAACTGAAATAATTGATCAATTATCCGTCTTGTAAAAAAAAGAAGAAAAAAAAAGAGTGCACACCATTTTATCAAGAAAAAAACATGCACGCATAGATTGACGACGTAAGTAACAATGGTACTGACATAATTTTGAAAACGTGACTAATTAACACTGTTAAATATATCTATAAGTTAAATATATAATTCTTATAAATTGATGGTAAATGTTTGTAACTTAAAACAATCGTGACATAATCACATTCACCACACGCTAATCGACGATGATATTGTGCCAAAAAATCTAAACACAGTCTACGAGATGTTTAACACTGCTTATACAATTTGTCGAAAGGAAAACGATATCCACTAATCGTTGTTTCCTAAAACATTTTCCGCTGGATCTCTCTAATTCGCCGATTATTCGCCAAACTATTTTGAAAATTAAAGACATGCTGCCGCTAGGCGCAGTGATCACCTAGTATGTTACAAAGCATTCAAAAAGTTTAAGTATTTGTTTTATTTAGTAGTTTTTGTATTTAAATAACTTAGTGGGTGTAAGTTATGAATAAAACTTCTCATTGATGGTTATTATATAAAAATATAATTAGTTGTTATATGAAAAGATAATAAGTTAAATATATTTTGACAAAAGTTGGGCATGACCCGGGTATAAGTTTTTTGTTTCTCGTGGTAACTATAAGTTACAAAGCATATGTTTAAGTAAATAGCCATTTTATAATTTATAAAACTTATGTAATTTTTTATAAAACATATCAAGTTATATATAAGTTAAATAGGCGATATAAATCAATAATCTTACAAGTAAGTTTAAAACTTTAGTTTAGACTAGTTTTTATACGTCTTAAATGTATATTATAGTTTATGGTTGTATGCTTCGAATATATATAGTTTTTATTACATAACAGTTTTAGAGTCTCGCTCGTGGTCGAGTAAAATGAAATGGGTCGGGAATGTGGTGGAATAAGTCGAGTACGAAGCACGCTGTTACGTGCATCGATTACCAAAACAGGTCTTGTTAGACACTGCCACGTAAAAAGAATATACACAAATGCTTACAAACAAACACACCCTATGCCCGTTTAAATGTGGTGGGTTGTGACCCAACATGAACCCAACAAACCTTGGACTCGTGTAAGGGGCTTTGGCCCAACTTGTGAATGAAACCAGTACTAGAACCAAAACCACATGACCAGGAACAACCTAACATGAATTTAACATTTACAATTTTTGACAGCTTGATCTTTTGATACAGGTTTGTTCAAAAAAAAATCTTTTGATACAGGAGTAAAAATAATTAAACGTTCACTTTCCGAGCTCGAGTAGTCAATTTCGACCTCGCACACACACTAAACCGATTTCGTATAAAACGACTCAACCCATTTAGCTCAGATCTTATCATAACCCAACACCCTAAACGCACCTACGTTGGACTCAATCCTCGACTCAACAAACATAACCCAAAACCGTGTTTAATCCCCATTTCTATGTCATTTAATAAATTGAGAAGTTTCAATTGGGGAAAGGAACGAAGCCAAATTTATTAAGTTCAAATTTATCAAGTGCGTTCTTATCATTTGTGATTTTGTGTTAAGCGAAAATGGAGTGTAACCAAGAATGAGTTGCACCATGCTACCCACTGTTGCCTGTTGGGGTGGTGGTTCTCGACAGTAGACACAAGGTAAAAGGAACCATCATCTTTTAACAAAGCTACCAAAAATTGTATATTCAAGACTCGACCATGACACCGTGCCCAACATGACATAGACCCGAAGTTCATGACCATGAACCATCATCTTAAAATTCAGTCACAAAACCTGCATATCCAGCTGATTATTCCGATTAGGAGACGAACTCGAGCTCTCAAGCGGATCTAACATTCCAAACCGTGAAGCTAACCGCAAGTGACCGCCACGAGAAGATGATTTGGATGTGACGGTGGCGGTGGTGGTGATTTGTCCATTGATTGTGACGGAGGTGCGGTGCCATTGGTGTTTGCGACTGCCATTGGTTGGTGATGGTGATATGGTGTTATTAAAATGTTACTGGTAATAAAATGAGGGTTAAATTTATTTAATGATATGACAAAAGTGCCTTTCAATAATTAATTATATTAAAATGAAGCTTAATCTAGACATTTAGATTTAAAATAAATGAATGGTTAAGATCTCTTGATTAGTTCTTTTAGATATTTTTTGTTCTGTATTGAACTTTCCTTATGTATAATAACAAGTATTTTTCATATTAGGGGTGCTTTAAAAATAGCATTTATTAGGTATTTATTGTTTTAGACGTTTTTTTTATATTAAATTACTTTGTACTTTTTTTATTATTTTTTTTAAAAACATGTCTAAAAAAGTGCATTAAAGTGTTGCAACAAATGCTATTATAGATGTACTTATTAAAATTTGCCATTATTGGCAAGTGTTGAATCTTAATTTTTTAAGCCTTCCTTTTTAGTTATGTCCCAAATGCTTTATAATATAGTATAGATTTGTTAGAATATTTATCGTATAATTATTGTTATAATTAAAAAATTTATTTTCTCGACTTTTATAACGATCTGATTGTTATTTTATTTTCTTCTTCTTTTTTGAATCTAAAATTCTTGAGTTTTTATTTGTAAGTTTGATATTCTTTTAAAAATATGAACTCTTTCATAAATCTGTATTGGTGCTAATATATTTTCTTTATTATTATTTTTTGTTGAGTAGTATTTCACTAACTGATTATTTTTTGGTTTCTTCATAAATTTGATTATTTTGTTTTTTAATGAGTTTTTCTATAAACATTATCTTTTGGTTTTTTAATAAATTTGACATTTTTTCTTTTGCAGTTTAAATGTTATTGTTGGAATCCCATGTTGTCATTGGCCTTTGTGTAAAATTTTAAAATAGTTGTAAGTACTTGTAAAATTTTAGAATGGTTGTGCATAAAGATATAGCGTATATTGTTAAAATTTTCGAATTTTATAGATGAAAGTTTTTGAGTTTGGTTTTTGGATGGGTTAAACTTTTAACATGCTATTTTCGAATTTTAATGGGTTAAAAGAGTAAAAAAGATTTGACAATTTTGAAATTCAAATTTTTTGAATATGGTGTTGGACCATCCGATTTTCTTTCACAAACCCCGATGGACAAAGTTTGAACTTTTCATTTGTTGCATAATTGATGGCGACACTTTTTTTTTTTGGATATAAATTGCTAATTTGCAAACTAGGTGGTTTTACTATAACAAAATCTGAGTAACCGGTTAGTGGTGTTAAATTTATGTAAACTTCATGAAATGCCATTGACTATATTTGGACAAGACATTTGAGGACCTACATAGTGAAACTAGACCAATACTGTGAAAGCCTAAAATGTAGATAATGAAAATATAGATAAAGTGCTTTTAAGGCTATGCACAGAGGCGACCTAGTTCGTCGCCGCTACATCACCTAACTTTCTACCGGACGACCGACGACGCAATCTAACCTAGCATGGTGACCCGAGATTTTTAATTCAAATATTTTTAAAAACAAAATTAAAATTCATTAATAAAAATACTTAACATTACAACAATAATTAAAAACTTAAACTAATAAAACGTAGACGCTACTAATACTTATTAAAAACCGCAACTTAATAATCTAAGTTGTAACGTTCTTTGATGATTGGGCCTTAAGTTGTTCAAGTTCTTGTAGAAGTTGTCGTGCGGGCATATTTGGGTCGAGAGAGGTGTTGTAGAAAATTAAATCTTGCGTCGGGTTGATTGATGTGTGCCATTGTGCAGCCGACGTTGAGCTCAAAGTTCCTTCCCTTTTTAACTCTTCTATTTGGCCGCCTCTTTGCCCCTTGCCTCTGCTAAGCTCATCTCTTTTGTTTGCTCTTACAACTTATGTATTCCGCTTCAATATTCTTGGTTTTTTCCTTATTTGAACTTTTGATCTTGAAAAAGTTCTTGGCCATATTAGTAACAAATGAAGCGGGTGGCTCGTGTGATTTCTTATTCGCTTGCGTTGCGAATTTTTGGTCGTGATTTCGAGTTCTTCTTCTTCGAATCATCCACGTCTTGGGGATGAAAAGGACCTTTGTTGACCCCTAGGTGGTTTCCTAAGTCCTGATTTCTTCCGACTAGTCTTGGTGAAAGTAGGCATCTCAACAGCTTTCCAAGCAGAATGCCCTCTCAAAACTTTCCAACACTCCTTCAATGTAAACTCATGCTTGTGAAGCACACGGTATTCGTTACAAGCCTTTTCATAGTCGTCTTCGTCATTCTCACCGCTTCCGTGATTATCCTTGAAACGGTGGTGGTGTTAAACCGGTTAATTGAAACGGTGGATCCGGTGAGAAATTTAAGTTCGGGGAATTTTGGGGAAGTCGGGATCGTCAGGTTTTTGAGTTGGGAGTTTTTCTTTGTGACATGATGATTATTGAAGAGAAGTTGTTTGAATTGTGTTTGAAATTGTGTGTTTAAAAATGTGTTTGAGGTTGATATTTATAATGTTGTAAAAGTGGTAAAGTTTTGAAAAAAAAAAGGTAAAGTGTGTGTTTATACTCGGTTGTTTGGCCAACCGAGTTTGGGTCTCTTTCCTCCACAACCGAACACGACCGACACCTCCACAAAGGGAGGACCGACCTCAACCGAGGCAACCAACCGAGTGTTGACCGACCCTCTGCGCATAGCCTAACAATGAATTGACGAAGTTAAACTATAAGATATTAATTTCAAGGACAAACATATATGGTCACTTTTGATAATGTAATACTTTATTTTGTTTAGATAACAATTTTGAAATTTTGTAAACATTTCCACACCAAATCAACAATTGTAGTTAAATTGATGGGACGAAAATTTACATCAAGTATTTTAACATACACCTGGTAAACGACGCATAAAAACTGAAATAATTGATCAATTATCCGTCTTGTAAAAAAAAGAAGAAAAAAAAAGAAAAAAGAGTACACACCATTTTATCAAGAAAAAAACATGCACGCATAGATTGACGACGTAAGTAACAATGGTACTGACATAATTTTGAAAACGTGACTAATTAACACTGTTAAATATATCTATAAGTTAAATATATAATTATTATAAATTGATGGTAAATGTTTGTAACTTAAAACAATCGTGACATAATCACATTCACCACACGCTAATCGACGATGATATTGCTGAAAATCTAAACACAGTTGACGAGATGTTTAACACTGCTTATACAATTTGTCGAAAGGAAAACGATATCCACCAATCGTTGTTTCCAGAAACAGTTTCCGGTTGACATCTCTTCTAATTCGTCGATTATTCGCCGCCAAACTATTTTTGAAAATTAGAGACTGTTGCCGCTAGGCGCAGGTACTCAGCTAGTATGTTACAAAGCATTCAAAAAGTTTAAGTATTTGTTTTATTTAGTAGTTTTTGTATTTAAATAACTAAATGGGTGTACGTTATGAATTAAACTTCTCATTGATGATTATTATATAAAAATATAATTAGTTATTATATGAAAATATAATAAGTCAAATATATTTTGACAAAAGTTGGGCATGACCCGGGTATAAGTTTTTTTGTTTCTCGTGGTAACTATAAGTTACAAAGCATATGTTTAAGTAAATAGCCATTTTATAATTTATAAAACTTATGTAAGTTTTTATAAAACATATCAACTTATATATAAGTTAAATAGGCGATATAAATCAATAATCTTACAAGCAAGTTTAAAACTTTAGTTTAGACTAGTTTTTATACGTCTTAAATGTATATTATAGTTTATGGTTGTATGCGTCGAATATATAGTTTTTTGATTATATAATAGGTTTTAGAGTCTCGTTCGTGGTAGAGTAAAATGAAATGAGTCGGGAATGTGTGGTGGAATAAGTCGAGTACGAAGCACGTTGTTACGTATGGATTACCAAAACAGGTCTTGTTAGACATTGGCAGTAAAAAAAATATACACAAATGCTTACAAACAGACACACCCTATGCCCGTTTAAATGTGGTGGGCTGTGACCCAACATGAACCCAACAAACCTTGGACTCATAAAAGGGGCTTTGGCCCAACTTGTGAATGAAACCAATACTAGAACCAAAACCACATGACCTTTTAGGCTTAAACAACCAAACATGAATTTAACATTTACAATTTTTTACGGCTTGATGTTTTGATACAGGAGTAAAAATAATTAAACGTTCACTTTCCGAGCTCGAGTAGTCAATTTCACCCTCGCCACCACACTAAATCCGATTTCAGAAGTAAAACGACTCAACCCATTTAGCTCGTATCTTATCATAACCCAACACCCTAAACGTATCCTACGTTGGACTCAATCCCCTCGACTCAACAAACATAACCCAAAACCAGGTTTAATCCCCATTTCTATGTCATTTAACAAATTGAGAAGTTTCACCTGGGGAAAGGAACGAAGCCAAATTTACTAAGTTCGAATTTATCAAGTGCGTTCTTATCATTTGTGTTAAGCGAAAATGGAGTGTAACCAAGAATGAGTTGCACCATGCTACCCACTGTTGCCTGTTGGGGTGGTGGTTCTCGACAGTAGACACAAGGTAAAAGGAACCATCATCTTTTAACAAAACAACCAAAAATTGTATATTCAAGACTGGACCATGACACCAAACCCAACATGACATAGACCTTAAGTTCATCATAACAATAAAGACACTAGATTAAGAAAACAATAATAATCACTTCCATAATTTTAGCCAATACTCAGGTTTTTGTTTGTAATGTATTAACAACCATGCAAGGTCAAATAACAACAACAAAGAATGAGAAGCATAACTTATCCACAGATTTATGAGTAACTTTGAAAAATTAATCAAAACTACAGATTATTAATAAAACAACATCAAGAAAACGCAAAGTAGTATGAATAAAGATCCTTAAAGAAAGTCTTTGACACCCCTTTCAGTCATATCGCCATCTCCAATAAGCTTTATGCTTTGTTGACCCTGGGAAGAAGATAAAGGCGTTGCCACCTATGTCTAAGGTTGATGG
>OU343222.1:339058069-339254050 GCA_910596185.1 Chrysanthemum makinoi
TTGCTTGAGAATCATGAACGCCTATCTCCAGGATACAACAACAACTGATAACTCATAGCACAAACGGGTTATCACAACCAAAACCTGCCTCTATTACAAACCGGATACACACAAGGTCAATATGAACGCTAAACAAATATGGGAGGAGTAAGTTGTATTTCTTGGTGTATGGAAATGAGAGGAGAGCTCAAACTTATAGGAAATGGAATTGTTAAACGGTCATAATTAATTAACAAAATTAATTTTACTAATGTCTCATGAATTAAAATAAAATCACAAATTAATTTTATTTTCAATTCACATTAGTACACATGATGACAAACATCAATTGCCATTCAACTTCTTTGACCACATTTTCCAACAATCCCCCACATGAATGCAATTGATAAAAGAAAACAAAATTCAAGACTCAATGATGTAATAGAGTTTTGCAGTTGATATTTGCATAGGATAGGTAGGTGTTACTTTGAACCTTCCCTCGAAATATACTTAGCCTCCTAGCAGCAAGAACTTGATGTTTTGAATCATTCACTGCTTGTGGAGACGACAATATATATTCACACAAATATCTCCTTGACACATTTTGGTTCTCATAGTTATGTTCGTTATGGTCATGAACATTAGCCTGGTTATGCGAGAGTCTAAGAATTACCACAATTCCCTTAGAAGCCACCCCACTTTCTCCCATACATAGGTGATTCTCCATTAATCATTAAAAGCCATATGCTTAACCTCATATTGTCATCAAGTTATAGGAATGGACTAGGAAGTTTGCTAACTCCCTAAAATAAATGTGGAGTTTATTACTCCCCACGGTGACCTCGCTTATACAAGTAGGTTGTCCTATTGAACCCGGATCTTGGGATCTCGGTCACCGGGTTAGGCTTTCCTTCATATAAACTTTTCAAGGGCTTTAGTCACATTCCTCTTCAATACTTGCTAACTAACTCTCACATTTAGCTTTTCACAAGCGGATCCGCAAAGTTATTCTATGACTTTATATTGTCAATAGGGATAACCCATGCCGAGAGTAGTTGTCGACGACATAATATATTTGTACAAATTTGAGTTTCGTGCAACTCTAAATATATCATGCTCTAGGTAATTCCTGAGTATTCCAACTAGGAAAGAACTTCATGTTTGTTGATGTTCTTTTGAACTCTAGCTAGGCCGGAATCCCCCACATGGAATTTATCTCAAGAATTTTGTAGAAAGGTTCTCTCTTTCAATGTATTAATCTTGTTTATAAGATTTTTTTTTCTCACATGGATATGACATCAAGATCCTTAGTAATTTGTCACTTCACAAGTTTCATACTAGTGTATGCAAACTTTTTGAATGTCTTATGTTAATTGTTTTCCCGATCATAATTAATGATTCCAAATCTAGCATGCTATAGACCAAGGAATCAAGCGTATAATGTAAGATGCATCATTCTGATTACTCATAGCTTCATCTACTAACATTCTTCTTTTAGACAAATCACCACCTTAAACCACACATGTTTTAGGAGGATCCCATAAGTTATATGTGTAAGTCCTACACTTATAACATGTCATTCCAATTCACTTGTGATTATATATATAATCACATTTAATCTCTTATCATTATATGATTATCATAATTTATTACGTGATTATAATCACATAACATCAATGTGTAATCATTTTACACAATCAAAATATGTCCAACTTAACGAATGGACTATAGCTCACATTGGATGACAATCACACCATTCAAGTTAGTTACATAAAACCAACGTAATTCATTGTCATCTATATGTGTGTTCTTTCTTGACATTTCACAATGTCCTACACGGTTATATTCAACACATAGTCATTTCTTACATATGACAAACCGTTCGATTATTAGCAATATGAGTTATAAAAAGTCTTGACGATTTTTCATCTTTCTAGAATAACAAGTAGTTTGATTATTCGCAACAATATTCACAACAGAATATTTGAAACATTCAACTTGCAATACTCGATACAAAATCGAGTGACTTATATATTCTCATGTTACAAAGTTAGTTGTACAAAACCGCACCAAACAACTTTAAATAGGCACTACTTTGCCACAAATGTTTTGCACCAAATGAAACAAACAATTTTGCGTTGAACATTGTACAAAATATCATATAATTTTTTGTATTATAACAACCAAAAAATGTTGTACTAAATCAAATGTATGCCTCTAAACAAAAAAAAAAAAAAAAAAAAATTGTTGTATTAAAATACAAACTGCGATCAAATGATTCTTCCGTTTATGCTCAATTTTCTTTTCTTTCTAAAAATCAAGTTTAAGATATTTACCTAATCAGTGTAAAAAGAAAAAAATTTGTGCAAAACTCAATTTGTTTAGTATGAGAAAAACACATTTTCTAGCAACAATGCACAAGTTTAACGTCTTAGAGTGCAGCATAGCGAAATTGGGATCAAAACTCATTCGTTTACTATGCACTTTTACAGTTTTACCCACGAGTGCATAGTTGTGATAGCAAATATTTTGAAATCCATAATAACACCAAAATTCGCATTCTGAATAAATTAGTTTTATCCCAATATCCCATCATAAATTGAATACTAGTTACACAAACCAGTACCATAACATAATTTCAAACAACATGCTTCGAGCACTCTATTATTATATCATAAAGGAATGATTTAGTGACAATCAAAAAAAAAAACGCACAACAAGAAGTAACGACTATTCGTTGTTTATCTTTAAATATGTACGTTTATAAATTAAAGTGTTCTTCCCCATTCACTCACATGTAATAATTGAATAATAGTCATCAAGATTATTTCAATAAACATAATCAACACATTGGTATGTATCATGGCAAATTTTTGACCACAATATAAAAAGAATCATTATATAACCAGCCATGAAAAGATGTCATCATCTTTGTGCTTTGCGTTTTACGTACACAGGGGCTCATAATCAACAACATAATTTAACAGTTTTTCTCCACTTAATTTTCAGATACCACATCAACAATTCATGCTATTAACATATAATCCTTTACGAGTTACTAAAGAAATGAACAGTAAACCACCTAGTCATTAGCAAGTGTTAGGCGGACATAACTCGTAATTATTTCGTTTCAACGTTTAAACCGTTTTATCAAGTGTAACATCTTCGACACTTACGGACTTACTATCCTCATTATGCAAACTCTTATATCTAAAGATCCGAAAAACCCAGACTCACCGTTACTTAACTAACAGTGATCATATTATATCAACTATGTTTTCGTGACTTAAACCTGTGATGGTGTTGTGGTAGGGCAACCATGTTTATATATCTTACATCCATTTACGAATTGAATAGCTTTCAAATTTCATATATATTTTCACAGCCAATTCATGTACGTAGTAATTGGTTAATCAATATTATCATTTAAAAAACCAAGATATTCATTAGATAACATGACTCCCCAAACTGAAACATCTATTCGCCGAATGTTTTTCAAAACATGTTTTAAATCAACTACGTTCTTATTATTTCTTACATCAACATCCGCTCTAATAGCAAAACGAATCTGTCTTAAGATTGTTGTATATATTACGTGTATTGCTATTAGAGACAAATAAACCATAACCTAAAACATAAAAGTGTAGAGAAACGATACCGTAAATTTTTGAATTGTTGAGACACAAAAAACACAAGTAAGGAAAATGTTGAGGCCTGTGATGCTCACAGTTTCCTTAAGACAGATTCGTCCTATCCACGGTGCTTGAGAATCATGAACGTCTATCTCCCAGGATACAACAACAACGGATAACTCCGTTAGCACAAACGGGTTATTAAGGCGAACCAAAATCGTGCCTTCCCTCTTTTACAAACCGGATACACACAAGGTCAATATGAACGTTAAACAAATATAGAGAGGAGTAAGTTGTATTTCTTGGTGTATGGAAATGAGAGGAGAGCTCTCAACTTATAGGAAATGAAATTGAAAGAAAACGGTCATAATTAATTAACAAAATTAATTTTACTAATGTCTCATGAATTAAAATAAAATCACAAATTAATTTAATTTTCAATTCACATTAGTACACATGATGACAAACATCAATTGTCATTCAACTCCTTTGACCACATTTTCCAACAGTCAAGGGCTCGAACATCGGCTCGTGCTCACTCCAGTTGGTACCCCACTGGGTTAGGAGAGTTGCCGGAGCTGTTCCTTGTGAGATGGACAATGACTGGTGCCAAAAAAACACCCGGGGTCAGGATGCTCTCGCCAATTCATACCTTTTGTGGATAAATCACTTATTTGCGTTTTGCAAGTCTCAAAACGTCCGTTCAAAAAAAAATGTGGTTTTGAAAAAGTGGATGGGGAGATGCTTTTGGAAAACGAAGATGTGTTAAAGCAATAAATGACTTGACAATTTAAATACACCCTCAATAAATATACCCAAATATCTTCTCAATCAAATGCTCATATTTTTGCTGTGTGGTGACCGCTGTTCTTAAAGGCTCGCAAAGGTCTCGCAAAGGCGTGAGACTTGATCATGCCATCACGCCACTTTATGACACATGTTTTTGTAAACTCGATATATATGAATTATGATATTAATATATACATATTTTCATACTTTATGCCGACTTATGCCACGCCTTATAAACGCAAAAGCTTTGTCTTAGCCGCAAAAGCGTGAGGCTTAATCATGCTGTCACGCCAATGCCTTACACTATTTATAACCTTGATTGTGACTTAATCATGTTGTCACGACTTATGCCACACCATAGGTTTAAAAGTTTTAATTGTTTCCCATTACTTTTCCTTACCCTATAGTTTAGAAATCATCATCAAAATTCCTCTTAACCATTCAAATCCCGAATCACGCGACGTGAGTTATAAACTCCATTCATCCCTCGTTGGGAGAACGACCCGGGAAAATACATACCTTTGTATTTCTTTGGAAAATAACAGTAATACGAAAACGAACTTATAATGAATCGGTATGCCCCTTTGTTGCACCGATTCATGTAGTATAAATAGGATTAGATTTCTGTAAACATTCATTAAATATATCAATACAAATCTATTATATTCAATCTTTGTTTCTGTTTACCTATTGTAAACCTTTCTATCCCAAAACACCCTTTGTTTAAATCGAGTAGGCCATCAAACAATAGTCTACCTTATCATCCTTGATTGCAAGGAGTTTCTTTTCTATTATCTAATCCCCCTTGACTCCTTAAGTCAACCGTTTCTTAAGTCAATGATATTAAATAACCCAACACTTTTCTATTAATACCCAACACTAAAGTCTTATTTATTAAGAACTGCGATTCAACTAATCAAATGGTTAATAAAACTAAGCTAACTATAAAACGGTTCGAACGGGTAGAAAGCGCCAGATTGTGTTCTTTTATGCAAATAACCTCCAAAATCATTTTGTTATCAAACACCTAATAAAGTTATTACAAATTGAGAAAAGAAGAATATGTAGCATCCCCCTCATCTCAATTTATAGAGATGAGGGGGTAAGAATCCTCTCCTATGTCGAATGGGAAAACCCCGTATAACCAACCATTGGGAGCCTTTGCCTTACAAGTCAAGTAAACGAAACCTACTTCTAGTGTACTCCTTGTTGGGATATATTAACCTAGTCAGCCAAGTAACGCAAACGAGTACGCAGCGGAATTGGATCTAGTAATTGCAATTTGGTAAACACGTATTTAATAAACAATAAATAATAAAAGGTAAATAGAAAACTAACCCTCGATGTCAATTCCACGCTTATCAACGAACAAGAAAACCAAGAAACCAAGTATCTAAAATAGATACCTCTACGAGTATCACACACAAACACTTGAATCAAGTACGTTCGAATAAACGCTAGTCTAGAACGTTTAACCCAATCAACAACTTGAATGCTTGAATACCATGAACTAGAAAACCCCAAGAACACGTTCTTTCTTTCTGCCCGAGATCTAGATTCTGTCCGAGAAGCTTTCACAAACACCCGATATCAGACAGTTATGTCCGAGATCTTTCCCTTCTTTGTCCGAGAACCAACGAACACAGAAAACCAGACTTCTTGTTGCTGCTACAGTTCGACCAGGAACACAAGTACAAGAATAAAACAATCAAACACTAAAGCACTTGGATCGAATGATTAAGCAAGGTTTAAGGTTTGTTAAATTAAACTAAAAACCCTAATCGGTTTTAGGATATCCGATTAGGTATAAGATAGATCGATTACTTGGAGTGGATTTTATGGATAGATAAATCGTAAGGCATGCAAGGGTATGTGTTTGTATATATATGCTCTTGAACCGACTCAAGCTATGGGCTTGATGCTTGCGCATCAAGCAACAAACCAAACGCCCCGATCGGTTCGTGGACAAGGCCCAAGGAACCATCTAAACCGACCCACTTTGTTATCGGATCAAGTCCATGGGTCATTTATATGATCGGGTATACATGCATGCATAACGGGTATAACGTATTCAAATAATAAACGTTCGACACGTACTCTCGTGTTTAATGTGTGTGCCCCATAGGCTCACACACTTTTAGTCGTTTACGTGTGGTTATAACTCCCACAAACCAACAGCTCCCACTTTGGAGTTGGAGTGTCGAATGGCACATAAAATTAATGACGGAAACGCCTAGCAACGCTTTCACTTTCTTTTTAACTAAAAGTATCTGAGAAAATAGTTTCATAAAATTTCTCAGTGGCATGGTCATTCAATGTCTTGCTTTAATCATCCTTTGTTATAGATACCGTTAAACCATGGATATGGATCCGAACTCATTCCATATAGTTTAACCATTTAGAATCTCGTTATAGATTTAAATTCAGATATACCAAATGTAATCAAGAATCATCTTACATTACCCTTTGGGTTTGGCCAAACAATTATCTGATTAAATCTGGAGAGGCGCCATGGTATCTTTCTGCACATATCAAGTGGAGTAACAAATCCTTTATTGACTACAAGTGTTGTAGATGCTGCTTCACATCACTCCTAAATATAGCCTTTATAACTACCTTATTCAGATAGCGTTTTGCGTATACTTACAAAAAATGATATCCACACATAACAGAACTTTTATGTATCTCAAGTCTAAGTACGAAATTAACAAACCATTTTCAATATTTTACTTATGACAAGGATCCAAAAGTAAATGTTTGAAAGTTGGGGTATCCAATATGCATCTCTAGTGAATACATATGAGTTTGGCGGGAAAAATCCAAATTCTCGTTAGAATATAACCAACACTTACATTTGACTTACATAACAATATTCCCATATTATTAAGCGATAATGGACATATTTAGAATGATAAATCATTTCATGGATTAAACATGCAAAAATGGAATAACAGATTATATGAATAAAAATAACAAATACCTCGTATCTTTATTTATCAGAAATAATAATTGTCTTACAATTCCAAATTATCCAAATACTAATTAACACACATATTTACATGACACTACTAGCAGGTATTAAACCTATACCTCTAGTCAATTTAGAATGCTTAGGATACGCTAAAGATTTCGTAAATGGATCAGCTAGGTTGTCATCTGTGTGAAACTTTGATATCTTCACATAACCCATTACAATGGTCTCTCGAAGATAATGAACTTTAGCGCGATAATGTCTGGCACCTTTAGTGATTCCGCTTTCATTAGCTATAGTAGTGGCTCTAGTATTATCACAATACATATTTATAGGTTCTTCAATTGCGGGAACAATGTTTTACCCAGAAATGAATTTACGAATCCATATATCCTCTTTAGATGCATCACAAGCAGCTATATACTCAGCTTCTGTAGATAAAGTAGCAAAAATACTTTGCTTTGTGCTTTTCTAGTTAACAGTACCTCAATTTAGAACAAATACATATCCAGTCTGAGATTTTAAGTCATCAGCATCTGTCAGATATCAAGCATCAGTGTAGTAAGAAACCCTGAGCTCTTGTTCCTTCTCCTCTCCATAAATCAGAAACATATCCTTAGTATTGCGTAAATACTTAAGAATATTCTTAACAGTAGTCCAATGAAGTTCACCTGGATTCTGTTGAAATCGGCTTGTCACATTCTGAGCGAACACAACATCAAGACGAGTACATCTCACAGCATACATAATAGATCCTATAGCCGAAGCATAAGGAACTCTTTGCATGCGCTCTTTCGCAGCAGGTGTCTCAGCACCTTGTAATTTACTCAACTTAGGCTCTTCTTGCATTGGGATAGATCCACGTTTTGAATTCTCCATACAAAATCTCTTCAAAATTTTCTCAATATAAGCACTTTGACATAAACCAATTAATCGTTTAGATCTGTCTTGATAGATCTTGATTCCAGTAATATATGCAGCTTTTCCTAAATCTTTCATGGCAAAACATCTTCCAAGATAGGATTTTACATCTTGTAACATTGGAATATTTTTTCCTATAAGCAATATGTCATCAACATATAGAATTAGGAAACTAACAAAAATCCCACTAGCTTTCTGATATACACATTGCTCATCTTGATTTTGATAAAATCCGAATTTCTTAATCTCATCATCAAAACGCTTATTCCATTGCCTAGATGCTTGCTTAAGTCCATAAATGGAACGCTTGAGCTTGCATACATGGTTAGGATATTTAGGATCAACAAAACCCTCAGGTTGCACCATATAGACCTCTTCGTAAAGATGTCCATTGAGGAAGGCGGTTTTGACATCCATTTGCCATATCTCATAATCATAGAATGCCGCTATGGCTATGAGAATCCTTAATGTCTGCTATAAGAGAAAAGGTTTCTTCATAATCAATCTCGTAGGTTTGAGTGAAGCCCTTTGCTACGAGACGAGCTTTAAAGGTGTATACCTTACCATCCATGTCAGTTTTCTTCTTGAAAAGCCACTTGCTACCAACTATCTTGCAGTTAGGAGGAAGCTCAACTAAAACCCAGACGTCATTGTCTTTCATGGATTGCATTTCCACATTCATTGCATCAAGCCATTTCTTAGATTCAGGATCCAAAAATGCAGCTTTATAGTTATTGGGTTCACCAAGATCCCCTAACTCATGTTCCTCAGCGTCAATGTATAAACACATACGGTCAGGAGCACAGCGTGTCCTTGTGGACTTATGAATTGGAACAATATCACTTTGAGGTTCTTCAATTTCTTGATCATCCTCATCATGATGAATGCTAGTGTCTAAAAAAGGATTTTTATCTTCATCTTGAATTATTCAAGATCTTCTAAACTCCCACTTGCTTCTTGATCCATGAGATCATTCTCAAAGAACTTGGCATTTCGAGCAACAATAATTTTGTTCACTGATGGAAGGTAGAAAGAATATCTCATTGTTTCATTTGGGTATCCTACAAAGATACACTTAACTTGACTCTAGGTTCAAGTTTGTCAGGTTTGGTAAGTGTATCACGCTTAACAAGTTCCTCACAACCCCATACTTTTAAGTAAGACATCATAGGGGATTGCCCATGCCATACTTCGTATGGTGTCTTATCAACCTTCTTAGTTGGAACCATATTGAGAATGCACGCAGCAGACTCAAGGGCATTATCCCAAAAGGACTTTGGAAGAGTAGTTTGTTTCATCATAGAACGCACCATGTCAAGCAGGGTTCGATTTCTCCTCTCAGACACACCATTATGTTGTGGACTGTAAGGAGGAGTTCGATGGGCAATAATCCCATGCTCCTTTAGATGATCCAAAAACTCTTGACTCATATATTCACCTCTACAATCAGAACATAATGACTTTATGGTCTTCCCGAGTTGGTTTTCTACTTCCTTTTAAAACACCTTAAATGTTTCAAACACTTCATGTTTATGTTTCAGCAAGTAAACATAACCATAACGACTATAGTCGTCAGTGAAAGTGACGAAGTAACTTGCTCCTTGTCTTGACATAATTCTAAATGGGCTACATACATCTGAGTGTATTAGTCCAAATAGATGTTTAGCCCTATCCACTTGATATTTATAGGGTTTTCTTTCCATCTTACCAGACATGCATGAAACACACCCTTTTCAAGTTACATAATTTCAGCTGAGTTGAGAAGTCCATCGTGTTGCAACTTCTCCATGCGTTTCTTGATAATCTGTCCAAGACGACCATGCCACAAGAGAGCAGAGTCCAAGTTAGACTTGGCTCTTTTATTGCTAACAGCAAACATAGAACTATCATTTGTATTTGAACAAGACATATCAATTTCATAAATACCATTATGAGGAATAACAGTAAAATAAACAACGTTATTCTTAGAAACTGAAATTGCATTATTCGATTCAAAACGGTTAGCAAAACCATCATCATACAAATGGGAAATCGAAATAATCCCTCTAGTAATAGAGGGAGCATAATGACAATCATTTAAGACAATAACTAATCCACTAGGGAGACATAAATGAAAAACACCAATAGCTTCAACTCCTGCCCATTGACCATTGCCCACGTACAGACTTAAAGTTCTTGTCTTCAGCTTCCTACATCCCCTGAGACCCTGAGTAGTATTACAAATGTGAGTACCACAACCAGTGTCATATACTAAGGATGTATTAGGAAAATAATAGAGTTCTATAGTGAAAATACCTAAAGAACTAGCTGCAAGAGACTGTTTATTCTTTTTCGTCAACTCGGCGAGATATTGGGGACAATTCCTTCTCGAATGACCCATCTCACCACACTGGTGACAAGTAGCGTCCTTCGCTGGATTATCCTTCTTGGGCGGTAGAGGAATCTTGGTTTTGGAAGCATTGTATGGTTTATACTCGGTAGCATAACCAAACTTGCTTTTTCCATATCCATGATTCCCCTTAGCGGCCTTAAACGATTTATTCTTCTTTTGGTTTTTCTGGACCTTTCCACCTGCACGTATGTTATGTAGTGCAGGTGCAACATCTTTCTTTGGCAACGTCTGTTCATGTTGCTTAAGCATACCATGTAATTCATTTACAGTCTTCCCCATGCTGTGTATATTAAAGTTCTGCACAAACGAAATGTACTCTTTAGAGAGACCGATTAGGATCAAACTAACTCCATAGTTCAGAGTAACTGGGTGACCAAGACGTTTCAAATTGTCAATGTAGCTCTTCATCTTTAGAACATATGAGCTAACCGATTGACCCTCTTCCTGCTTGCAAGCGTGAAATTCACGTGCAGTTTGTAGAAGCTCTTGTTCTGCCTGTTAGGAGAACATAGACTTCAACTTCTGAAGCATGTCATAAGCACCAAGATGAGTTAAATTTCATTGGATCTCTAACTCCATGGTCATGAGCATGAAGGCAGCTATATCCTTTGAGCCTTTGACCCAAGCAGTGTGAGCTGCAAGGGCCTCAGCAGGGATAGGGTGGCCAGGAGTTGCAACAGGTGCAGCAGGTATAGGATGCTCTAAATAAGTTTCCTTATCTTCAGTTGATAGTATAATACGAAGCTGGCGATACCAGTAAATGAAGTTAGGTCCAGTGAGTTTTTGTTTCTCAAAGAAACTGCTGAGTACCGAACTGTTTCCGACTGAAGTAGTCATCTACAATTTTGAAAAGTTCAAATAATTAGTATTTTCGATAATTACATTCTTAAAGAATTAACTACCCAATTAATTACTAATAAGACTAAGATCCATCTTGCACTCTCACTTATTTACCAGAGGTCTGACCAGTGAGTAACTAAGTAGGACACGAGAGAAGCGACGAGCGTTAATTGCATAATGCAACTCTTAGACTTTATGAGACTGTTTAAGGCATTAGTATCAAGTAATAATGTCAAAAGCATGTTTAGTTCTCATCTTATGCCTCGGGTTCAAGGTCTGATCAAGCTAACTCGAAATAAGTCGACCAAGTATGAACTTGGAAAAATAACCAAAGGTTTGACCTAAGAGAAATAATCACCATGGGCTGGAAAGACCCTAAGGTCTGACCAAAGAAGTCAATACAAATGTACGTGTTCATAATTGGATGGCATAGACTTAAAATTAACAAGTAGGGTATTCACATAAATGTGGTAAAAGTCGTATACAAAGAAGCATGCAAAACAACTTTGTAACACTTATTTTAAAAACTTATGGTAATGACACTGTAGTGATCATCATGGTTCACGGTAGCTCAAATCGAACTCGCAGGGAGGCGGAGGACCAGGTCAGCGCTAGTAAATAACTGGAAATCCTTTAGGTTTGAGTGTGCCCACCTCCTTAAACCCCCTTTATAGTCTGTTCTAGTGGGTGAGCCGTACATCCCAAGTGTCCAAAGCATCTAGTTTTTAAATTCATGAAAACTTGTTTCAATAGTTTAGGTCAATTTATTTTACAAAAATAATTTTTCACGAATCAAATAGCAGGTCACAATGAGCATGATATTTAGGCGTGTAAATAAAGACCAATATTAATGTTATGGTTACGATATGTATTATTCCATTTTGCATATAATTAGGTGTAAAAAACAAGTAACAATAATGCAAATAAGGAATCACAAACATATAAACATAAACATCAATATATAAACACTTATTGCTACGAGTTCTCTCGCGAGTCTTCCCCAAAAGGAGAACCATAGGACCGTCACTAGGTGCAATACCTAAATCGCCCCATACATCACAAAAAGCAATTGAGTGGGTCTTGTGGCCGGAAAACACATAAAAAGCATGGCAAACTTAATTAACAAGTAATTACGCTATTTTATGTATTTAATAAACAATATGTAATTCTAATTATTATTATAATTCTAATTAACAATTAATTCTAATTAACCTTTAATTCTAATTAACAAATTTAATTCCAATTAACAAATTAATTCTAATTATCAATATAAGTTAATTTGTTTGTGTGTCTAGGTATTTTTTTATTAATAATTGACAAGTATTGCATATAATTGTTAAAACAAAAATAAAATGAATAACTAATTAGATTTTATGCAATTTTTTAAACATGTTTATTAAAGCGTGTAACCCATAATCGCAAAAACGAGTTGACTCGTGATGCCACTGTTGGGATTTATTAACCTAGTTAGCCAAGTAACGCAAACGCGCGAGTACGCAACAGAATTGGATCTAGTAATTGCAATTAAGTAAACACGCATTTAATAAACAATAAATAATAAAAGGTAAATATAAAACTAACCCTCGATGTCAACTGCACGCTTATTAACGAACAAGAAAACCAAAAAACCAAGTATCTAAAATAGATACCTCTACGAGTATCACACACAAACACTTAAACCAAGTACGTTCGAATAAACGCTAGTCGAGAACGTTTAACCCAATCAACAACTTGAATATTTGAATACCACGAACTAGAAAACCCCAAGAACACGTTCTTTCTTTCTGCCCGAGATCTAGCTTCTGTCCAAGAAGCTTTCACAAACACCCAATATCGGACAATTATGTCCGAGATCTTTCCCTTCTTTGTCCGAGAACCAACGAACACAGAAAACCAGACTTCTTGTTGCTGCTACAGTTCGACCAGGAACACAAGTACAAGAATACCAAAACAATCAAACACTAAAGCACATGGATCGAATGATTAAGCAAGGTTTAGGGTTTGTCAAATCAAACTAGAAACCCTAATCGGTTTTAGGATATCCGATTAGGTATAAGATAGATCGATTGCTTGGAGTGGATTTTAGGGATAGATAAAACGTAAGGCATGCAAGGGTATGTGTTTGTATATATATGCTCTTGAACCGACTCAAGCTATGGGCTTGATGCGCAAAACACCCCGATCGGTTTGTGGACAAGGCCCAAGGCACCATCTAAACCGACCCACTTTGTTATCGGATCAAGTCCATGGGTCATTTATATGATCGGGTATACATGCATGCATAACGGGTATAACGTATTCAAATAATAAACGTTCGACACGTACTCTCGTGTTTAACGTGTGTGCCCCCATAGGCTCACACACTTCTAGTCGTTTACGTGTGGTTTTAATCCCACAAACCAACAGTCCTAATCTATATTATAACTTACACTTGAACCGGTATTCTATGTTAAGTTTGCTTCTAATGTACTACACATTTATTTATGCATCTGAAGTATTTGACACGCAAATTTTAAAAAAGAATTTAGAAACTGTGGGGAAAGTATGTATGTGGTGATGCCAACCCGAACCCTTTCAACTTTCAACCTACACAAAATACACAAAATTCTCATTTTGACGCCTCATGATCCAACTTTGATTGTTTAGAGATTTCCACACGGTTTCCATCTTTTTTTTTGGCCTTGGTTATACTTTGAATTTAATTATTTATGTGCATCTCTTTCAATTTAACAAAACAAATTTGGCTGAATAGAAGTATGTTCATGAAAATGACTGGTAGAAAAAGAAAAAGTCTTGAAGCCCAATAACCAGTTGTGTGGGAGTGGTTTTAATCACCTTAAAGATTGAAGAACCACACATATATGAAACAACATGCTCTTGTCATTATGTCTAAGACAGTCTCGTGTTTTTCGGTGGCCCTATGCAATAAAAACAAAGAGTCCCTATTACATTTGTAAACTAAAGAGAAATTGCATATAAACTTCAATTATATGACTCATATATGTATTTATATGCAAAACTAATAAAAATGTGGCCCCTTTTAAGTGGAGGCTTGTGCGACGGCACCGTTTGCACACCCCTATTTTGGAGCACTATTGGAATCAATTTCCTTTGGAAAATAAAGGAAGAATAAGAACAAGTCTTGGAGCCCAATATTCGTTACATACCTATCAAACCAGTGGTGCAGCATTGGTGTTATTCAGAATAAAGATCATAGACCCAATAATGAAGCAACTTGCTTTCGTCATTATCTCCATTGTTCATATGTGAGGATTCCCTTATAAAATGTCATTGTGATGTTATGTATTCAGCATAAAGATCATAGACCCAATAATGTTATTCTACTTTTATTGCTGTTCATGTTATTCAGAATAAAGATCATAGACCCAATAATGAAGCAACTTGCTTTCGTCATTATCTCCATTGTTCATATGTGAGGATTCCCTTATAAAATGTCATTGTGATGTTATGTATTCAGAATAACATGAACAATGACTTGCTTTCGTCATTGTGATGTTATGTAGGCTTTGCTCAATGATACACACGGAGCTAGCCTGGCTACAAGAACGTACATAATGGATCTCTAAGAAGGAGAAGCCCAATCAGGAACAAAAATTAAAACCCCCCACAAATTTTTGGACGATATTTTCGTTAAAACAAACTAACAAGAAGCTTAGAGTAGAACATAATTGGGCAAATGGCATGAAAATGTAACTAACAAGAAGCTTTGTTAGAGTAGAAAATTTTCGTTAAAACAAACTTGTTAGTAGGAGTGTTGATAAATGAAAAGGGTAAAATTGTCACAAAATATATACAATAGACGTAATTTAAAAGTATGATTTATACAAAAGAAAAATAAAGATAACTACACAACAAAGCAAAAAGTTACAAGTTAGTTACATTTTCATGTCCTTTGCCTAAAAAAATTTACAATAAGTTTATGGAGAATCCATTCATGAGATAAGACATTGATTTCTTATACAAGAGTGTCCTTTCTTGGCGGTTATGTGTCAAAGAAAATCCAATTCTGAAATCTCCAATTACTCCAAGTTGTTTTCTGTATAACCGCATCAAAACATGTCTTCAATGTAGAGCTTAGGTATGTTGTGTCACTCTAAGTTAAAATATCGGGCAGATTAGTTATGTAAATGGAGAAACCCTACCAAGCCGAGATGGCTTTCCAAAGAGATGAAGCAACCGGTCACTCAACCGAGTTGGCTTTCCACAATGAATTCTACGTACATATCCTACAATAAGAGGATAACCTATTAGCACACTAGTTTAACTTTTCCTTGAGTAATTAAGTTACAAAGTACACTACATAAACTGTCCTTAACTAGTAGAACTCAATAAATATAACTCCATCAAATGAGTGTAAGTAAAATATAGATAGTTGTTTTGGAGTAGTGTGGTTACAGCTTTTTATCCTAGAATTTCCCATGTCGATCATACATATAACCAATCTGAATATACCGAAATTTAATTTAAAACTTACTTACATGATTATTTCTATTAACAATATCAGTAATGATTTGAGATTTAATTTAAAAAAAAAACTCCAAAAACATGTAGAATATTGACTAATAAGAAACAAGGTCAAACACTACCGAGTCTACATGCACCTTTGTCCACGTTAGGACTTAAAGTCTTGATACGATATGTCACTTGCTGTAGAAATTCAAATTTTGCTATAAATACGTTGTATGAAACTTCGAACATATATGTCACATGCTGTAAAAATGGCAATGTTTAGACATTTCATTTTAATTTTCATTCTTCATGTAGCTTGTATGGTTTATGCTCAAAATGATCAATCTGGTGTTGAGGTTATGATACATGATATACAAATAATATGTAGATATCACAGAGTACACAGCGGAAGACTTAGGAATATAATAGCAATTAATTAACTGAAAATAAAACGTAACATACCTCTTGCAATTGGCTAGATCTCCTTAATTCAAGAACCCTAATTAGGGTTTATGTGGTTTAACGAATTGACCCTTACTGTTTTTCAATTCAAACCAATTGATGTAACAATAGTGTGTTACACCACGTTTTTGTACACACTTACTATTAGCGATTCGATGCGAATGCTAGTTCTTGATCACAATAGAATAACCAAACACCTTTGTTATGCTCAAGGTCACTCGTAAATCCCTTACAATGGGGATTCACTCGTCGACCAAGACAAGAGGGAAGAAAAGAAGAAGTTTGGCCTTCTATTGAAATCAAGTGTGCCAAAAAAATGAATATATGGGGATGTATTTATAGCCTTATGGTAGATGTCAAGATTACTATAGTTTCCGATGTGGGATTCCATAGTTTCGGCTAAAAACAAGCCCAAAAGAGGGTTCCTAAAACCGTCTCTTGGCTTGTTTACTTTTCTTCGTATGCCGTTGACATTTAACGACCGATAGTCACTTCCGATAAGTATTTATCGCTCGTTTAATCGTTTATTTTGAATTTAATAATTAAACATAATTATTTTATATTAATTATTTAAACATCGAGTCTCATACGTAAAGTGTGCAATCCCGTGGTCTCGAGTTCGAATCCGGTCATACACATATTAAATATATCCATAAACCAACAGCTCCCACTTGGAGATATCTTAGTATGCGTAATGACATTGGTTAGTATCTAGCAACACGCCAATGACCCCAGAATAACTCGAGTATGGTTTCCTGGAAAAACCTTTTGATGATTCATCATCATACTTATCCTTTTGTTTCTAATACCATGTTAATAAGAATATGGATCTCACTCATTTCTTAATTAACTATTCTGTTTCTCGCTTTATATGATTGATCAAGATTACCAATTCTTCTGAACATATTCCAGAAGACCTTGGGCATGGCCATGCAAACATCTTGACAACCCTACGAGGGGCCCAGCAGTATTAAGCTTCAAAATAAATTTGAAGGAAACAAATCATGTTTTGACTACGAGCAGAATTCATAAATTTCGCAACACTTCTGAAAACAACCTTATAACTACCAGTTACATATAGCGTTAGATTGCTTCACAGAAATGCACTATATCCATGACTTTCTCTGGTATCTCAAGTCAGAGGATAAATATTCATGATGTACTTAATGACTAAGATCCATAAAGTACCATCATGTGGTTGGGATAAGTCTTATACTCAATCCATTGAATATCATCTAAAATTAGTCATGCTACGCATCAATATACTTTCAAGTATATTTTAACTAATACTCAGTTTTGTCTTAATTCAATATCATTCCCATGTTATTGATCGACAACGGACTATTTAGAATAACTTAAGTTATTCAAGGATTTAAACATGCAAATACAGGACACAATATTATCAATGACATTAAACGTATAAAGTACTTTAATTCATTATAAATAATAATTGTTTAACATTCTTTTTCCAAATACTAAATAGATCAATGCATGATAATACTAGTTAATGAATTTTTGCCTCAAGTCATGATAATCATATTTGTTGACAGGGCATAATTTCAACTTACTTTGATCTATAGGAATTTTGAGATTTCAAGAATTCAATAATTGAATTTCTTGTATGTGTTTATACATATCTTGATATTGTCATATCATTCCATAAGGTCGTTGAAACCTTTTATGACAATCATCTTTCAAAACTTTAAAGTTTTAAAGTATTCTCTATTCTTTAATGTAATGCAATATGCTCTTAGTTGAGCATAACTAGTCAACATGGTCAATCAACGATACCGTTAGATTAGTCATCTCAATTATACTAGCATTATTGTATATAACAATATGCTCTTTAAACATCCGTAAACTTTGAATATTATTTGTTTGGTGCCATTTAAACTTCAAGTTTGTTGACTATGACAATTACACAAAAATTGTTGTATAGAATTTGGGAGCAACTCCAGGATGAGGAATGCAATTCTAAATCCAAACCTAAATATTACAATGTTGTTAAATCATCTTGTAATCAAGCATGATACAACAACCTTATACACAACATGATGTACAAAATAAATCTTCAAGTTAGACTTTAAGATCTCATTCATATTCTATCTCGTGAAAGATATGTATTCATCATATTCTATTAGACTCATTTATTTACCGCATATATTTATAACAATAAACATATATTCCAAGGCTCTATGTCTTATTTCCAAATCTTACAAACGAAGTTTCATTCTCAACTAAAACTTAATTTAGGTGGAATGTAGTTGCCCATACAACATATAAGATTTAAGAAAATAAAAAATAATACTCCCACTAGCTTTCAGGAATACTTATGAGCTATCTTATTTTAATTATTGAATCAAACATGGATTTAATATTAAACATAAGAATAATCTCCTAGATGCATATATCCATTCATGGATTCTTGCAGTTTGTACATATTCAAAGATTATTTGAATTCATAAAAACTCCTTTGCATTACTTATCGTCCTCGCAAAAGTAATCCCAGAACAAAGAGTCTTGATATTCATAGTCAAAATTTCATATCAATGAAAATAAGTATGACAATTATAATCTTTATACTTCTATTTAATGTATCTAGGAAAGAATATTTAATCATAGTTAATTGCTTAAGTATGATTAATATTATTATCACTAGACATACATTAAATACGTGTACAATATTGTCCATATGATTTCTACACAAAGATTTAAACACTACGGTTTTTATCCTTTGAAAAAACTCACTATGATAAACCAAGTATCTAAAGTTGATTATCTTTATGGACAGCATCTCTACATTCATAGTATGATTGATTTACCACAATTCAACATTTGGTAAATTTATCATTATGAATAACAGGCTTACCAAGATCCTGTAACTCATATCCCTCGGCATATTAAATATCTGAGATATCCTTACGGATCTATGAATGACAATTCCATCATATTAAGGTCTATCATTTACATGTTTAGCCTCATCATGATATTTGCTAGTGTATTTTAGAAGATTATGTATTTTTGTAATTTAATCTTTCAATATCTAAACAAAACTCCCACTTGCCTTTAACAATTTAAAGATTACCTTTAAATAGTTTAGCAAGTAGAGAAACAATACATTGTTCTCTTTTAGGATATTACAAAAACATTTACAGTTCCTGACATTAGTTTGTTACAACCCACTTTACAAGTAGTTTAACAAATTCAGAACTTCATTATAAGACTTAATGTGATTCATCACATTCCGTAAAAAATTGTGTCTTATTAATCTTCTAGGTTGGAGTCTTATTGAGTATATTCAATCTATACTCAATCTACTAACCTTGATAACTTTTGGAAGAAACTATAGTTATCTTGAATCAAACTGTGCCAATACATTTTGATTCTTCTAACTGAATATACCATAAGACTATGGTATTTCATTAGAATTAATATTGTAAGATAATCTAACAATATTTAAGATAACCATATACTCTTTGGTTTACCTATTTACCAACAAAGTAAAACTTAATGGTACAATAGAATTACCAAGTCAATTGCATGCATTATAATACAACTATTCTTGACCAAGTCAAAAGACATAACAGTTATAATCCCACTATACGTTATAAGTCATTGATCAACTCATTGACTTCATGCATATGTCTTAAAACATATCAAGTTAACGTCTTACTTTATATTGTAAGTCTTGTATTAACAGACTTCATGTTTGGGACTTTACAAAATCATAAACATTTATCATTAAAGTAATTATGAACACCACCTCAGGTTTCAATTAATATTTCAAGTTAATATTTACTACATATATTTAATTCATTCAACGAATACTTAAAATCAAAGTAGTATTAGATTATGTCATTCCATGAAATGTTCATCATAAGAAACTGCAAAATCATCCATGCTCGTTCTCACGACACGTGGATACTTTTACCTTAGGCTACAATCTAGTTTCACGTTCTTACGTAACATAAATGGTAACTACAAGTGTTTCTTAAATATTGAATGACATAAATATTTAAAGTAGTTTTTGTTATCATCTTGACACATGTTCTTAATGGGGCAATCATACATATTTAAATGTATAATTCCTATTGGAACGTTACTCTCTTACCTTGCGGTCAAGAGAATCCATTTAAATCATATTTATATGTGTTGTACCTTGCACACAATAAAGATTTCTCCCACTTGTGCATGGAACAACATCATGTAGCAGATAAACAACACGATACACGTTCGTTTATTTGATTAATATGATTTGTGTCATAGATATAACAAGTAGATGTAGGACTATATTGATTAGTAAGGAAACGCACATGACTCTCCTTAAAAACATAAGTGCCTACAATTGAAAAGTAATTATCTTTGAAGATAATCTGGGTTACTACACAGGAAATAAGGCTTTTAGCTCCCACTGAATTAGAAATCAATAAAACAACTTCTTATTCAGAAATGCAACACAAATGCTCCCACTGAATCTGACAACATTGTAATTGTTGCATAACTAGTGAAAGCAACTTGCTTGCTTTTTACTTTCCTACACCTTTGAAGAACCATACGTAATCATTACTTAGGTACTAGAAGGTGTATTCTACTCTGTGAATGATGGGTTATCCATCAATGTTATTAACTTGAAAAATTGGGTATGCAACTTCTTCCTTAACAGGCCTACCATGCCCATACTGGTATGTAGCACCTTTAAAGGTTAAAGCAAAACAACTAGATAAAATATGCTAGTTTGCCTTTTACCAATTTTCGCCGTAATTTTTCTAGCTTCTAATTTTTTTTTAACTCATATACATGTTTTCTAGTTAACCAACATTCATGTTTGTTACAAAAGGATTCATTCACCAAATGAGGGTAATGAAATCTTTATGGAAAATATGATGTGCAATTCATTGCTATGAGTTACATTAGAATTTAGACAATTCAAACATTCCTATTATACCTTTCTCATTCATGAAAAGGAATAGGATTGAGTCTCATGCTTCTCCCATGGAAAAGAGACTTCGTTTGTCTTTTCAATAAATTATTCTCGATCAAACATTTGTTTGAAAGCAGAATGGATCATTTAGTGATCAAAGACTAAACCTCGTTTACGGTTAAATGTTGCATTTATACATTCAAAAGAATTACAAAATTCAATTTTAGTATTTTCGATAATTAACATTTTCAAGAAAATTAATTACCCATGGTTCATAAGCATATAATCATTTAATTTTCACTGAAAACTAGGATCCAAATTGACATATTTTCATCAGATCAGTTGATCTGCTAGTAATTAAATCATTCAAGATGGTACGAGTCGAACCTCAATTTCCAATTTTCAAATTGCAACTCCTAGATTTATGGGATTTATATCTAGCCAATTTCAATTGCCATGTAAACATGTTTTATCCCCATCTTATGCCTTGAGTTGTCAGTTCTCACTACAAAGCTTAATTAAGTTGTCCAACTTAAGAAACTGCAAAATCATCCATGCCCGTTCTCACGTCACGTGGATATTTTACCCTTTGATTACGATCTAAATCACGTTCTCACGCAAATAAAAGGTAATCTCAGGTGTTTCCATTTCGTTGGATGGCATACAACTTAAATTAAGGGTCATAATTTTGATGTCAAATCAAATATGTACAAAGATGTCATGCATTCATCTTCGTAGCATAAGGTATTATTAAAACAGTCACATCCTTGTTTTAATGTTTAAGCTTTTCATCATCAAACTTTAATCGAGGTATTGGTTACACCAATTAAAGAATTACCTTTAATTACCACTATATCCTACTGCTGCATGAATCATAAGACCCAAGTTATTCGGATAATTGCCAAAAAAGTGGCGCGTAGAATTTAAGGTCAATTCACCCTTAAGATTTTATGCACATTTATAGGAATACTTGGTAGCTCCATTAAGACGCACAAACGAGCGGAGAATTAGGTCAGCGCGAAGCATATTACATACCCTCATCTTTAAGGTCACAATTTAATGCGTATCAACCTTATACCCATCACACAGTTTGTTGTTAATGGGTGAGCCGTTCTAACTATTTTGTGCAAAAAATCAATCAATTAAACGATTACAACTACTATGCTTAAAAATACATGTTTCACCATTGTTTAGGTCAGTTTATTTTTCTTATAAAATACTCTTGTTACGCATAACAAACAAGCAAGTATTTAAAAATAAACATATAAACAATGAATGCATAACATAATAATAAGTCATGCATATCAAATAGCCACATGCAAACCTTTTGATAAATCCTATTAATAATCAATTCTAGATCTGTCAATATGTACATGTTTAATTAAGACTCTCACCCGTTATCAGCAATGTACAAAGTGAGTCACATGCATCAATTCATCGATTGCGCAAGTCAAAATTAAAGCATATACCACATAGCACATAATTGATTTAATAATAATAATTGAGGTCTTCCCCAATTTTAGATCTATCAAAAATTTAGTGTATATCACTTAACCAAGTAGAACATATAATAAAAGCAGATCCATGACAAAACAAGCATGTATTTATCATGGATATAAATCACACTTAACAATTAATGCAATAAACAGAGTTACGCAATTGAATACACATAAAATTGCATGCGACCTAGGGTTTCTAATCCAATTAAAACTGAAGTTTGCAAAACCCTAATAAGGGCACCAAAAAACGCCCCCCCAAAAAATAGGGTTTAGGTTTTGCAAACCCTAGATCTACACATACAATTAATAACACAATCAGTTTATTTGTTTTATGTGTTTCAGTAATTAATTACTTGTTATACAAGGCTCGTGATGCCACTGTTGAGGTTATGATACATGATATACAAATAATAACATGTAGACATCACAGAGTGCACAGCGGAAGACTTAGGAATATAATAGCAATTAATTAACTGAAAATAAAACGTAACATACCTCTTGCAATTGGCTAGATCTCTTCAATTCAAGAACCCTAATTAGGGTTTATGTGGTTTAACGAATTGACCCTTACCGTTTTTCAATTCAAACCAATTGATGTAACAATAGTGTGTTACACCACGTTTTTGTACACACGTACTATTAGCGATTCGATGCGAATGCTAGTTCTTGATCACAATAGAATAACCAAACACCTTTATTATGCTCAAGATCACTCGTAAATCTCTTACAATGGGGATTCACTCGTCGATCAAGATAAGAGGGAAGAAAAGAAGAAGTTTGGCCTTCTATTGAAATCAAGTGTACAAAAGGATGAATACATGGGGATGTATTTATAGCCTTATGGTAGATGTCAAGATTACTATAGTTTCCGATGTGGGATTCCATAGTTTCGGCCAAAAACAAGCCCAAAAGAGGGTTCCTAAAACCGTCTCTTGGCTTGTTTACTTTTCTTCGTATCCCTTGACATTTAACGACCGATAGTCACTTCCGATAAGTATTTATTGCTCTTTTAGTCGTTTATTGTGAATTTAATAATTAAACATAATTATTTTATATTAATTATTTAAACATCGAGTCTCATACGTAAAGTGTGCAATCCCGTAGTCTCGAGTTCGAATCCGGTCATACACATATTAAATATATCCATAAACCAACATCTGGTACGTACAATAAGCTTAATTGTTCTATAAAAATGTGTTTGCGTGTGTGTACCAAATGCAGTTCTGACCGTTCTCTTAGCAGGCTTCATTAGCATAGATTGTGGAGTACAACAAAGCTACACGGATTACTTAACACTTATAAATTATGTTTCAGATGATGGCTTCATAGATGGCGGTGAACGTCATGAGGTATTATCTGATTACAGAGTGAACTTTTCATATGCTGGTTTACAGCTAACTACTCTAAGAAGCTTTCCTGAACATGAACAAAACTGCTACACTCTCCGACCCCCACAAGGGAAGAATAACAAGTATTTGATAAGGGTGAAAGGTTTATGGATATTTTTTAATATGCATATGACCGAACTCGAACTCGAGACTTCGGGATTGCACACATTACGTATGAGAATCAATGTAAATAATAATTAATATATTAAATGTAATATTTAATTATTGATTACACATAAAACACCTTATGGTCTTTAGTATTTAACGGGGTTTGATTAAAGATCATTAAATATTAACATTAAGGATAAAAAGGAAACAAAGTAAGAAAGATCTAGAAACCCATAAGGGTTCTAGAACCGATTGCTTTAGGGAAAATAAAGGAGGTGGAAAACTTTCCTTTTTTCCTTAAACTTGATCACCAAGATATCTAGCCTATAAATACAAAGGCATGTGAATGAATTCACAGAAGTCTTGATATCCCTAACTCTTTGGTTTTCTTCTTTGTGTGTTCGGCCGAAATCCAATATCCCAACCTCTTGGGATTTTTGTTTTCCAAGAACACATTATCGTGGTGTTTGATTTGCAGTCAAGAACCTAGCTTTTCTCATTGATTCGCTACTAATACGTGTGTACAAGAACGAAGAGCAAATACACTTGTGTTTGCATATCTTGGGTATTCGACTTTTGGTGTAGTCAAATTTGTTAAATCCTAATTTATTAGGGTTTAGGGTTTCATGGTTTTTTATCTTTATTTGGGGTTTTCATAAACCCTAATTGCATTGATTCGCAAAAGGTACGCATATACTTTTAATTCGGTTAATTAAATTTACAAGTATTATTCCTATTACTTCCGATGCATGCTTTGATGATGTTTATGTGTTTTTCTATAATTGTTATGATTAGTAAAACCTAACAGTGGCATCACGAGCCGTTAATATGTTGTAATTAATTACCGAAACACATAAAAAGTGAATCTTTATGATTATTACATGCTTTTATTGGTTTCTAGGGTTTTGAAAATTGAAACACTAATTTTATTTATGTGGGTCGATTACCCATTAATTGTTTAATTAGGTTTTATTTTTTTGTAAAACTTGTAGAAACCTTAGGATTGCATGTATATTTTATGTGGTTTTTATGAATAATTGTTATGTGCCATGTATTTGCGTATCTTGGGATTATAATTGTTATAAGGAATCCATGGTGGAACATGCATGTTTTGCCATGGATTATTGTTTTATTAATTGTTAAGTGATATACACATGCTTAAGTTTGATATTTATTAATTGGGGAAGACCTCAATATATCTAATAAAAATTCGTTATGTGCTAATTGGTATATTATTGACTTTGGCTTACGCAATCGACTTGTCGATGCGTGTGGCTCATTTACCTTGTTGGTGAAAGCCCTAGTTGATGTATGCATTATTTTACGCCTAGAATTGTTTATTAAGTTTTATCAAAATAATTATGCATGTAGCTAATTGTTTTACATATGTTAAATTGTTAATTTTATGTATATATTATTTGGTTTTGTTTAATTTTTATTAAAAGTGCTTTTTGTTTATATTGTATGACATGTTAGTAAGCAAAAAGGGTTTTTTATGAATAGAAAATTAAATGGACTAAATAATGGCGAAATCGATTTGTTTTTCTAAGTATTAAATCTTGAACTTTTAATCGACTGATGCGACTGTACTAAATGGTTAGAACGGGTCACCCACTAGAACAAACTCAAAAGGTGGTTCAAAGAAGTGCGCACAGTCACACTGAAAGGATGTCTATGGTTATGCTTCAGCGCTTACCTGGTCCTCTGCCTCCATGTGCATTCGATTGGAGCTACCTAGTATAACTATTCTATGTACGAAGCATCTTAGTGCAAAGTTGTAAGTTTCTCAACGCATCGATTAAAATTTTGTAGAATTTAATCTTAGCAATTAAAATATAAGTAAGTTTTTTATTAAATTTTATGTTATGGAGATGTATGTATGCTTCTTCATACATAAGTTTTGATTACACGTCAAAATTGTACCATTTAAAATTTAAGTTTATGCCATCTAATGATATGAAACACTTGAAGTTGTAATTTAGTTATGTGAGATCTTGAGCTAGATTACGATAACAAGGTGAATCTTTATGTTGTGTGAGACCTCAACTTAAATAATTTGCAGTTTCTAAATTAGACAACTTAATTAAGTTAGTTAGTGAGACCTATAACTTAAGGCATAAGATGGGATAAAACATGCTTACGTTTTGCATAATTGTTTGGCAAAGTTGTAAATCCCATATTTTCTAGGAATTGAAAACTTGTTTGTCAATTATTTTTCTTCGACAATTACCTATTCTATACTTTCATCACTAGCGGATCAACTGATGTGGCGAAACTATGATAATGAGGGTCCTAGATTCAAGAAAAATTCTATGGTTAATATGAATATTGACCTAAGGGTATTTTATTTTCTTGAAAGATTTAATTATCGAAAATACTAAAAATTAAATTTTGTTAATTCTTTTAATTGTATTAATGCAACATTAAACCGTAAACGTGGTTTGGGCTTTGGTAAATTGATCTAGTTCTGTTTTCAAACAAATGTTTGATCAAGAAAAATTTACTAAAAGACAAACATAAACTCTTTTCCATGGAAGAAGAGTGAGACTCAATCCTATTCCTTTTCATGATTGAGAAAGGTATGTTAGGAACATTAGAATTGTCTAAATTCTAATATAACTCATAAGCAAACTTTAATAGTTAAGAAAAATTGTACACCTTGTTTTCCATAAGAGATTTCATTACCCTATGTTGGTGATTGAATTCTTATATGATATTTTGGTCAACCGGAAAACGTATTTGACATTTTATGAGTTATTAAATTAGAAGCTAGACTAATTACCGTAAAATTGGTAAAAGACAAACTAGTATATTTTATCTAGTTGTTTTGTTTTGACTAATTGAAGGTGCTATACATCATTATGGCGATAGTAGACCCATTAAGGAAGAAATTGCATGCTTAATTTTTCATGTTAATAGCATTGATGGATGATTCATCATCTACATAGTAGAATACACTCTTTTAGTATATAAGTAATTGTTACGAATGGTCTTTAAAAGGGGGTAACAACGTGATAGCACGCTATTTTCACTGGTTAATGAAACACTTACAATGTTGTCAAATCCAGTGAGAGTATGGTGTATTACTGAATAAGACATTATTGTAATGTTGTCTAATTCAGTGGGAGTTACAAGATTTATTATCTTGGTAGTAACTAAGATTATTTATAGATTTTCTTGAAATAATACACTACGTTCAAAAATGTAGACATTCATATTCTCAAGGATAGTCATGAACGTTTCCTTGATAATTAAGTGCTCCTACATCTACTTGTAATGCTTATATATCTATGACACTATCTTATTGATCACGTAAACAAACGAATGTCATGGTGTTTATCTACTATATGATGTTGTTCTATGCACAAGTGGGAGAAGTATTTATTGTGTGCAAAGGAACAACACATACAAATATGATTAATGGATTCACTTGATCGTAAGGTAAGAGATTAACGTTCTAATAAGATCGTCTTGTTTTAAGAACATGTATCAAGATTATAGCATAGACTACTTTTATGTCTTATGTCATTCAAATTATAGAAACACTTGAAGTTACATTTTAGATTAAGTGAGATCTTGGCTAGATTGTAATCTCAAGGTAAATCTCCACTTTTCGTGGGATCTGGCGTGGATGCTTTTGCATTTTCTTAAGTTGGACACTTCAAGGGATGACATAATTAAAATAAAGTAATCTAATGATACTTTAAATATTTGTGTATTCTTGGAATGACATAAATAGTTTATTAACTTGAAAATTAATTAATTGAAACCATGGCGTGGTGTTCATAATAACTTTAAATTATACATGGTTATGTGTTTCTGTATAAACTCACAAACATGAAGTCTTTTAAAGACTTATAATATAAAGTAAGATATTATAACTGTTATGTCTTTTGACTTGGTCAAAGAATACTTATGTTATAAAATATGCAGTTGGCTTGAATATTCTATTATACCATTAAGTTGACTTAGTTGGTAAATAGGTAGGCCAAAAGGAATAAGTTTATCTTACATATTGTTAGATTGTCTTACAATATTAATTCTAATGAAATAGTGTATGTATATGGTATGTTCAGTTAGAAGAATCAAACTTTTGACATATTGTTTGATTCAAGATACTATATCCTCTTTTCTTCCAAAGGTTATCAAGGTTAGAAAATTGAGTATTGATTGGATATACTTAATAAAACTCAAACCTAGAAGATTAATAAGACACCATTTTAGTAATGTGATGGATCACATTGAGTCTTATATTGAAGTTCTGATTTGTTAAAACTACTTATGGAGTAGGTTATTAACGAACAAGATTTACGAACTGTTAATGTGATTTGTAATATCCCAAAAGAAAACAATTTAGTGTTGTTCTAATTGCTAAAGTATTTATAGATAGTATTTAAATTACAAAAGCAAGTGGGAGTTTTGTTTAGATCTTGAAGAGATTAAATTACAATTACAAAACACATAATCTTCTAAAATACACTAGTAAATATCATGATGAGGTCAAATATGATAGACCTCAAGATGGTGGAATTCTCATTCATAGATCCGCAAGAATATCTCAGATATTTGATATGATGAGAAATATGAATTACAGGATCATGGTAAACCTGTTAATCATAATGAAATATTACCTAATATTGAATTGTGGTAAATTATTCATACTATGAATGATAAGATGTTGTCAATAAAGATAATCAAATTTGAAAACTTGGTTTATCTTAATAAAGATGAGTTTCTTCAAAGAGAAGGAAAACCCTGGTGGTTTAAATCTTTGTGTAGAAAGCATATGGAAAAAAAATTGTACATGTGTTTAATGCATGAATTGTGAATAGATCATTAATCACACTTAAGCAATTAACTGTGATTGAATATTCTTTCCTAAACACATTAAATATATAAAGATGATAATTGTCATACTTATTTTCATTTATATGAAAAATGACAATGAAATATTAAAACTCTTTCTTGTGTGATTGCTTTTGCGAGGACGATAAGTAATACAAAGGAGTTTTATGAATGCACATAATCTTTAGAAATGTACAAACTGCAAGAATTCATGAATGGATATATGCATGCATCTAGGAGATGATTCTTATGTTTAACTATTAAATCCAAGTTTTGATTTAAAATTAAAATAAGATAATTCCTAAGTATTCCTGAAAGCTAGTGGGAGTATTATGCTTATTTAAAATCTTATATGTTGTATGACACATGAAGTAACATTCCATCTAAACTAAATGTTAAGTTTTATTTTGGAATGAAACTTCAAAATTGAAAGATTTAGTAAATAAGACATACAACCTTGGAGTATATGTTTATTGTTAATAAACATGTGCGGTAAAATAAATGAGTCTAATAGGACATGATATATCATTTGGAAAATGGATATGTAGAACATGAATAAAATCTTAGTTTGACACAAGGATTTTTCATGTACATCATGTTATTGTTGTATCATGCTTGAATGCAAGATGATTTGACAACATTTATATCTAATGAAGTTATTAGATAACTAGTGTAATGAATATTCTAATAGAATATTTTTGAATCTAGAATTATATTCCTCAGCCTGGATTTGCTCTCAAAATTCTATGGATGAGCAATACAACAATTGTTGCGTAATTGTCATAGCTAACAAACTTGAAAGTTTGAAGGCATCAAACATTACATTGTAGATATTGAAGTTTACGGAGATTTTAAAGAGCATATTGTTGTTTTGAATACAATGATGCTGGTATAATTGAGATGACACTCAATACTAGTCATGGGAGGATTTTATCCTTGTAAATGGCCATGTGAACTAATTGTGCTTAACTAAGAGCATAGTTGCATTATAGAATAAAGAATAAGAATACTTTAAACTTTAAAATGCTTGAAAGTTTGATTGTTATAAATTGGTGGTTGAGGATGTCATACACTTTATGAAATATTATGTGGTAATATCAAAATATTTTGAATGCACACATACAAGAACTTCACTAGTTGAATTCTTGAAATAAGTATTCTAAAAAAATTCCGATAGATCAAAGTTAATTGAAATTATGCTTGTCAACAAGTATGATTGTCATTACTTGAGGCATAATTCATTAACAAGTATTATCATGCATTGATCTATTTATTATTTGGATAAGGGATGTTTTGAACAAATATCATTTAAATGAAATAAAATATTGGTTATGTTTATTTTTTATTTTCTTAATATTATATCCTATATTTGCATGTTTAATCCGTGAATAACTTATGTTATTTTAAAAGTCCGTTGTCAATCAATGATGTGGGAATGTCATTGAATTAAGACAAATATGAGTTTTGGTATAATATACTTAAAATATATTGATGCGTGGGACATGCCAAATTTACATGATATTCAATGAATTGAATATAAGACATATCCCAACTTAACATGATTGTACTTTATGGATTTTTGTCATTAAGTAAATCATGTATATTTATCCTCAGACTTGAGATACCATATAATAGTTATGAATGTAGTACACTTCTGTGAAATAGTCTAATGCTATCCGTAAAAGGTAGTCATAAGGGCTATTTTCAGAAGTGTTGCAAAGTTCACGAGTTTTGCTTGTAGTCAATAGAATTTGCTCCTTTGAATATGTTTCGAAGCATAATACTGTTTGGGCCCCTCGTAAAATTGGCAAGATGTTTGTAAGGCCTTACTCAAGATCTATCTGGAATACGTTCAGATGATTTGGTAATCTTTTTCAATCAGATATAACGAGAAACAAAATATTAACTTGTGAAATGACTTGATCCATATTTACAATTAATGAAGTATTAGAAGTAAAAATGATGAATCATTAAATGGTTTTTCCAGGAGACCATACTCGATTCGATCTGGGGGCATTGGCGTGTTAAGCTAGACTAAACCAATGTCATTACTATATTAAGTAATATCCAAGTGGGAGCTGAAAGGTTTATGGATATTTTTTTAATATGCATATGACCGGACTCGAACTCGAAACTTCGGGATTGCACACATTACGTATGAGAATCAATGTAAATAATAATTAATATATTAAATGTAATATTTAATTATTGATTACACATAAAACACCTTATGGTCTTTAGTATTTAACGGGGTTTGATTAACGGTCGTTAAATATTAACATTAAGGATAAAAAGGAAACAAAGTAAGAAAGATCTAGAAACCCATAAGGGTTCTAGAACCGATCGCTTTAGGGAAAATAAAGGAGGTGGAAAACTTTCCTTTTTTCCTTAAACTTGATCACTAAGATATCTAGCTTATAAATACAAAGGCATGTGAATGAATTCACAGAAGTCTTGATATCCCTAACTCTTTGGTTTTCTTCTTTGTGTGTTCGGCCGAAATCCAATATCCCAACCCCTTGGGATTTTTGTTTTCCAAGAACACATTATCGTGGTGTTTGATTTGTAGTTAAGAACCTAGCTTTTCTCATTGATTCGCTACTAATACGTGTGTACAAGAACGAAGAGCAAATACACTTGTGTTTGCATATCTTGGGTATTCGACTTTTGGTGTAGTCGAATTTGTTAAATCCTAATTTATTAGGGTTTAGGGTTTCATGGTTTTTGATCTTTATTTGGGGTTTTCATAAACCCTAATTGCATTGATTCGCAAAAGGTACGCATATACTTTTAATTCGGTTAATTAAATTTACAAGTATTATTCTTATTACTTCCGCTGCATGCTTCGATGATGTTTATGTGTTTTTCTATAATTGTTATGATTAGTAAAACCCAACAAAGGGCAAGGTTTGAGTACGGGAATTACGATTTGAAAAATCAAAACCCTCGCTTTGACCTTTATCTTGGAGCAGATTATTGGGCTACAGTTGTTATTAAGAAACCATCGGAATCATATACCCATGAGATAATACACTTCACCTCATCAGATTACATAAATGTTTGCCTCAGAAACACAAATCATGGTATTCCTTTCATTTCGGTTTTAGAACTAAGGCTTTTGGATATCACCATGTACAAACTACCAACACTAATCCTCCATTATCATAGAAGCTGTAGTTCATATAAAAAAATCAGGTAACACTTTCAAATATCTTATGGTAATTAAGGACCAACTTTTGCTAGGCTAACTTTGTTTTGTTTTGGTTGAAACAGATATAAAAATGACAGGTATGATCGAATATGGTATCCATTGTCTATCCCTGACTCTAGAGTAGTACAGAGTTTTAATGTAATTTCTTCAGGGCCTTTAGATAATGAAAAATTATCATTTGAGGTCATGAACAATGCCGTGACACCTGCAAATTCCTCAAATAGCTTATCCGTGACTTGGACTGGTGATCCCAATGATGAGTTTATCATCTATATTCACCTTGATGAAATTGAAATACTAAAAAGCAACCAAAAAAGAGAATTCAACATTTATCTCAATGGGGATGACTTGTTTGGTTCATTTTCTCCCTCAACTAACATAACCACCTTAACTAGTCAAACATCCACCGGTTTACCAGATAATACGCTTGAGATGATCAAAACCACGAGCTCAACCCTCCCTCCTATCCTTAATGCAATAGAAATATATAGTGTGAAGCAACTCCAACAATACCAGACAGAAGACCAAGAAGGTAATATATACTACACATATATTTTTCGATGGAGTTTTTTACCTTTAAACATCATAACAAGAATTAATGCTATTTTCCCTTTGTCATACTCTAAAAATTAGCTGCTGCAATCTGGAATACCAAGTCAACATATGGGTTAAAAAGAAACTGGCAAGGAGATCCATGTGTTCCACGAAAATTTCATTGGGAAGGTCTTAACTGCGATTACAATGATCAAAATGCAGCTAAGATCATATCCTTGTATGTATTTCATTTAACAACCATCAGCGAGTAACAGTTTCATTTTATTACCAATCGTCATGTACTGATGAATGATTAACTATATATATAATGTAGGAACCTGTCCTCTACTGGATTGAGTGGAGAGATAGTTACTGCCTTGGCTAATCTCACTATGATAGAATCATTGTAAGTTAATTCTTAGATATTCGGAGTTTTCATAGTAAATTGTTTATTATTTTATTCAAAATAACTTATCTAACTTCTGTATGTTCTTGCTCAGGGATCTGTCCTATAATAACCTGACAGGAGCTGTGCCACAGTTTCTCGCATCTCTAAATAACCTGAAGCTTCTGTAAGTTATGAAATCGTAAATATAGGGTCAAAAAAACGTATACAGTAGCTAATGGTCTTATATGGTGTTTCTTATAGAAACTTAACAGGAAACAATTTCACAAGACCACTACCAGCTGAACTTCTAGCAAAATCAAAGAAACGTTCAATATTTCTGAGGTATGCTCTTTATAAATTTAGAGCAAACTCCAAGAACAAGCGAATTGGCATTCACTTCAATTGCTCTAACATTTATAATATAATCAGCATTGAAGAAAGTGGTGATCAAGATAAAGGATATTGTCTCAATGGTTCATGTGAAACCAAAAAACATACCAAGGTGGTTATTACTGTGACAGTAGCAATTTTAATAGTCATCGTGCTATTGATCGCATTTGTCATCGTATGGAAATATAAATGGCGAAAAACAAAAGGTTTGCAATATCGTTACCTCATTATCGTATAGCCTGATAAATTTATATATATCCTCATTTAAAAAGATTCTTAAGAAATGTAAAGGTACTTCAGTATTTGAATGATAACTGTAGATTTGACCATAAAGGACGCTACTTTTCAGCCGAGGAATAAACAGTATACATATTCTGAGGTACAGAGTATTACTGACAACTTCACGACTGTTATTGGGAAAGGTGGATTTGGAACTGTGTTCCGTGGATCTATTGGGGGTAACCAAGTTGCTGTGAAGATGCTTTCTCAATCATCATCTCAAGGTTACAAAGAATTTCAAGCAGAAGTAAGTTGTGTCATTGCTTAAAGGCCTTCCATCTTAATTAAAAAAAAACACTTGCGGCTCTAAGGAAAACAATTTTTATCTATTACAATTTGAAGTTGCTAATATTATCACTCAGGATGGCCTAGTGACAAGAGACTTGTGACTATCACACTAAAATGTGAGACACTCAAGTTCAATTCTTGCTAGGTGCAAACAACCCTGAAGTGGCCACGTCAAACTCGTGAAAAGGGAGAGCTTTACCCGGTTTGAGTCTGTATGGCGGTGGGTTCCAACCCCGTGGATTAGTCGGCTAAAAGTTCGAAAACCATGGTTACCCAAAAAATAGTTACTAGTATTAAGATTTTAGTTAGCTAACTAAGCACAACTACAAGATTACAGTCGTTTGCAAAATATTTACTAATTCAAATTCAATATTAACAATTAGTCATAACGTGAAAGACTAAGAAAAATTAGTGTACAGGTCAAGCTTCTAATGGATGTTCGTCATAAAAACATAACTCCACTCGTTGGGTACTGCAATGACAGCAACCACAAGGCCATCATTTACGAGTACATGGCTAATGGGGACTTACGAAAACATCTATTTGGTAATTGGGCATAGTCCATACTTCTTACTTAAGTACATATTTGATTGACTAGCATCATTACCCGTTCTTACTTCAATAGTTAAAGCTTGTCATTCTTCTGAGTTGAAATTCTTTTAATTAATGACCTATGTGATTTAGGCTCTTAGGAAATACAAAGTGTAATTATAAATATTTTTACAATGTAATCACTGGACCAGATGAAAGTTCAAACGTCTTAAGTTGGGAAAGAAGACTACAAATTGGATGCGATGCAGCGGAAGGTTAGTAATTAGATTATCTAAAAAGCGAATAATCACACCAATTTTATACAACTTGCCCCATATGGTTCTTGAAATCACACAACTACTTGGTTGATGGGGGCACCAACTGCTTTAACAAGTTTAACATGCAAGGGATCTATATTATAGGGCTGGTATACTTGCATGATGGTTGCAGGCCACCCATAGTTCACAGAGATGTGAAGCCTACAAATATACTGTTAAATGAAGGTTTCCAGGCAAAACTAGCAGATTTTGGGATGTCTAGAGCTTTTACTACTGAAGATGCCACCTATGAGTCGACAAGAATTGTGGGCACTCTTGGTTACCTTGATCCCGAGTGAGTTTTTATCTTGGGTTAATTGCTTGAAAATGTATCATGCTTGTCATTTTTTGTTATTGTGTGTATAGAACTTTCAAATTTCGATTATTGCGTGTATTTTATGACCATTTTACCCCAACTTGTTTCAAATTTTTTTGAAGGGTAAAATGGTCATTTTACATGACTATTTATTTTTTCCATATTTGTTATATATAAGCGAAACTAGAAACATACTTTTGTGTTCTATAAAGCAATTTCAATAGTTGAGTGGTCTTGTTGGAAAGAGTTCAATACTTGCGTTGCCTCCTTGCATATAATCCCTTACTATTATTGAGAATAAAATTGATATTTCCAAGTAGTTGAAATGTTACATGTTGTATTACAGGTATCACCTTTTAAACAGGTTGACCATGAAAAGTGATGTGTATAGCTTTGGGATAGTACTCCTAGAGTTGATTGTTGGAAAATTTAGTGCACTTATGGGATTAGTTCACACCTTGTAATGGGTTAGGAGGTACGGAGTGTACACCCATAAGGTCCATGAACACCCTGACTCTAATAGTGGTTTGTATTTGTAGTACTTGGTGAAAGTACTGTTGTGGTTACCACTGAATATCAGTGTTTCCACTGAAGCAGTACTTCCACTGGATCAGTGTTTCCACTGAAGTGGTGTTTCACTGAAGTAGTGTTTACACTGAAGCAGTGGTGTTTCTACTGATGCAGTGTAACCACTGATAGCACTATGAAAGTACTGATGATGGCACTGCTTGTAACGGCTTTGACCTATTCAAGTGGCAGTTTAAACTGCATTATGACAATGTTTAATTGGTCATGTAACCACTAACGGCTATAATGGGGATAATTATGAGGCTATTAATGGGCCGATTAATACTCATAATTCCATTGACTAGCCAAGAGTATTTTCCTATAAATAGGAGATCTGTTTTATGCATGAAACAACACAGAAAACATAAACACTAATTAGCGAAGGGGTTATAGAATTGTGCCTAATTCTCTAACTGCATTTGGTCTTATCCCAAGTAGATATTCGTGATACCCAGGCGTTAGGGTCGAATAGTTTACTTTGGAAAGTGATCACACGATTAGTGATATCCGGTAACCACTAAGTGGTATTGTGTTTCTGTTGACTTGTTACTTGTTTCAGCTGAAGATTGATTATCTTTACCCTGCTGTTGGGAGATAACCGCCAACAATCAAAGTAAACTATTTTGTGATAATCAATGGCTGCTGCTGCAATGAAATACATGGCTTCAAACTTTGCCAAGCTTGATAAGTTTGAAGGGGTGGACTTTAGGAGGTGGCAGAAGAAGATGCACTTCTTGCTGTCAAGCATGAGTGTGGTGTATGTGCTGACTACACCAATTCCTGATGATGGGGATGATGCTATTGTGGAGCAGATCAGGAGGAGGACCAAATGGGAGAATGATGACTACATATGCAGAGGTCTTATTCTCAATGGTATGTCTGATGCTCTGTTTCATATTTATCAGAATATTGAATCTTCCAAAGAACTGTGGGACTCCTTGGATGCCAAATATATGGCTGAGGATGCATCAAGTAAGAAGTTCCTTGTTAGTAATTTCACAAATTACAAAATGACTGATTCAAGACCAGTTATGGAACAATACAATAAACTTCTTGGAATACTTGGAAGGTTTACACAACACAATATGAACATGGATGAGGCTATAAAAGTCTCTTGTGTCATTGACAAACTCCCTCCTTCTTGGAAAGATTTCAAGCATACCTTGAAACATATGAAGGAGGAGTTAACTCTTGTTGAGTTGGGCAGTCAACTGCACATTGAGGAATCTCTCAAGGTGCAGGATAATGACAAGCCAAAGAGTAGCAATGCTGCTGGACCATCTGTTGTCAATATGGTGGAGCATAACAACTCTACCAGGTACTATGACAACAAAGGCAAACGCAAATTTCATGACAACACAAGGGCAGATCCTAACAAGAAGGCAACACCTACTTGTTGGAAATGTGGCAAGACTGGTCACATTAAAAGGGACTGCAAAGGTGTTAAAGTTGGTGGTAAAGCCAATGGATCAGGCACTAATGGTTCAGGGAGTGGTGGTTCTTCCAACTCACTGAAAGGTCAGAATATGTTTAATAAGTCTTTTCAGATTTATTATGTTACATATGTATCTGAATCTTATTATGTGCAGGATGATGATGTTGCGTGGTGGGTTGACTCTGGAGCAACAGTACATGTGTGTAAAGATAAAAGCTGGTTCAAGACTTATTAGTCACTGAATGATGGTTCTATTCTTCACATGGGAAATGAGTCAACAGCCTTGGTGCATGGTCATGGTTGTGTAGATCTTAAGTTTAGTTCTGGAAAGATTGTAACTTTGTTTAATGTTATTCATGTTCCTGATATAAGGAAGAACTTGGTTTCAAGTAGTGTTTTGAATAATCATGGATATAAACAAGTTATTGAATCTGATAAATTTGTTCTTTCTAAGCATGGTGTTTTTATTGGTTTTGGTTATTTATGTAATCAAATGTTCAGGCTTAATGTTACCACTGATAGTGTTATTTCAGCTTATGTGACCACATATGACCAGACTGACTCTACCCTATGGTATGCTAGACTTGGTCATGTTCACTATAAAAGGATGCAAGATATGTCTAGGGATGGTTTAATCCCTGCTTTTGACATGGACACTGAAAAGTGTAAAACTTGCATGTTGACCAAGATAACCAAGAAACCCTTTCAGGGTGTTAGTCGTGAGACTGAGCTCCTAGAGCTGATACACAGTGACCTGTGTGATTTGCATGCCACTCCTTCTTTGGGGAATAAGAAGTACTTTGTGACTTTTATTGATGATGCTTCTAGGTTTTGTTATGTTTATTTATTACATACAAAGGATGAAGCATTAGATAAATTCAAAGTGTTTAAAACTGAAGTTGAATTACAACTTGGGTCTTTGATCAAAAGATTAAGGACTGATAGGGGAGGTGAGTACATGGATACTCAGTCCTTTCAGTCTGTTGGTATAATCCATGAAACGACTGCCCCTTATACTCCTCAGCAAAATGGTATTTCTGAAAGGAAAACAGGGTGCTGAAGGAGATGGTTAATTCCATGTTGTCCTATTCAGGACTGAGTCACGGGTTCTGGGGTGAAGCTATGTTAACAGCTTGCTATTTATTAAATAGGGTTCCCAACAAAAGGAACAAGGTTACCCCTTATGAACTCTGGACTAAAAGAAAACCCAACCTGAACTATCTCAAGGTTTGGGGTTGTAGGGCTGTTGTAAGACTCCCTGATCCAAAGTTAAAAACTTTGGGTGAAAGAGGCATTGATTTCATCTTTGTTGGATATGCTGAGTATTCCAAGGCTTTTAGATTCTATGTTATAGAACCTAATGAATATGTTTCAGTTAATTCCATAATTGAATCAAGGGATGCAAACTTTGATGAGAATAGATTCTCATCAGTCCCTAGACCAAGTATGAGGATTCCTAATGGAACTCATGACATTGGTGTATCAGAGGTCCCTGATGATGAACCATCAGTGGTCCCTGATGAGGTTGTGGTACAACAACCTGAACCTATGCTTAGAAAAAGCAAAAGGGTTAGGACTCCAAAGTTATTTGGACCTGAGTTTCAACTGTATTTAGTTAAAGGAACAAGGGATGAGGTCTTTGACCAATACTCCTATTGCTTCATTGTTGAGGATGATCCCAAGAAATTTGAAGAAGCAATGAAATCCCACGATATTGCTTTCTGGAAAGAAGCAATCAATGATGAGATGGATTCCATCATGGGGAACAACACTTGGGTGTTGGTTGATCTACCACCTGGTTGCAAACCTTTAGGTTGCAAATGGATTTTCAAATGGAAAATGATGGTAGATGGAACTATTGAAAAGTTCAAGGCTAGACTAGTTATTCAGGGCTTTAAACAAAAGTCAGGGATAGACTATTTTGATACTTATGCCCCTGTGGCTCGTATCAGTACCATAAGATTGCTGATTGCTTTGGCATCTATTCACAATCTGGTTATTCATCAGATGGATGTGAAGACAGCTTTCTTGAATGGTGAATTAGAAGAGGAGGTTTATATGAACCAACCTCAGGGCTTCATCATGCCTGGCAATGAAAACAAGGTGTGTAAACTGATTAAGTCTCTTTATGGACTTAAGCATGCACCTAAGCAATGGCATCAAAAGTTTGATGAAGTGGTTTTGTCTAGTGGTTATGTTCTTAACCAAGCTGACAAATGTGTATATAGCAAATTTGATGAATCTGGTAAAGGAGTCATCATTTGTCTATATGTTGATGACATGTTGATCTTTGGCACTGACCAAAATCAGGTTGACCTGACAAAGGAATTTTTGTCATCAAGGTTCTCCATGAAGGACATGGGGGAGGCTGATGTTATCCTTGGTATAAGGATTAAACATGAAAGTAAAAGAATTTCTATCTCTCAGTCTCATTATATTGAGAAGGTGCTGAGGAAATTCAATTACTTTGATTGTACTCCGGTAAGTACACCTATGGATACTTGTGAGAAGCTGATGCCTAACCATGGCAAAGCTGTATCTCAACTTGAGTATTCTAGGGTAATTGGCTACCTGATGTATGCCATGACTTGTACAAGACCTGATATTGGTTTTGTAGTGGGAAAATTGAGCAGGTATACTAGTAATCCTAGTGCTCAACACTGGCAAGCAGTTCAATGGGTACTGAAGTATTTGAAGAGAACTATGGATTATAGTCTCTCATATACTAGTTACCCATCAGTGTTGGAAGGATACACTGATGCAAGTTGGATCAGTAACACTGAAGACAATTCGTCTACAGGGTGAGGCATTAACTAATTTTTTTTTTCTTTTTTTTTTCTATCAAAATTTTCAACTATAATTGATGTAATGTAAAACAACATATGATGGAAACTTTTCCATTGAAGTTCCCGGCCTAATGTTGAAAGGTCCATTAGTGATTATACATACTTTTTAGCCGGAGACTTGTAAGTCATTGGTGCATCTTGAACTTTTTATTGTTGTTTACCTATCTAGACTTTTCTAACTGCATTTCCTTAAATCTTCACGATTCTTCAAACTTCCTCATTTCCAAACACTTAATCTTGCTTTATGAATATTACTATCTAAAAAAATTGGTGAAAAAATGGAAAAAGATACTAAATTTCTTTAAATTATTGTACTCATTTTTTTTTTTAACCTTTATGTTTATAGACATTCATACTTGCTACAAATATATATAGTGTAGCACAGAAACGGGAACGACAAAGGGATACGGGAATGGGAAACAGCAAAAATCAAAAATTCAAGATACGGGAACGGCATAGATACGGCAATAAAAAATATAAAAAAATTAAAAATATATTAAAGAAAATCCAAAATAGATATATGTTGATGTAAATTGTAAACTCCAAAAGTACTACATGTTCCAAAGATAATTAGTTATCAATAATCAAATCATTTTCAAATTCCGGTTCATCTAGTGAGAGATCAGCAAACTCCAAAAACCCTACGTCTTCCATTGAATCGAAAGTATCTCCTCCCACATCCCACATCTTTACATCATCATTCGGATTCCTTGACAAAAGTCTTAGATTATTATGGATGTAAACCAAGTCTTGAGTATGACTTGTAGTCAACTTCTTCCTCCTTAGCGAGTGAATAAATGCTTAAGTACTCCAATTACGCTAAGCAAAAGAAGACGAACTAGGTTGCCCAAGTAATCTAAAAGCCAAAGTCTGGAGAAAAGGAGTTTGAGCCCCAAAGTTAACCCACCAATTATTGGATTCCATAGTACCCATCATTGAAATGCTTGTTAAAATCAAAAAAACATCCACTCTTCATTGAAAACAATGCATACTCATCAAGGACTCTCCTTTGCTCATCATTATTAGGAAACATCCTTTTAAAACAATTTCTCCTTTCTTGTGAAATTTCTGCATTCCTATGTGGAGCCCTTCTTCTAGAATCCTCGAGTAACCAGGCATCGCTATAATATCTACAACATGTAAAAGTCAAAACATAAGTATATAATAGTAATCAAGCATATAGTTTAAAATCATATACCTTGGATTTAAAGAGTGACCTAAACAATGTAGGGGAGTGTTATTCTTCGCCCATCGAGCCACTAAAATACCATGCACAACATCATAAAAGAGACTTATTTCATATGTTCAACGATTTTCTTTCTTGTAGATCTCAATCTTCACTTTCTCAATCATTGAATCCCACATCTCATACACCAAGTGCAAACATGGTTTGTCGATGTCACACGCTCTAATCATATCATATATAGGTCTAGTGAAATTAAGAATATATGATACTTTATCCCACCATTCATCATTCACAAGATTTTCTTTAACAAAGTTTGCTTTCACAGTGTCATGTTCTCTATAAGAAGACCATTCTTCGCTTATGACCATAGCTTGAAGTCCCGTTTTGATAAGTTTAAATCTCTTAAGCATCACAATAATGTAGGCAAAGCGAGTATCAGCAACCGAAAGCAGTCTAAGAGAAGTAAACTTGGAGAAAATCGAGAGTCTCATGTTATGGTTCATGATGAAATTTTTAATTTCAATCGCATCCCCGTGAACATCTTTTATCCAACTGCATTGTTCATATGCTAGTGCATTTGTTTCTACATTGTGTGGTGAACAAATGTTCTTCACAGCAAGATTTAGTGTATGAACAACACATGGTGTCCAATAGATGTGAGGAAACTGACTTTCTATTAGTTGTCCAGCCGCCTTACAGTTTGCTGCATTGTCAGTAATGACTTGCACAACATTTTGATGACCAATTTCATTGATGACTTCTTTCATCAAATCAACAATAAAAAATCTATCTTTTACTTCCCCAAAACAATTCACTGCCTTTAGAAATAATGGACCATTACTTGAGGTAGCCATGAAATTGATTAGAGGCTTTCTTGTGGGATCACACCAACCATCACTCACAATAGTCACACCTTTCTCATTCCATGTAGACTTAAGAGGTTCCAATTGCCTCTGGACATTATCCTTTTCTTTTTGTAGTAACGTTGTTCTGAGCTTATTGTAGCCAGGAGGTACATAACCATCAATTTTGTTGGCAGCAGCAAACTGAAAAGCCCTATGATACTGTGGATTTCTAGCAAGATTAAAAGGTAAACCTCCGGTATAAAACATCCTTGCTATTTCTTGATCTAGTTGGTCTCTAATTTCAACACCAAAAGCTCTTTCAAGAGGTCCTGAACTATCTTTTCTTTTCTTAAATCCAACACCAGCTTCACATGGCAACGCGACTTCTTTCGATTTTGACTCGGCTTTCTTCTCTTCATACGCTTCTTCTAACTGTTTCATCTCTAGTTTGACACCCGCTGTTGCGGACTTGCAAACAGTAATCCCCAAACCTATAAAAATATGTGTAGTTTATAAGTCATTCAATTTATAATGCATGTCGGTTTTTAAATGAAATAATATTATAAAAAAAAGACATACTCTAATTTGTTGTAAAATTTTTATATGCATTTTTTGGCATTGCTAACTTGATTATATGTTTCTTTGCAGGCATGTTGGATGGGCAAGTAAAGTTCCATAAACCTATAAATTACATATTACAAATTTACATTATAGTTGAATTACATGGACCCATAACGTATACATCTATACTACATTATAAAGCATTTGTGACTTCTTATTAAAGGAAGTCTTAAAATTTGAAGACAAAAAACATTACTATAAAAGAAAAATTAGAAAATTAATATTGAAAATTTAAGTCTCATTCAAACCATATAGTAACCCCTCAAATAATGATATATTTTAATAGAATTGTTTATAATAAAAGCTCACTAAACTTATAACCAACAATTTAATCCTAAAATTTGAAAAATAAAAGTGCTAACTATTTTCACTATTAATAATTTAAACGTTCTACTTTTGAAAAACATATATCTACTACGTTATAAAGTATTTAGGACATGCTAAATAAGGAAGGTTTAAAATGTAAAACATTTGTTCGCCACAAAAATAGTCACCAGATACCCGCCGCCGCATTGCGCGAGTACCCTTCTAGTTATTTTACATATTACAATATCTAATTGAATTACAATATTACAATATAGTTGAATTACATATTACAAATTTATGGACCCACGTACAGTAGCATATGTATACAATTTTCATATAAATGATAGGGTTGTACTATTAGAACCCCCTCTATAATGTCACATCATAGGGGAATATTCCCTTTGTCCACCACTTTTTCCAGTACAACACAGTTTTTTGTCAGTTTCTGTTTCGTATTTCTGACAGTTTTAAGCGTTTGACTTATTAAACTTTATATTTACTGTTCCGCATTTTCAGGTTTATAGCTTTTTGATATAAACAAAATTATAAAAAAAAATAATAAATAAATAAAAAAACAAAAAAAAATAGGGGGGTCAATCTAAAAAAATAGCCACCGTCCCAATAACCCCACCCAAATGATAAGTGATGATCCGCGCAGAACAGTCAAGCTAAATCACTCAAGCCTGCCACTTGTGAATGGCAGACCGTAATCAGCTTAAAACTGCTCAAGCATGAATGCAATGAAGATCAGAGGAATATAGTGTATTCCTGGGTCGTTAAGTCCCACGGAGGATGAATTGGTGTAAAAACACTTGATCAGATAGTAGAATGATCACTAAGGATAGTGATCAGTAAGGTTTTGGATGGAAAATTATACCTAAAGAGAAAATCTACAAATTAAAGCGACTTAAATGCAAATTAAAAGAAATAAAAGATAAAAGATATTAAATAAACGCTATCACTATTTTTACAGATCGATGAACGTTTATTTTATAAAACAAAATAACTTTAATAAACTAATTTAACTAAAACGTAAACTCAAAATATCTAAAAACGTTATTTAAAACGGAAACGAGCGTTACGTGTAAAAATAACGCTGGAGCGCAAGCAAAAACGTAAAATTTATGAAATAAAAGGCCTACGAATGTAAAACTAATTTTATTACGTACTATTTGATAAAAGAAAATTTTACAAAAAAGAATTATATTTTTTAGACTTTTATATTTTTTATTATGAATTAATTAAGATTTTACACTAATTAAATGTTTAAAAATACTAAAACTTATTAGAAAAATCTGAAACTTTTTTATAAAATACTTATTACTAATACAAATTTATTAAAATTACAAAACTGGAAAAAGCTACTACGAATAAGCTACAAATAAGCTAAAATCTCGTTTAAGCTAAAATGAATAAAACGTATATAAGAGATAGATAGTGCAAGGTTTTAACGAGAAAGATCCAAGAGCGCAATGGTTACAGGTACCCCCACTATCATTCCCATAAGGGAGAGGTCTCAGGTTCGACCCCTGCCTCTCCCTTTTTGCACAAACATTTTATTTTTGAAAATTTCTTTTTACAAACCTGTTAAGCACCTTTAAATAAGCAATTAATTCAACTGTGACTTTTTGTAAAAACCACTAATAAGCTCTGAATAAGCAGAGATTTACAACAGTTAAGCTTGGAATGAAAATAAGAATAAGATTTAAGCTAAGATGGCTATATGAGCTACTGAATAAGCAAATGCAAACTGAAATAAGCTAAACTAAAGATTATAAGCTATAATGAAAACTGAATAAGCACAAATACTGATAATAAGCACTTAATAAGCACAAATAAGCAAAAACTATACACTGTTACTCAGTACACTATGGTTTTCTAGCTACTTTCTAGATTAACTTTAAGTACTTAAATAAGCTACAAAATGAAAATAATCACTTGGACTAACAAGCTAACCAACTTAACTTTCTAGAAAGCCATTTTACAAGGTTTAGCTTACACTAATAAGCCCTTGAGAAGCTTATGAAAAACTGATGAACATAGACTAACTGGTATGCTTAGTAAAAATGGACAGAAATGAAAAGCTATAGTAGGCTAGGAGAATAAGCTAAAAATGGAAAATAAGAACTTGGTACTTTGAGTTAGCTAGGTGAGCTACTTAGAAAGCTAAATTACAAAGACTAATGATCACTAATAAGCTCTCTAAGAGCTTATGAACTTGGCTACCAAATCTGTGCACAGGGCACTTTCTCAGTCAAGGTGTCCAAAATAAGCTAACAAATAAGCACTCTATAAGCTGATTAAAGGTAATCTAGTATTTTTATATTTTTGTTGAGCAACTAAATATTAATTTCCCAAAAGTATTTAAGCTAACTTTTAATAATAAACACACAGTGAAATTCAAAATTTTTTTCAAAAACGACCTATTGAAAATTTTGACTTTTTAATTACTCTACTAAGTTGACTAAACTGAACTTTAAATCAATAGTATGGACTGATTAAGTTATATTAAGGTGTATTAAGACTATATTAAGCTAACTTACCAAGTTTTAAACAGATATGATGAGTTTTGATCTAGAAATCCTAACAGTTAATAATCTAAGTGATATTAAAGAGACTTTTGACCTTTAAATAACAAAGACTGGTTTTACTTGTTTGCTATGAGCTATCAGGTACTAGTGTAACACACAACAACAACAACTAACAACATACATACTCTCTAATTCAGTTAAAACAGTGAAACCAAACAACCTTTATTGAGAATGTTTTTTAAGCTAAACTTACATGAGGTCCAGCTGAAAGGAGCTTAACTCAGAATCAAACCAACCATTTTAAGACCAAATCCAATCCAGAATCTAGCTCAGCTTCAACCCAACTCCATTTCTGCAACAGCATACTTCTTCTTCCTTTTTTGAATTTATGAGCTATATATTTGTATTTTTGATATTTTTACTTAAACTGGTTTTTACTACTTTAAAAACATGTAAAAGATTATAAGTAATCAAAATAAGCTTGAAGAAACATGAATTTACAACATTTAACAGTTTTAAGTGGATTTGTCAAATTCACTCAAAATTGCTAAAATTGAAATCAAACTTAGTAACTGAAATTAATACTTGGAATAGGTTTAGATTACATTAAAAACTTTGATAATACAACTTGGAAGCTGAAAATTACACTAGAAAATGAAATTACACTAAAACGACATTAACTAAAACTAAACTACTCTACTTTGTTTCTTCTCTCCTTCTTCCTTGATATTTATTGACCTATGAGACTCTCCACATGCTTCTGAGCTATTCCCACCACCATTGGATGAGTCAAAGCAATCCTATCCTTTGATTTGCAATTTGGCACCAAAAAGGTGAACAGTAGCTCTGCAATCTTTGATTGTTTTTGGACCAGGGTGAAGAGGAGGGGGACAAAAGGTGATAGATAGTGTGTTGAGGAGGAAAAGAGTGGGGAAGCATTAAATGAGGGAGGCTACAGGTGGAGAAACCATGGTGGTTTATGGTTTGCAGTTGAGGTGAGGGGGGTGTACAGTGAAGGCGGGTTTATCTGTTTTAAATACTGGTTTGGGTTTGGGCTAGATATGGGCCAGCTGGGGTTTGTGTTTGGATTGGGTTAATAATACAAGTTAGGTCCGTTTGGTTTAGATTTAAGCACAAGGACCAATATTGTAATTATGCCAATCTTGAAGGACTGATTTTTCCAAGTTCCCATGAGGACCAAAACTGCCAAATGTGATTAGTACAAGGACCTAAATTGATAATTTCCATTTTGTAAATCCAGGGACCAAAACTGTCAAGTTTGAAACTTGAGGGACCAAACATGTAAATTCTCCAAAGTTTATCATAAGGACCTATTTTGTCATTTATGAATAGTACAAGGTTAATTTTGATTATTTTCTTATTTTTAAAACCTTAGGGACTAATTTTGACACTTTTCAAACTTGAGGGACCAGAGTTGTAAATTTGTGATTTTTAACTTCAAAGGATTATTTTGAACAACTTGTGAATCCCAAGGACCTTTAATGACATTTTACAAGTTTTTGAATTACCAGGGACTAGATTTGACAACTTTTGTAACTTGGGGGACTAAAACTGCCAATTATGCAAACTTGATACGTTTTTCATCTGATTTTGGTATTTTTGCATTTAAAACATATAAAACACTTGTTTGTGATATTTTTATCATTTTGAAGTATTTCTGAGTGTTTTCAGATGTTTTTGCAGTCTAGATAGTATAAAAATGATGAGTATTTAGACACTCATCAATCCCCCACACTAAGATATTGCTAGTCCCTAGCAATGATTTGAACTTTAATGGATTTTAAAAACTCTTTACCAAAAGCCATCACTTCTGGAGTAGCCAAATGTTTCAGTTCAAGTAAGAACCTTGGTACAATGATAACCAAATGATTTTGAGCAAATCATAAGCTTTCAACGGTTTTGATTTGTCTTTACCAGAAGCCGTACCTTTCTGGACTAGCCAACTCTTAGATAAATTATCAGAATTATCTTTGGTGAGCTGATTACCAATTATGGATTTTCCACTGCCTTTACCACAAGCCATAAACTTGCGGGCTAGCCAACTCTTCACTTTTTAGGATATGGTGAGTTGAGAACCATACAATTTTGGGCAAATTGCAAGCCATATAAACGGATTTGAGAAATCTTTACCAAGAGCCGTTTGCTCCTGGATTAGCCAATCCTTATGTGGGTTAGACATGGTGGACTGATTACCATTTGTTGTGTTTAGTACATAGTACTTCCACTAAATAAAAAATTTTTAAAATTTGGCCATTTTGGGGGAAAAAGGGACTAAAAGGGTACATTTATGATCAAATTCGCCAGAATTTCCCCCCCACACTTAGAAATGAATATTGTCCTCAATATTCAAAGTGTGGAAACACAACAATTATTCTCTTTTTTAAAATTTACAAATTTTTTTTATTTATTTATTTATTTTATTTTTATTTTTTTTTTTTTTATTTTTTTTTTTTTTTTATTTTTATTTTTTTTTCAAATCTATATACAACATGTGGGGCATCTCCCCCCACACTAGTGTGGTACACACGGGTGAAAACCCATGTTTTAGCTACTGTTTTTTATTACCGAGTCGCTAGCTTGACTCGACCCCGAATTAATTTGTTCATGGGGAAGTAAGTGGAAGAGACAATCTCCATCGGACTTTCATTCAAGATGTTTGTATAAACATAGAAGCACGTGAAAGTTCCACACCGATGAGATATAGAGGCAGACCCGGCTCACAAGTGGTAAATGAAAATGCCGGGATCAAAAATAGTGTCCTCATTCCTGAAGGAGAAAAGGGAACGAGAAACCACACCATTTGTGAAAAATGGAATAAAGATGTGCATCACAATGCAATCCCATTCTTCATTAGTGAGGAGCAAATCACCATTTGTTAGATTTTTAAGTTTAGACTTGAAGCTTGTATGGTGATTGGCAACAAAATTTCCGGGAGGGAGAGCTGGAAACGGCTCTTTAATCAACAGATTTTCAAGAAAGAGGATGTCTCCCTCCGAATCCAAGTAAGTATTGTCAATCCCTGTTGGAATTGACTCATCACTAAGAAAAGCATCGACCTCATTCCAAAAGTTATCATCTTCCTCATCCGGAGTGAGAGAAGGAATGGAAGAGTCGGAAATGGGACAAGAAATGAGTGGATGATCATTATATAGGAGATTTTCAGTTTCTCCAAGATCGGCTTCGAAATCAAAGAGATCATCGTCACTTTCTGATGAAAGTGGACTGATGTGAGTAAGTTCATCGGTGAACTCCTCAAGAAAACGATCAGCATCAGACTGTGGGAGTGATCCCTCAACATACTCGACGTTTCCATGAGAAGTACAATCGTCGCTAACATCGGAGAAAGTTTCAAAATGATCTTTTGAACACTCAAGAGGGGAAAGAGAATCACACACATAATCAGAAGTTCCCTGTGACTCTCTTGGGATTGGGACAAGGTTCTCAACACTAGACTTTATGAATTCGTCCGATTCCTTTTCAGGAACAGTGTCAAGATGCTCGTCCCCCATGGTCAGAGAGTGAGTGGGAGCTTCGGGTGTGATAGCAGTTGTTTGAGAATGAATCTCAACTGCTGGGATATCAACTGATGAATTTGATGAATCTTCAAGTGTATCTTCATCATCACTATCATCAGGAATAAAACTGAATCTAGAGCTAGATCTGGCTGCTTTTTCGTTTGCAATTGATTCCCTAATAGATTTTTCAAAGGCAATTTGGGAATTTATTTTAGCAGCCTGCTCTTCAGCTAACAAAACTTCCATGGATTTCTCATGAGAGTTTTGAAATGACATAGCCGACTCCTCCTTAAGTTCTTTTAATAACTCCAGACCCTTCAGTAAAAAGTCTGTTGTAGTTTCATGAGGAGTTGCTTGAATCATTTGGTACTGTGGAGGTTGGTCTTGAAATGATGTGTCAAAATTGTCACAAGGAAATGGATTCCCTGTTTGACAATCAGAGCTGAAATGGGGACCTCCACAGTTCTCACAACAGTAAAACTGTTGAGCCTGGATTGGTGAATCATATGGATATTGGTCATAACCAAAGTTCTGAGCATCACCGGAAAATTGTTCACAGACAAACGTGTTTTCGGATTGACACTCAGATCCTTGGTGAGGACCTCCACAAAATTCACAGCAGTATTGTTGATTATATGAAGATAAGTCGGGCTGTGGTGGGTAATTAGAAAAATTTGAGGGGTCGTTAAATGAGTTCGGATTAGGATCATAATCAAATGAATTCCTCGAACCACAGAACAAACAACTCCCGTTCCGAATATCATTACCACACTGTACACACGTACACCAGCGACAGGGTGAACCAAAAAGAGGCTCACCACAACCGACACAAGGAATAAACGATTCTATTTGAGAGTTATGAGAAGGAATCAGTTCATTCAAAGAATCAACAAAACCAACATGGTGATCTGAATGACTAATAAGACTCAAAGAACATTTTGAAAAATCCGGAGGTGGGACAAGTGGTGTGCTCTGAGAGCTAGCAATTTCCACTACTTCCGTTATGGTCTCCGGTTTTGGTTCTTGAGAAACTTGAAGATTAGGCAAGTCATTCTTGCTAGTCACCGGTCTAGATTCTGCATGTTTGCTTTTAACCGTAAATCGTGAAAGTGTAGGATCAATTTTAGACGACTTAAGAGCAATCGAGGGGTTAGATCTTTGGATAACCGTAGGTTGGACGTAGTTAGTACCTCCATTATCAGAGAGAAGTACCTGGTCCTTTGTCACCCCGGTTTCTCGTTCCATTTCCCTACGCAGAATCAATGGATCATCACGAACAACACGAATTCTTGACATATGTGATAAAGTAGGAAGTTTTTCAACTTCGTTCCAGAATTCGTCCTCGAGAGATTCCATAAGAATAGAAGAAGTTAGAATCAAATGGATAGAGGGTAAAGGAATAAAGAATCAAAAAGGGTAAGATGGTAAAGATGAATATTTTTGGATTTTTGGATAAATATTTTGAAAAAATAAGAAAGAAAATATTTTTGGTGTTGTTAACACTTTAGAAAAAGTGCTAATGAACTTTTTGATTTATATAAAATTGTTTACAAAAAGGTGGTATATGTGCAAGAATGGATCTGGAAATGCTTAAAACACGCTTACAGCCTCCCCGGCAGCGGCGCCAAAATTTGATCCGCGCAGAACAGTCAAGCTAAATCACTCAAGCCTGCCACTTGTGAATGGCAGACCGTAATCAGCTTAAAACTGCTCAAGCACGAATGCAATGAAGATCAGAGGAATATAGTGTATTCCTGGGTCGTTAAGTCCCACGGAGGATGAATTGGTGTAAAAACACTTGATCAGATGGTAGAATGATCACTAAGGATAGTGATCAGTAAGGTTTTGGATGGAAAATTATACCTAAAGAGAAAATCTACAAATTAAAGCGACTTAAATGCAAATTAAAAGAAATAAAAGATAAAAGATATTAAATAAACGCTATCACTATTTTTACAGATCGATGAACGTTTATTTTATAAAACAAAATAACTTTAATAAACTAATTTAACTAAAACGTAAACTCAAAATATCTAAAAACGTTATTTAAAACGGAAACGAGCGTTACGTGTAAAAATAACGCTGGAGCGCAAAAACGTAAAATTTATGAAATAAAAGGCCTACGAATGTAAAACTAATTTTATTACGTACTATTTGATAAAAGAAAATTTTACAAAAAAGAATTATATTTTTTAGACTTTTATATTTTTTATTATGAATTAATTAAGATTTTACACTAATTAAATGTTTAAAAATACTAAAACTTATTAGAAAAATCTGAAACTTTTTTATAAAATACTTATTACTAATACAAATTTATTAAAATTACAAAACTGGAAAAAGCTACTACGAATAAGCTACAAATAAGCTAAAATCTCGTTTAAGCTAAAATGAATAAAACGTATATAAGAGATAGATAGTGCAAGGTTTTAACGAGAAAGACCCAAGGGCGCAATGGTTACAGGTACCCCCACTATCATTCCCATAAGGGAGAGGTCTCAGGTTCGACCCTGCCTCTCCCTTTTTGCACAAACATTTTATTTTTGAAAATTTCTTTTTACAAACCTGTTAAGCACCTTTAAATAAGCAATTTATTCAACTGTGACTTTTTGTAAAAACCACTAATAAGCTCTGAATAAGCAGAGATTTACAACAGTTAAGCTTGGAATGAAAATAAGAATAAGATTTAAGCTAAGATGGCTATATGAGCTACTGAATAAGCAAATGCAAACTGAAATAAGCTAAACTAAAGATTATAAGCTATAATGAAAACTGAATAAGCACAAATACTGATAATAAGCACTTAATAAGCACAAATAAGCAAAAACTATACACTGTTACTCAGTACACTATGGTTTTCTAGCTACTTTCTAGATTAACTTTAAGTACTTAAATAAGCTACAAAATGAAAATAATCACTTGGACTAACAAGCTAACCAACTTAACTTTCTAGAAAGCCATTTTACAAGGTTTAGCTTACACTAATAAGCCCTTGAGAAGCTTATGAAAAACTGATGAACATAGACTAACTGGTATGCTTAGTAAAAATGGACAGAAATGAAAAGCTATAGTAGGCTAGGAGAATAAGCTAAAAATGGAAAATAAGAACTTGGTACTTTGAGTTAGCTAGGTGAGCTACTTAGAAAGCTAAATTACAAAGACTAATGATCACTAATAAGCTCTCTAAGAGCTTATGAACTTGGCTACCAAATCTGTGCACAGGGCACTTTCTCAGTCAAGGTGTCCAAAATAAGCTAACAAATAAGCACTCTATAAGCTGATTAAAGGTAATCTAGTATTTTTATATTTTTGTTGAGCAACTAAATATTAATTTCCCAAAAGTATTTAAGCTAACTTTTAATAATAAACACACAGTGAAATTCTAAATTTTATTCAAAAACGACCTATTGAAAATTTTGACTTTTTAATTACTATACTAAGTTGACTAAACTGAACTTTAAATCAATAGTATGGACTGATTAAGTTATATTAAGGTGTATTAAGACTATATTAAGCTAACTTACCAAGTTTTAAACAGATATGATGAGTTTTGATCTAGAAATCCTAACAGTTAATAATCTAAGTGATATTAAAGAGACTTTTGACCTTTAAATAACAAAGACTGGTTTTACTTGTTTGCTATGAGCTATCAGGTACTAGTGTAACACACAACAACAACAACTAACAACATACATACTCTCTAATTCAGTTAAAACAGTGAAACCAAACAACCTTTATTGAGACTGTTTTTTAAGCTAAACTTACATGAGGTCCAGCTGAAAGGAGCTTAACTCAGAATCAAACCAACCATTTTAAGACAAAATCCAATCCAGAATCTAGCTCAGCTTCAACCCAACTCCATTTCTGCAACAGCATACTTCTTCTTCCTTTTTTGAATTTATGAGCTATATATTTGTATTTTTGATATTTTTACTTAAACTGGTTTTTACTACTTTAAAAACATGTAAAAGATTATAAGTAATCAAAATAAGCTTGAAGAAACATGAATTTACAACATTTAACAGTTTTAAGTGGATTTGTCAAATTCACTCAAAATTGCTAAAATTGAAATCAAACTTAGTAACTGAAATTAATACTTGGAATAGGTTTAGATTACATTAAAAACTTTGATAATACAACTTGGAAGCTGAAAATTACACTAGAAAATGAAATTACACTAAAACGACATTAACTAAAACTAAACTACTCTACTTGACTACTTCTCTCCTTCTTCCTTGATATTTATTGACCTATGAGACTCTCCACATGCTTCTGAGCTATTCCCACCACCATTGGATGAGTCAAAGCAATCCTATCCTTTGATTTGCAATTTGGCGCCAAAAAGGTGAACAGTAGCTCTGCAATCTTTGATTGTTTTTGGACCAGGGTGAAGAGGAGGGGGGACAAAAGGTGATAGATAGTGTGTTGAGGAGGAAAAGAGTGGGGAAGCATTAAATGAGGGAGGCTACAGGTGGAGAAACCATGGTGGTTTATGGTTTGCAGTTGAGGTGAGGGGGTGTACAGTGAAGGCGGGTTTATCTGTTTTAAATACTGGTTTGGGTTTGGGCTAGATATGGGCCAGCTGGGGTTTGTGTTTGGATTGGGTTAATAATACAAGTTAGGTCCGTTTGGTTTAGATTTAAGCACAAGGACCAATATTGTAATTATGCCAATCTTGAAGGACTGATTTTTCCAAGTTCCCATGAGGACCAAAACTGCCAAATGTGATTAGTACAAGGACCTAAATTGATAATTTCCATTTTTGTAAATCCAGGGACCAAAACTGTCAAGTTTGAAACTTGAGGGACCAAACATGTAAATTCTCCAAAGTTTATCATAAGGACCTATTTTGTCATTTATGAATAGTACAAGGTTAATTTTGATTATTTTCTTATTTTTAAAACCTTAGGGACTAATTTTGACACTTTTCAAACTTGAGGGACCAAAGTTGTAAATTTGTGATTTTTAACTTCAAAGGATTATTTTGAACAACTTGTGAATCCCAAGGACCTTTAATGACATTTTACAAGTTTTTGAATTACCAGGGACTAGATTTGACAACTTTTGTAACTTGGGGGACTAAAACTGCCAATTATGCAAACTTGATACGTTTTTCATCTGATTTTGGTATTTTTGCATTTAAAACATATAAAACACTTGTTTGTGATATTTTTATCATTTTGAAGTATTTCTGAGTGTTTTCAGATGTTTTTGCAGTCTAGATAGTATAAAAATGATGAGTATTTAGACACTCATCAAGTGATAACTAACATATTACATGGAGTCATGGACCCACAGTAGCATACAAAAGTACATATATCAGTTACTACTTACGTGATCTCCAATTCATATTACAAAATTCATATTACGTGATCTCCATATCATATTATGTGATCTCCATATCAGTCATATTACAAAATTCATATTACGTGATCTCCATATCAGTCATATTACAAAATTCAGTAACATACATATCAGTGATAAGATGCGATCCTTTACAAAGTAAGAAAAATTAAAAAGGCATGAAAGTCACTCACAAGTGTCTCCCATTCACTCCATCCTTTTTTTCATATTAAATTCAGTTAGGGGGTATTTTTGTCATTTTAACCCGTTTTTTATATTCCACCCCAAATTTCAAACGCAAATAACTTTCAAACGACAAACTTTTACGAAAAACCAATTTCACCATAATTTTTAAAATTCGATTCACTTTAATTTGGTATAAATCTTGATAAATATTTTCAACTTTTTTTTTACATATCAAATAGTTCTTGATTTTCTTGATTTTTTTGGCATTTTCGGCTCTATTTTTTATCTTCATAAATGTCGAATCGTGAAAAACTTAAAACATGAAAGTTATAGATTTTTGTTCACTCTTTACCCCAGAAATTTAAATCACTCAAATTCGATGTCAGATGGGTAAGATATCACTCGTTAAAGATGATGTTTTACTCATATTTGTTGCATACAAAGTGTTTGATGAAATGTCGAGCTTAGATTTTAAGTGTTGAAGTTGAGCTAAATGCACTAATTTTTGTCCCACAATGCATCATTAATCATTTTATTAATGTAAGATTCAAAAAGTAATGTTTTTTAATAGTTAATGTTTTTAACTATTAAAACTGATGAACCAAAACAAACTGTTTAAAAAAAAGCATAAAACAAAAACTGATGAACCTAACCAAAACATAAGTTTATAATAGTAATCAAAACATAAGTATATAATAGTAATCAAGCATATAGTTTAAAATCATATACCTTGGATTTAAAGAGTGACCTAAACAATGTAGGGGAGTGTTATTCTTCGCCCATCGAGCCACTAAAATACCATGCACAACATCATAAAAGAGACTTATTTCATATGTTCAACGATTTTCTTTCTTGTAGATCTCAATCTTCACTTTCTCAATCATTGAATCCCACATCTCATGCACCAAGTGCAAACATGGTTTGTCGATGTCACACGCTCTAATCATATCATATATAGGTCTAGTGAAATTATGAATATATGATACTTTATCCCACCATTCATCATTCACAAGCTTTTCTTTAACAAAGTTTGCTTTCACAGTGTCATGTTCTCTATAAGAAGACCATTCTTCGCTTATGACCATAGCTTGAAGTCCCGTTTTGATAAGTTTAAATCTCTTAAGCATCACAATAATGTAGGCAAAGCGAGTATCAGCAACCGAAAGCAGTCTAAGAGAAGTAAACTTGGAGAAAATCGAGAGTCTCATGTTATGGTTCATGATGAAATTTTTAATTTCAATCGCATCCCCGTGAACATCTTTTATCCAACTGCATTGTTCATATGCTAGTGCATTTGTTTCTACATTCTGTGGTGAACAAATGTTCTTCACAGCAAGATTTAGTGTATGAACAACACATGGTGTCCAATAGATGTGAGGAAACTGACTTTCTATTAGTTGTCCAGCCGCCTTACAGTTTGCTGCATTGTCAGTAATGACTTGCACAACATTTTGATGACCAATTTCATTGATGACTTCTTTCATCAAATCAACAATAAAAAATCTATCTTTTACTTCCCCAAAACAATTCACTGCCTTTAGAAATAATGGACCATTACTTGAGGTAGCCATGAAATTGATTAGAGGCTTTCTTGTGGGATCACTCCAACCATCACTCACAATAGTCACACCTTTCTCATTCCATGTAGACTTAAGAGGTTCCAATTGCCTCTGGACATTATCCTTTTCTTTTTGTAGTAACGTTGTTCTGTGCTTATTGTAGCCAGGAGGTACATAACCATCAATTTTGTTGGCAGCAGCAAACTGAAAAGCCCTATGATACTGTGGATTTCTAGCAAGATTAAAAGGTAAACCTCCGGTATAAAACATCCTTGCTATTTCTTGATCTAGTTGGTCTCTAATTTCAACACCAAAAGCTCTTTCAAGAGGTCCTGAACTACCTTTTCTTTTCATAAATCCAACACCAGCTTCACATGGCAACGCGACTTCTTTCGATTTTGACTCGGCTTTCTTCTCTTCATACGCTTCTTCTAACTGTTTCATCTCTAGTTTGACACCCGCTGTTGCGGACTTGCAAACAGTAATCCCCAAACCTATAAAAATATGTGTAGTTTATAAGTCATTCAATTTATAATGCATGTCGGTTTTTAAATGAAATAATATTATAAAAAAAAGACATACTCTAATTTGTTGTAAAATTTTTATATGCATTTTTTGGCATTGCTAACTTGATTCTATGTTTCTTTGCAGGCATGTTGGATGGGCAAGTAAAGTTCCATAAACCTATAAATTACATATTACAAATTTACAATATAGTTGAATTACATGGACCCATAACGTATACATCTATACTACATTATAAAGCATTTGTGACTTCTTATTAAAGGAAGTCTTAAAATTTGAAGACAAAAAACATTACTATAAAAGAAAAATTAGAAAATTAATATTGAAAATTTAAGTCTCATTCAAACCATATAGTAACCCCTCAAATAATGATATATTTTAATAGAATTGTTTATAATAAAAGCTCACTAAACTTATAACCAACAATTTAATCCTAAAATTTGAAAAATAAAAGTGCTAACTATTTACACTATTAATAATTTAAACGTTCTACTTTTGAAAAACATATATCTACAACGTTATGAAATATTTGAGACATGCTAAATAAGAAAGATTTAAATTAAAAAACATTTGTTCGCCACAAAAATAGTCACCAAGTGCCCGCCGCCGCATTGCGAGTACCCTTCTAGTTATTTTACATATTACAATATCTAATTGAATTACAATATTACAATATAGTTGAATTACATATTACAAATTTATGGACCCACGTACAGTAGCATATGTATACAATTTTCATATAAATGATAGAGTTGTTCTATGATGTCACATCATAGGGGAATATTCCCTTTGTCCCCCACTTTTTCCAGTACAACACAGTTTTTTGTCAGTTTCTGTTTCGTATTTCTGACAGTTTTAAGCGTTTGACTTATTAAACTTTATATTTACTGTTCCGCATTTTCAGGTTTATAGCTTTTTGATATAAACAAAATTATAAAAAAAAATAAATAAATAAAAAAAACAAAAAAAAAATAGGGGGGACAATCTAAAAAAATAGCCACCGTCCCAATAACCCCACCCAAATGATAAGTGATAACTAACATATTACATGGAGTCATGGACCCACAGTAGCATACAAAAGTACATATATCAGTTACTACTTACGTGATCTCCAATTCATATTACAAAATTCATATTACGTGATCTCCATATCATATTATGTGATCTCCATATCAGTCATATTACAAAATTCATATTACGTGATCTCCATATCAGTCATATTACAAAATTCAGTAACATACATATCAGTGATAAGATGCGATCCTTTACAAAGTAAGGAAAATTAAAAAGGCAAGAAAGTCACTCACAAGTGTCTCCCATTCACTCCATCCTTTTTTTCATATTAAATTCAGTTAGGGGGTATTTTTGTCATTTTAACCCGTTTTTATATTCCACCCCAAATTTCAAACGCAAATAACTTTCAAACGACAAACTTTTACGAAAAACCAATTTCACCATAATTTTTAAAATTCGATTCACTTTAATTTGGTATAAATCTTGATAAATATTTTCAACTTTTTTTTTACATATCAAATAGTTCTTGCTTTTCTTGATTTTTTTGGCATTTTCGGCTCTATTTTTTATCTTCATAAATGTCGAATCGTGAAAAACTTAAAACATGAAAGTTATAGATTTTTGTTCACTCTTTACCCCAGAAATTTAAATCACTCAAATTCGATGTCATGTGGGTAAGATATCACTCGTTAAAGATGATGTTTTACTCATATTTGTTGCATACAAAGTGTTTGATGAAATGTCGAGCTTAGATTTTAAGTGTTGAAGTTGAGCTAAATGCACTAATTTTTGTCCCACAATGCATCATTAATCATTTTATTAATGTAAGATTCAAAAAGTAATGTTTTTTAATAGTTAATGTTTTTAACTATTAAAACTGATGAACTAAAACAAACTGTTTAAAAAAAAGCATAAAACAAAAACTGATGAACCTAACCAAAACATAAGTTTATAATAGTAATCAAAACATAAGTATATAATAGTAATCAAGCATATAGTTTAAAATCATATACCTTGGATTTAAAGAGTGACCTAAACAATGTAGGGGAGTGTTATTCTTCGCCCATCGAGCCACTAAAATACCATGCACAACATCATAAAAGAGACTTATTTCATATTTTCAACGATTTTCTTTCTTGTAGATCTCAATCTTCACTTTCTCAATCATTGAATCCCACATCTCATACACCAAGTGCAAACATGGTTTGTCGATGTCACACGCTCTAATCATATCATATATAGGTCTAGTGAAATAAAGAATATATGATACTTTATCCCACCATTCATCATTCACAAGCTTTTCTTTAACAAAGTTTGCTTTCACAGTGTCATGTTCTCTATAAGAAGACCATTCTTCGCTTATGACCATAGCTTGAAGTCCCGTTTTGATAAGTTTAAATCTCTTAAGCATCACAATAATGTAGGCAAAGCGAGTATCAGCAACCGAAAGCAGTCTAAGAGAAGTAAACTTGGAGAAAATCGAGAGTCTCATGTTATGGTTCATGATGAAATTTTTAATTTCAATCGCATCCCCGTGAACATCTTTTATCCAACTGCATTGTTCATATGCTAGTGCATTTGTTTCTACATTCTGTGGTGAACAAATGTTCTTCACAGCAAGATTTAGTGTATGAACAACACATGGTGTCCAAAAGATGTGAGGAAACTGACTTTCTATTAGTTGTCCAGCCGGTTTGCTGCATTGTCAGTAATGACTTGCACAACATTTTGATGACCAATTTCATTGATGACTTCTTTCATCAAATCAACAATAAAAAATCTATCTTTTACTTCCCCAAAACAATTCACTGCCTTTAGAAATAATGGACCATTACTTGAGGTAGCCATGAAATTGATTAGAGGCTTTCTTGTGGGATCACACCAACCATCACTCACAATAGTCACACCTTTCTCATTCCATGTAGACTTAAGAGGTTCCAATTGCCTCTGGACATTATCCTTTTCTTTTTGTAGTAACGTTGTTCTGTGCTTATTGTAGCCAGGAGGTACATAACCATCAATTTTGTTGGCAGCAGCAAACTAAAAAGCCCTATGATACTGTGGATTTCTAGCAAGATTAAAAGGTAAACCTCCGGTATAAAACATCCTTGCTATTTCTTGATCTAGTTGGTCTCTAATTTCAACACCAAAAGCTCTTTCAAGAGGTCCTGAACTACCTTTTCTTTTCCTAAATCCAACACCAGCTTCACATGGCAACGCGACTTCTTTCGATTTTGACTCGGCTTTCTTCTCTTCATACGCTTCTTCTAACTGTTTCATCTCTAGTTTGACACACGCTGTTGCGGACTTGCAAACAGTAATCCCCAAACCTATAAAAATATGTGTAGTTTATAAGTCATTCAATTTATAATGCATGTCGGTTTTTAAATGAAATAATATTATAAAAAAAAGACATACTCTAATTTGTTGTAAAATTTTTATATGCATTTTTTGGCATTGCTAACTTGATTATATGTTTCTTTGCAGGCATGTTGGATGGGCAAGTAAAGTTCCATAAACCTATAAATTACATATTACAAATTTACATTATAGTTGAATTACATGGACCCATAACGTATACATCTATACTACATTATAAAGCATTTGTGACTTCTTATTAAAGGAAGTCTTAAAATTTGAAGACAAAAAACATTACTATAAAAGAAAAATTAGAAAATTAATATTGAAAATTTAAGTCTCATTCAAACCATATAGTAACCCCTCAAATAATGATATATTTTAATAGAATTGTTTATAATAAAAGCTCACTAAACTTATAACCAACAATTTAATCCTAAAATTTGAAAAATAAAAGTGCTAACTATTTACACTATTAATAATTTAAACGTTCTACTTTTGAAAAACATATATCTACTACGTTATAAAGTATTTAGGACATGCTAAATAAGGAAGGTTTAAAATGTAAAACATTTGTTCGCCACAAAAATAGTCACCAGATACCCGCCGCCGCATTGCGCGAGTACCCTTCTAGTTATTTTACATATTACAATATCTAATTGAATTACAATATTACAATATAGTTGAATTACATATTACAAATTTATGGACCCACGTACAGTAGCATATGTATACAATTTTCATATAAATGATAGGGTTGTTCTATGATGTCACATCATAGGAGAATATTCCTTTTGTCCCCCACTTTTTCCAGTACAACACAGTTTTTTGTCAGTTTCTGTTTCGTATTTCTGACAGTTTTAAGCGTTTGACTTATTAAACTTTATATTTACTGTTCCGCATTTTCAGGTTTATAGCTTTTTGATATAAACAAAATTATAAAAAAAAAATAATAAATAAATAAAAAAAACAAAAAAAAATAGGGGGGTCAATCTAAAAAAATAGCCACCGTCCCAATAACCCCACCCAAATGATAAGTGATAACTAACATATTACATGGAGTCATGGACCCACACTAGCATACAAAAGTACATATATCAGTTACTACTTACGCGATCTCCAATTCATATTACAAAATTCATATTACGTGATCTCCATATCATATTACGTGATCTCCATATCAGTCATATTACAAAATTCATATTACGTGATCTCCATATCAGTCATATTACAAAATTCAGTAACATACATATCAGTGATAAGATGCGATCCTTTACAAAGTAAGGAAAATTAAAAAGGCAAGAAAGTCACTCACAAGTGTCTCCCATTCACTCCATCCTTTTTTTCATATTAAATTCAGTTAGGGGGTATTTTTGTCATTTTAACCCGTTTTTTATATTCCACCCCAAATTTCAAACGCAAATAACTTTCAAACGACAAACTTTTACGAAAAACCAATTTCACCATAATTTTTAAAATTCGATTCACTTTAATTTGGTATAAATCTTGATAAATATTTTCAACTTTTTTTTTACATATCAAATAGTTCTTGATTTTCTTGATTTTTTTGGCATTTTCGGCTCTATTTTTTATCTTCATAAATGTCGAATCGTGAAAAACTTAAAACATGAAAGTTATAGATTTTTGTTCACTCTTTACCCCAGAAATTTAAATCACTCAAATTCGATGTCATGTGGGTAAGATATCACTCGTTAAAGATGATGTTTTACTCATATTTGTTGCATACAAAGTGTTTGATGAAATGTCGAGCTTAGATTTTAAGTGTTGAAGTTGAGCTAAATGCACTAATTTTTGTCCCACAATGCATCATTAATCATTTTATTAATGTAAGATTCAAAAAGTAATGTTTTTTAATAGTTAATGTTTTTAACTATTAAAACTGATGAACCAAAACAAACTGTTTAAAAAAAAGCATAAAACAAAAACTGATGAACCTAACCAAAACATAAGTTTATAATAGTAATCAAAACATAAGTATATAATAGTAATCAAGCATATAGTTTAAAATCATATACCTTGGATTTAAAGAGTGACCTAAACAATGTAGGGGAGTGTTATTCTTCGCCCATCGAGCCACTAAAATACCATGCACAACATCATAAAAGAGACTTATTTCATATTTTCAACGATTTTCTTTCTTGTAGATCTCAATCTTCACTTTCTCAATCATTGAATCCCACATCTCATACACCAAGTGCAAACATGGTTTGTCGATGTCACACGCTCTAATCATATCATATATAGGTCTAGTGAAATAAAGAATATATGATACTTTATCCCACCATTCATCATTCACAAGCTTTTCTTTAACAAAGTTTGCTTTCACAGTGTCATGTTCTCTATAAGAAGACCATTCTTCGCTTATGACCATAGCTTGAAGACCCGTTTTGATAAGTTTAAATCTCTTAAGCATCACAATGATGGAGACAAAGCGAGTATCGAAAACCGAAAGCAGTCTAAGAGGAGTAAACTTGAAGAAAATAGAGAGTCTCATGTTATGGTTCATGATGAATTTTTTTATTGCAAGCGCATCCCTATGAACATCTTTTATCCACCTGCAATGTTCATATGCTAGTGCATTTGTTTCTACATTCTGTGGTGAACAAATGTTCTTCACAGCAAGATTTAGTGTATGAACAACACATGGTGTCCAAAAGATGTGAGGAAACTGACTTTCTATTAGTTGTCCAGCCGCCTTACAGTTTGCTGCATTGTCAGTAATGACTTGCACAACATTTTGATGACCAATTTCATTGATGACTTCTTTCATCAAATCAACAATAAAAAATCTATCTTTTACTTCCCCAAAACAATTCACTGCCTTTAGAAATAATGGACCATTACTTGAGGTAGCCATGAAATTGATTAGAGGCTTTCTTGTGGGATCACACCAACCATCACTCACAATAGTCACACCTTTCTCATTCCATGTAGACTTAAGAGGTTCCAATTGCCTCTGGACATTATCCTTTTCTTTTTGTAGTAACGTTGTTCTGTGCTTATTGTAGCCAGGAGGTACATAACCATCAATTTTGTTGGCGTGCAGCAAACTGAAAAGCCCTATGATACTGTGGATTTCTAGCAAGATTAAAAGGTAAACCTCCGGTATAAAACATCCTTGCTATTTCTTGATCTAGTTGGTCTCTAATTTCAACACCAAAAGCTCTTTCAAGAGGTCCTGAACTACCTTTTCTTTTCCTAAATCCAACACCGACTTCACATGGCAACGCGACTACTTTCGATTTTGACTCGGCTTTCTTCTCTTCATACGCTTCTTCTAACTGTTTCATCTCTAGTTTGACACGCTGTTGGACTTGCAAACAGTAATCCCCAAACCTATAAAAATATGTGTAGTTTATAAGTCATTCAATTTATAATGCATGTCGGTTTTTAAATGAAATAATATTATAAAAAAAAGACATACTCTAATTTGTTGTAAAATTTTTATATGCATTTTTTGGCATTGCTAACTTGATTCTATGTTTCTTTGCAGGCATGTTGGATGGGCAAGTAAAGTTCCATAAACCTATAAATTACATATTACAAATTTACAATATAGTTGAATTACATGGACCCATAACGTATACATCTATACTACATTATAAAGCATTTGAGACTTCTTATAAAAGGAAGTCTTAAAATTTTAAGACAAAAAACATTACTATAAAAGAAAAATTAGAAAATTAATATTGAAAATTTAAGTCTCATTCAAACCATATAGTAACCCCTCAAATAATGATATATTTTAATAGAATTGTTTATAATAAAAGCTCACTAAACTTATAACCAACAATTTAATCCTAAAATTTGAAAAATAAAAGTGCTAATTATTTACACTATTAATAATTTAGACGTTCTACTTTTGAAAAACATATATCTACTACGTTATAAAGTATTTAGGACATGCTAAATAAGGAAGGTTTAAAATGTAAAACATTTGTTCGCCACAAAAATAGTCACCAGATACCGCCGCCACATTGCGAGTACCCTTCTAGTTATTTTACATATTACAATATCTAATTGAATTACAATATTACAATATAGTTGAATTACATATTACAAATTTATGGACCCACGTACAGTAGCATATGTATACAATTTTCATATAAATGATAGGGTTGTTCTATAATGTCACATCATAGGGGAATATTCCCTTTGTCCCCACTTTTCCAGTCAACACAGTTTTTGTCGGTTTGTTTTGTATTTACACAGTTTTAAGCGTTTGACTTATTAAACTTTATATTTACTGTTCCGCATTTTCAGGTTTATAGCTTTTTGATATAAACAAAATTATAAAAAAAAATAATAAATAAATAAAAAAAACAAAAAAAAATAGGGGGGTCAATCTAAAAAATAGCCACCGTCCCAATAACCCCACCCAAATGATAAGTGATAACTAACATATTACATGGAGTCATGGACCCACACTAGCATACAAAAGTACATATATCAGTTACTACTTACGCGATCTCCAATTCATATTACAAAATTCATATTACGTGATCTCCATATCATATTACGTGATCTCCATATCATATTACGTGATCTCCATATCAGTCATATTACAAAATTCATATTACGTGATCTCCATATCAGTCATATTACAAAATTCAGTAACATACATATCAGTGATAAGATGCGATCCTTTACAAAGTAAGGAAAATTAAAAAGGCAAGAAAGTCACTCACAAGTGTCTCCCATTCACTCCATCCTTTTTTTCATATTAAATTCAGTTAGGGGTATTTTTGTCATTTTAACCCGTTTTTTATATTCCACCCCAAATTTCAAACGCAAATAACTTTCAAACGACAAACTTTTACGAAAAACCAATTTCACCATAATTTTTAAAATTCGATTCACTTTAATTTGGTATAAATCTTGATAAATATTTTGAACTTTTTTTACATATCAAATAGTTCTTGATTTTCTTGATTTTTTTGGCATTTTCGGCTCTATTTTTTATCTTCATAAATGTCGAATCGTGAAAAACTTAAAACATGAAAGTTATAGATTTTTGTTCACTCTTTACCCAGAAATTTAAATCACTCAAATTCGATGTCATGTGGGTAAGATATCACTCGTTAAAGATGATGTTTTACTCATATTTGTTGCATACAAAGTGTTTGATGAAATGTCGAGCTTAGATTTTAAGTGTTGAAGTTGAGCTAAATGCACTAATTTTTGTCCCACAATGCATCATTAATCATTTTATTAATGTAAGATTCAAAAAGTAATGTTTTTAATAGTTAATGTTTTTAACTATTAAAACTGATGAACCAAAACAAACTGTTTAAAAAAAAGCATAAAACAAAAGCGATGAACCTAACCAAAACATAAGTTTATAATAGTAATCAAAACATAAGTATATAATAGTAATCAAGCATATAGTTTAAAATCATATACCTTGGATTTAAAGAGTGACCTAAACAATGTAGGGGAGTGTTATTCTTCGCCCATCGAGCCACTAAAATACCATGCACAACATCATAAAAGAGACTTATTTCATATTTTCAACGATTTTCTTTCTTGTAGATCTCAATCTTCACTTTCTCAATCATTGAATCCCACATCTCATACACCAAGTGCAAACATGGTTTGTCGATGTCACACGCTCTAATCATATCATATATAGGTCTAGTGAAATTAAGAATATATGATACTTTATCCCACCATTCATCATTCACAAGCTTTTCTTTAACAAAGTTTGCTTTCACAGTGTCATGTTCTCTATAAGAAGACCATTCTTCGCTTATGACCATAGCTTGAAGTCCCGTTTTGATAAGTTTAAATCTCTTAAGCATCACACTAATGTAGGCAAAGCGAGTATCGCAACCGAAAGCGATCTAAGAGAAGTAAACTTGGAGAAAATCGAGAGTCTCATGTTATGGTTCATGATGAAATTTTTAATTTCAATCGCATCCCCGTGAACATCTTTTATCCAACTGCATTGTTCATATGCTAGTGCATTTGTTTCTACATTGTGTGGTGAACAAATGTTCTTCACAGCAAGATTTAGTGTATGAACAACACATGGTGTCCAAAAGATGTGAGGAACCGACTTTCTATTAGTTGTCGGCCGCCTTACAGTTTCTTTGCATTGTCAGTAATGACTTGCACAACATTTTGATGACCAATTTCATTGATGACTTCTTTCATCAAATCAACAATAAAAAATCTATCTTTTACTTCCCCAAAACAATTCACTGCCTTTAGAAATAATGGACCATTACTTGAGGTAGCCATGAAATTGATTAGAGGCTTTCTTGTGGGATCACACCAACCATCACTCACAATAGTCACACCTTTCTCATTCCATGTAGACTTAAGAGGTTCCAATTGCCTCTGGACATTATCCTTTTCTTTTTGTAGTAACGTTGTTCTGTGCTTATTGTAGCCGGGAGGTACATAACCATCAATTTTGTTGGCGGACAAACTGAAAAGCCCTATGATCTTGTGGATTTCTAGCAAGATTAAAAGGTAAACCTCCGGTATAAAACATCCTTGCTATTTCTTGATCTAGTTGGTCTCTAATTTCAACACCAAAAGCTCTTTCAAGAGGTCCTGAACTACCTTTTCTTTTCCTAAATCCAACACCGACTTCACATGGCAACGCGACTTCTTTCGATTTTGACTCGGCTTTCTTCTCTTCATACGCTTCTTCTAACTGTTTCATCTCTAGTTTGACACACTGCTTGGACTTGCAAACAGTAATCCCCAAACCTATAAAAATATGTGTAGTTTATAAGTCATTCAATTTATAATGCATGTCGGTTTTTAAATGAAATAATATTATAAAAAAAAGACATACTCTAATTTGTTGTAAAATTTTTATATGCATTTTTTGGCATTGCTAACTTGATTCTATGTTTCTTTGCAGGCATGTTGGATGGGCAAGTAAAGTTCCATAAACCTATAAATTACATATTACAAATTTACAATATAGTTGAATTACATGGACCCATAACGTATACATCTATACTACATTATAAAGCATTTGTGACTTCTTATTAAAGGAAGTCTTAAAATTTGAAGACAAAAAACATTACTATAAAAGAAAAATTAGAAAATTAATATTGAAAATTTAAGTCTCATTTAAACCATATAGTAACCCCTCAAATAATGATATATTTTAATAGAATTGTTTATAATAAAAGCTCACTAAACTTATAACCAACAATTTAATCCTAAAATTTGAAAAATAAAAGTGCTAACTATTTACACTATTAATAATTTAAACGTTCTATTTTTGAAAAACATATATCTACTACGTTATAAAGTATTTGGGACATGCTAAATAAGGAAGGTTTAAAATGAAAAACATTTGCTCGCCACAAAAATAGTCACCAGATACCGCGCCGTTCATTGAGTACCCTTCTAGTTATTTTACATATTACAATATCTAATTGAATTACAATATTACAATATAGTTGAATTACATATTACAAATTTATGGACCCACGTACAGTAGCATATGTATACAATTTTCATATAAATGATAGGGTTGTTCTATGATGTCACATCATAGGGGAATATTCCCTTTGTCCCCCACTTTTTCCAGTACAACACAGTTTTTGTCGGTTTACATTTTCGTATTTCGGACAGTTTTAAGCGTTTGACTTATTAAACTTTATATTTACTGTTCTGCATTTTCAGGTTTATAGCTTTTTGATATAAACAAAATTATAAAAAATAATAAATAAATAAAAAAACAAAAAATAGGGGTCAATCTAAAAAAATAGCCACCGTCCCAATAACCCCACCCAAATGATAAGTGATAACTAACATATTACATGGAGTCATGGACCCACACTAGCATACAAAAGTACATATATCAGTTACTACTTACGCGATCTCCAATTCATATTACAAAATTCATATTACGTGATCTCCATATCATATTACGTGATCTCCATATCAGTCATATTACAAAATTCATATTACGTGATCTCCATATCAGTCATATTACAAAATTCATAACATACATATCGGTGATAAGATGCGATCCTTTACAAAGTAAGGAAAATTAAAAAGGCAAGAAAGTCACTCACAAGTGTCTCCCATTCACTCCATCCTTTTTTTCATATTAAATTCAGTTATGGGGTATTTTTGTCATTTTAACCCGTTTTTATATTACACCCCAAATTTAAAAGCATGAAATAACTTTCAAACGACAAACTTTTACGAAAAACCAATTTCACCATAATTTTTAAAATTCGATTCACTTTAATTTGGTATAAATCTTGATAAATATTTTCAACTTTTTTTTTACATATCAAATAGTTCTTGATTTTCTTGATTTTTTTGGCATTTTCGGCTCTATTTTTTATCTTCATAAATGTCGAATCGTGAAAAACTTAAAACATGAAAGTTATAGATTTTTGTTCACTCTTTACCCCAGAAATTTAAATCACTCAAATTCGATGTCAGATGGGTAAGATATCACTCGTTAAAGATGATGTTTTACTCATATTTGTTGCATACAAAGTGTTTGATGAAATGTCGAGCTTAGATTTTAAGTGTTGAAGTTGAGCTAAATGCACTAATTTTTGTCCCACAATGCATCATTAATCATTTTATTAATGTAAGATTCAAAAAGTAATGTTTTTTAATAGTTAATGTTTTTAACTATTAAAACTGATGAACCAAAACAAACTGTTTAAAAAAAAGCATAAAACAAAAACTGATGAACCTAACCAAAACATAAGTTTATAATAGTAATCAAAACATAAGTATATAATAGTAATCAAGCATATAGTTTAAAATCATATACCTTGGATTTAAAGAGTGACCTAAACAATGTAGGGGAGTGTTATTCTTCGTCCATCGAGCCACTAAAATACCATGCACAACATCATAAAAGAGACTTATTTCATATTTTCAACGATTTTCTTTCTTGTAGATCTCAATCTTCACTTTCTCAATCATTGAATCCCACATCTCATACACCAAGTGCAAACATGGTTTGTCGATGTCACACGCTCTAATCATATCATATATAGGTCTAGTGAAATAAAGAATATATGATACTTTATCCCACCATTCATCATTCACAAGCTTTTCTTTAACAAAGTTTGCTTTCACAGTGTCATGTTCTCTATAAGAAGACCATTCTTCGCTTATGACCATAGCTTGAAGTCCCGTTTTGATAAGTTTAAATCTCTTAAGCATCACAATAATGTAGGCAAAGCGAGTATCAGCAACCGAAAGCAGTCTAAGAGAAGTAAACTTGGAGAAAATCGAGAGTCTCATGTTATGGTTCATGATGAAATTTTTAATTTCAATCGCATCCCCGTGAACATCTTTTATCCAACTGCATTGTTCATATGCTAGTGCATTTGTTTCTACATTCTGTGGTGAACAAATGTTCTTCACAGCAAGATTTAGTGTATGAACAACACATGGTGTCCAAAAGATGTGAGGAAACTGACTTTCTATTAGTTGTCCAGCCGCCTTACAGTTTGCTGCATTGTCAGTAATGACTTGCACAACATTTTGATGACCAATTTCATTGATGACTTCTTTCATCAAATCAACAATAAAAAATCTATCTTTTACTTCCCCAAAACAATTCACTGCCTTTAGAAATAATGGACCATTACTTGAGGTAGCCATGAAATTGATTAGAGGCTTTCTTGTGGGATCACACCAACCATCACTCACAATAGTCACACCTTTCTCATTCCATGTAGACTTAAGAGGTTCCAATTGCCTGTGGACATTATCCTTTTCTTTTTGTAGTAACGTTGTTCTGTGCTTATTGTAGCCGGAGGTACATAACCATCAATTTTGTTGGCAGCAGCAAACTGAAAAGCCCTATGATACTGTGGATTTCTAGCAAGATTAAAAGGTAAACCTCCGGTATAAAACATCCTTGCTATTTCTTGATCTAGTTGGTCTCTAATTTCAACACCAAAAGCTCTTTCAAGAGGTCCTGAACTACCTTTTCTTTTCCTAAATCCAACACCAGCTTCACATGGCAACGCGACTTCTTTCGATTTTGACTCGGCTTTCTTCTCTTCATACGCTTCTTCTAACTGTTTCATCTCTAGTTTGACACATTTGCGGACTTGCAAACAGTAATCCCCAAACCTATAAAAATATGTGTAGTTTATAAGTCATTCAATTTATAATGCATGTCGGTTTTTAAATGAAATAATATTATAAAAAAAAGACATACTCTAATTTGTTGTAAAATTTTTATATGCATTTTTTGGCATTGCTAACTTGATTCTATGTTTCTTTGCAGGCATGTTGGATGGGCAAGTAAAGTTCCATAAACCTATAAATTACATATTACAAATTTACAATATAGTTGAATTACATGGACCCATAACGTATACATCTATACTACATTATAAAGCATTTGTGACTTCTTATTAAAGGAAGTCTTAAAATTTGAAGACAAAAAACATTACTATAAAAGAAAAATTAGAAAATTAATATTGAAAATTTAAGTCTCATTCAAACCATATAGTAACCCCTCAAATAATGATATATTTTAATAGAATTGTTTATAATAAAAGCTCACTAAACTTATAACCAACAATTTAATCCTAAAATTTGAAAAATAAAAGTGCTAACTATTTACACTATTAATAATTTAAACGTTCTACTTTTGAAAAACATATATCTACTACGTTATAAATATTTGAGACATGATAAATAAGGAACGTTTAAAATGAAAAACATTTGTTCGCCACAAAATAGTCACCAGATAATTCACGCCGCATTGCTGAGTACCCTTCTAGTTATTTTACATATTACAATATCTAATTGAATTACAATATTACAATATAGTTGAATTACATATTACAAATTTATGGACCCACGTACAGTAGCATATGTATACAATTTTCATATAAATGATAGGGTTGTTCTATGATGTCACATCATAGGGGAATATTCCCTTTGTCCCCACTTTTTCCAAGTACAATGCAGTTTTTGTCAGTTTACGTTTTCGTATTTCGGACAGTTTTAAGCGTTTGACTTATTAAACTTTATATTTCTTGTTCGCATTTTCAGGTTTATAGCTTTTTGATATAAACAAAATTATAAAAAAAAATAATAAATAAATAAAAAAAACAAAAAAAAATAGGGGGGTCAATCTAAAAAATAGCCACCGTCCCAATAACCCCACCCAAATGATAAGTGATAACTAACATATTACATGGAGTCATGGACCCACACTAGCATACAAAAGTACATATATCAGTTACTACTTACGCGATCTCCAATTCATATTACAAAATTCATATTACGTGATCTCCATATCATATTACGTGATCTCCATATCAGTCATATTACAAAATTCATATTACGTGATCTCCATATCAGTCATATTACAAAATTCAGTAACATACATATCAGTGATAAGATGCGATCCTTTACAAAGTAAGGAAAATTAAAAAGGCAAGAAAGTCACTCACAAGTGTCTCCCATTCACTCCATCCTTTTTTTCATATTAAATTCAGTTAGGGAGTATTTTTGTCATTTTAACCCGTTTTTTATATTCCACCCCAAATTTCAAACGCAAATAACTTTCAAACGACAAACTTTTACGAAAAACCAATTTCACCATAATTTTTAAAATTCGATTCACTTTAATTTGGTATAAATCTTGATAAATATTTTCAACTTTTTTTTTTACATATCAAATAGTTCTTGATTTTCTTGATTTTTTTGGCATTTTCGGCTCTATTTTTTATCTTCATAAATGTCGAATCGTGAAAAACTTAAAACATGAAAGTTATAGATTTTTGTTCACTCTTTACCCCAGAAATTTAAATCCCTCAAATTCGATGTCATATGGGTAAGATATCACTCGTTAAAGATGATGTTTTACTCATATTTGTTGCATACAAAGTGTTTGATGAAATGTCGAGCTTAGATTTTAAGTGTTGAAGTTGAGCTAAATGCACTAATTTTTGTCCCACAATGCATCATTAATCATTTTATTAATGTAAGATTCAAAAAGTAATGTTTTTTAATAGTTAATGTTTTTAACTATTAAAACTGATGAACCAAAACAAACTGTTTAAAAAAAAGCATAAAACAAAAACTGATGAGCCTAACCAAAACATAAGTTTATAATAGTAATCAAAACATAAGTATATAATAGTAATCAAGCATATAGTTTAAAATCATATACCTTGGATTTAAAGAGTGACCTAAACAATGTAGGGGAGTGTTATTCTTCGTCCATCGAGCCACTAAAATACCATACACAACATCATAAAAGAGACTTATTTCATATGTTCAACGATTTTTTTTCTTGTAGATCTCAATCTTCACTTTCTCAATCATTGAATCCCACATCTCATACACCAAGTGCAAACATGGTTTGTCGATGTCACACGCTCTAATCATATCATATATAGGTCTAGTGAAATTAAGAATATATGATACTTTATCCCACCATTCATCATTCGCAAGCTTTTCTTTAACAAAGTTTGCTTTCACAGTGTCATGTTCTCTATAAGAAGACCATTCTTCGCTTATGACCATAGCTTGAAGTCCCGTTTTGATAAGTTTAAATCTCTTAAGCATCACAATAATGTAGGCAAAGCGAGTATCAGCAACCGAAAGCAGTCTAAGAGAAGTAAACTTGGAGAAAATCGAGAGTCTCATGTTATGGTTCATGATGAAATTTTTAATTTCAATCGCATCCCCGTGAACATCTTTTATCCAACTGCATTGTTCATATGCTAGTGCATTTGTTTCTACATTCTGTGGTGAACAAATGTTCTTCACAGCAAGATTTAGTGTATGAACAACACATGGTGTCCAATAGATGTGAGGAAACTGACTTTCTATTAGTTGTCCAGCCGCCTTACAGTTTGCTGCATTGTCAGTAATGACTTGCACAACATTTTGATGACCAATTTCATTGATGACTTCTTTCATCAAATCAACAATAAAAAATCTATCTTTTACTTCCCCAAAACAATTCACTGCCTTTAGAAATAATGGACCATTACTTGAGGTAGCCATGAAATTGATTAGAGGCTTTCTTGTGGGATCACTCCAACCATCACTCACAATAGTCACACCTTTCTCATTCCATGTAGACTTAAGAGGTTCCAATTGCCTCTGGACATTATCCTTTTCTTTTTGTAGTAACGTTGTTCTGAGCTTATTGTAGCCAGGAGGTACATAACCATCAATTTTGTTGGCAACAAGAAACCTGAAAAGCCCTATGATACTGTGGATTTCTAGCAAGATTAAAAGGTAAACCTCCGGTATAAAACATCCTTGCTATTTCTTGATCTAGTTGGTCTCTAATTTCAACACCAAAAGCTCTTTCAAGAGGTCCTGAACTACCTTTTCTTTTCTTAAATCCAACACCGACTTCACATGGCAACGCGACTTCTTTCGATTTTGACTCGGCTTTCTTCTCTTCATACGCTTCTTCTAACTGTTTCATCTCTAGTTTGACACCACTGTTGCGGACTTGCAAACAGTAATCCCCAAACCTATAAAAATATGTGTAGTTTATAAGTCATTCAATTTATAATGCATGTCGGTTTTTAAATGAAATAATATTATAAAAAAAAGACATACTCTAATTTGTTGTAAAATTTTTATATGCATTTTTTGGCATTGCTAACTTGATTCTATGTTTCTTTGCAGGCATGTTGGATGGGCAAGTAAAGTTCCATAAACCTATAAATTACATATTACAAATTTACAATATAGTTGAATTACATGGACCCATAACGTATACATCTATACTACATTATAAAGCATTTGTGACTTCTTATTAAAGGAAGTCTTAAAATTTGAAGACAAAAAACATTACTATAAAAGAAAAATTAGAAAATTAATATTGAAAATTTAAGTCTCATTCAAACCATATAGTAACCCCTCAAATAATGATATATTTTAATAGAATTGTTTATAATAAAAGCTCACTAAACTTATAACCAACAATTTAATCCTAAAATTTGAAAAATAAAAGTGCTAACTATTTACACTATTAATAATTTACATGTTTTACTTTTGAAAAACATATATCTACTACGTTATAAAGTATTTGGGACATGCTAAATAAGGAAGGTTTAAAATGAAAAACATTTGTTCGCCACAAAATAGTCACCGATACCCGCCATGCATTGCGAAGTACCCTTCTAGTTATTTTACATATTACAATATCTAATTGAATTACAATATTACAATATAGTTGAATTACATATTACAAATTTATGGACCCACGTACAGTAGCATATGTATACAATTTTCATATAAATGATAGAGTTGTTCTATGATGTCACATCATAGGGGAATATTCCCTTTGTCCCCACTTTTCCAAGTACAACACAGTTTTTGTCGGTTTTGTTTTTATTTCGATGACAGTTTTAAGCGTTTGACTTATTAAACTTTATATTTTTCCTGTTCCGCATTTTCAGGTTTATAGCTTTTGATATAAACAAAATTATAAAAAATAATAAATAAATAAAAAAACAAAAAATAGAGGGGTCAATCTAAAAAAATAGCCACCGTCCCAATAACCCCACCCAAATGATAAGTGATAACTAACATATTACATGGATTCATGGACCCACACTAGCATACAAAAGTACATATATCAGTTACTACTTACGCGATCTCCAATTCATATTACAAAATTCATATTACGTGATCTCCATATCATATTACGTGATCTCCATATCAGTCATATTACAAAATTCATATTACGTGATCTCCATATCAGTCATATTACAAAATTGATAACATACATATCAAGTGATAAGATGCGATCCTTTACAAAGTAAGGAAAATTAAAAAGGCAAGAAAGTCACTCACAAGTGTCTCCCATTCACTCCATCCTTTTTTTCATATTAAATTCAGTTAGGGGTATTTTTGTCATTTTAACCCGTTTTTTATATTCCACCCCAAATTTCAAACGCAAATAACTTTCAAACGACAAACTTTTACGAAAAACCAATTTCACCATAACTTTTAAAATTCGATTCACTTTAATTTGGTATAAATCTTGATAAATATTTTCAACTTTTTTTTTACATATCAAATAGTTCTTGATTTTCTTGATTTTTTTGGCATTTTCGGCTCTATTTTTTATCTTCATAAATGTCGAATCGTGAAAAACTTAAAACATGAAAGTTATAGATTTTTGTTCACTCTTTACCCCAGAAATTTAAATCACTCAAATTCGATGTCATATGGGTAAGATATCACTCGTTAAAGATGATGTTTTACTCATATTTGTTGCATACAAAGTGTTTGATGAAATGTCGAGCTTAGATTTTAAGTGTTGAAGTTGAGCTAAATGCACTAATTTTTGTCCCACAATGCATCATTAATCATTTTATTAATGTAAGATTCAAAAAGTAATGTTTTTTAATAGTTAATGTTTTTAACTATTAAAACTGATGAACCAAAACAAACTGTTTAAAAAAAAGCATAAAACAAAAACTGATGAACCTAACCAAACTGATGAACCAAACCAAAAACTGATGAACCAAACCAAAATTGAAACTATAATTGATGAACCCAACCAAACTGATGAACCAAACCAAAAACTGATGAATCAAACCAAAACTAATGAACCAAACTAAAACTGAAACTATGATTGATGAGCCAAACCAAACTAATGAACCAAACCAAAAACTGATGAACCAAACCAAAACTGAAACTATGATTGATGAACCAAAATAAACTGATGAACAAAACAAAACAAACACCAACATGTTAAGCTGAAACTATGATTGATGAACCAAAATAAACTGATGAACTATGTTTGGTTCATCAGTTCATCAGTTTGGTTTGGTTCATCGATTTTGGTTTCATTCAAGTCATCGTTTTAATAGTTAAAAACTTTAACTATTAAAGAACACCACTTTTTGAGTTTTACATTAAAAAAATGATTAATAATGCGTTGTAGGACAAAAATTAGTTCATTTAGCTCAATTTTAACAATAAAAATCTAAGCTAGACATTTTATCAAACACCTTGTGTGCAACAAATATGACTAAAACGTCATCTTTAACGTGCGATATCTCACTCATATCATATCGGATTTGAGTGATTCAAATTCTTGGGTAAAGAGTGAATCAAAATCTAAAACTTTTGTGTTTTAAGTATTTTATGATTCGGCAATTTTTAAGGTAAAAAATAGGATCGAAAATAGCAAAAACATCAAGAAAATCATAATTCAATGAATATGTCAAAAAAAAAGTTTTGAAATAATTAAAAAGATTTATACCAAATTAAAGAGAATCGAATTTTAAAAATTATTGTGAAATCGGGTTTTTCTAAAAGTTTGTGGTTTAAGAGATATGTGCGTTTGAAATTTGAGGTGGAAAAGAAAAATGGGTCAAAAGACCATATTACCCCTGGGTGGATTTTATGTATAATTTAGAGTGGCTATAAATGACTTTCTACACTTTTTAATTTGACCCACTTTGCAATAGATCCACAACCTTACTTGATATCCCCACCATCACCAGTTACCCTGCAATCCCAAAAATTAACCCGTACATTTAAGTGTTCTAGAACCCTCTGACAACGTGTCAGAGGGTGTGACTCATTGGATAGCCAGCGTGGCATAATGGAGCATTCTGATTGTGTGAAACACATCACCAAGTTGATCCAAGGGTGAAGATTAAGAGTAGTGATGCAAGGTTAAGATCAATGGCAGAGATTTAAGATCCAGAAGCATCCCAAGCTCAAGGCTCAGCTATAAAAACCCACTTCTCACCACAGTTTTGGGCGTCCAGTTTTTCATGTATTAGAAAGCTTTGACCAATTTGAATTCTTGTCATTTACTGTTTTGTTTAGTGTAACTTTTAATTTCTACATTGTAATTTCAGTTTATTAATGCAACTTAATTGTTCTCAAAATTCCTTGTCATTCTAAATTGAGTTTTTTTTCATGTAGCTATAATATGTCCTTGGTTTTTATAACTGTTGTTTAATTTCTACACTGTGAGATCATCCTGCTTTAGTTTTACTTAATTGCAAGTTTTTTCCAAAAAGTCAGTCAAGGTCAACAAAAGTCAATTAGCAAAAGTCAAATCTGTTAATGGTAATTTCTAGTTTTTAATTGTTAAAATGCTTATTTTGATGTTTAATTAGTCACTTTAATTCTGTCTCAATTCAGTTTTATCAAGTTTTACGCTTCAAAATGCAACTTAGAGTTTTGTAGGAGTGTTTGGATTAAGCCAAGTTTATGAGTTTGAGTTGTTTTTGTAAAATAAACCTGAGTTTTCTGTGTCATTAAACTGATTTTGAAACTTTTTCAGTAATAGTTTTTAAGTTGTCAAGTCAGTCTTATGTTTTACTTTCTGGATTCAATTATGTCTCATATCCCTATATTGCCCAAGTCAACCATTTAGACTGCTTTTCTCATGGTCATATTCAGGTTCTAAATTTGTTAGATTGGTTTTTCTATTTGTTAGTGCACCCAAAGTTATTTGCTATCAGTTGGATTGGTTAGTCAATACTTTTAGTTGCTTTAGTTTGGTGTTTAAAACCCCACCTGTGCCTCTCCTTGGATTTGTTATCAGTCCATCATAACTTATTTGTTTCACTTTTTCTGCTTCTTCTTGTGATGAAATGGGATGATTATTGTTTCTTTAGTTAGCCTATATAATAGATTTTACCTATTTGATCCTTATTAGCCCATTAGAAAGCTTATTAGGACTACTTATACTCCCTTTCTATACCCTTTAGCTGCTGGTAGGACAGCATTGTCCCTTTAGTTTTAAGTGCTTCTTTTGATCTTGAATAGCTTATTTAGAATTTAGAAGCTTATTTACTTTCTGAAATTAGTTTAAATCAGTTTGTTAATTCCCTTTTAGTTAGCTTATTTAGACTGCTACAGAAGCCATCTGACCACTCTTTTGCCCTGCACAAACAGCAAAATAGGCCAAGTTCCTTGTGTTTTTGATTTTTAATTTGCCTAATATTGGTCCTTATGATCTGATATTTGGCATGAGTAATGATTGGTTGCTTGTATAGTTATTTCACATTTTTGCAAATTTTAATTCTAGCTTCTCCTCAGCTTTTCATAGGCTTAAAGTAGACCTTTCAAGTTGTAGCTGCTGTTTGGAGCAAGTATCTAGAGTAGTGCTTATCAGCTTCTTGCTTGTGCTTGTGTGGTCTTATTCAGTTGATTTTTTTTTGTTTAAGCTTACTTTATCCTGCTGTAGTCTTAGGTAGCTTATTAGTAGCATCTAGCTTATTTCCACTTAGCTCCTTTGAATCAGTTTGCATCAAATTGTTTAATCTATGTTAATCAGTTGTGTTTAATATTTTTCATAGCTTCTATGTATTATTTAGGACTTTTCTGTAATTTTTCATAATTTTCCATAGTAATCTACTATTTTTATGCAATTAAAATCAGTTTTTAGTGTTTTTAAATGGCTTTTAATTCAAATAAATTAGAAAATGGTCACAAAAATTCAATTTCAATTTTCTTAGGTTTAGAATAATCAAAAAGTTAGAAAAAGTATTTTTCCATATTTTTCTTAGTTAAAATAGTATTTTCTAGACATTTAATTAGTTTTAAATAGTTTTAAATTCATAATAAATATAGAAAAAGTCAGAAAAATTCAAATCCAGTTTTTAAAATTATTTTTAGTTAGTTAAGATTTTTTAAAAATAGTTTTGTAATTTTATCATAAGTTTTCATAATTTTTAGCATTTTAAATCTATTTTAAAAGTCCAAAAATAGTTTTTAATTCAAATAAAATCAAGAAAAACTAAAAAAATTAGTTTTAAATTTCAAAAAATTTTGAAATCACATTTTTAGCTGTAGAAAAATATTAGTTCACTTTTAGGAGTTAAATAAGAATAGTTTGCATTTTAATATATGTTTTTGGGTTTACGTAATTTGCGTTTTTAGTTGAATTTGCTCCCCTAGTTATAATTCCTTGTTTACACCATAGGTTTAAAAGTTTTAATTGTTTCCCATTACTTTTCCTTACCCTGTAGTTTAGAAATCATCATCAAAATTCCTCTTAACCATTCAAATCCCGAATCACGCGACGTGAGTTATAAACTCCATTCATCCCTCGTTGGGAGAACGACCCGGAAAATACATACCTTTGTATTTCTTTGGAAAATAACAGTAATACGAAAACGAACTTATAATGAATCGGTATGCCCCTTTGTTGCACCGATTCATGTAGTATAAATAGGATTAGATTTCTGTAAACATTCATTAAATATATCAATACAAATCTATTATATTCAATCTTTGTTTCTGTTTACCTATTATAAACCTTTCTATCCCAAAACACCCTTTGTTTAAATCGAGTAGGCCATCAAACAATAGTCTACCTTATCATCCTTGATTGCAAGGAGTTTCTTTTCTATTATCTAATCCCCCTTGACTCCTTAAGTCAACCGTTTCTTAAGTCAATGATATTAAATAACCCAACACTAAAGTCTTATTTATTAAGAACTGCGATTCAACTAATCAAATGGTTAATAAAACTAAGCTAACTATAAAACGGTTCGAACGGGTAGAAAGCGCCAGATTGTGTTCTTTTATGCAAATAACCTCCAAAATCATTTTGTTATCAAACACCTAATAAAGTTATTACAAATTGAGAAAAGAAGAATATGTAGCATCCCCCTCATCTCTATTTATAGAGATGAGGGGGTAAGAATCCTCTCCTATGTCGAATGGGAAAACCCATATAACCAACCATTGGGAGCCTTTGCCTTACAAGTCAAGTAAACGAAACCTACTTCTAGTGTACTCCTTGTTGGGATATATTATCCTAGTTAGCCAAGTAACGCAAACGAGTACGCAGCGGAATTGGATCTAGTAATTGCAATTTGGTAAACACGTATTTAATAAACAATAAATAATAAAAGGTAAATAGAAAACTAACCCTCGATGTCAATTCCACGCTTATCAACGAACAAGAAAACCAAGAAACCAAGTATCTAAAATAGATACCTCTACGAGTATCACACACAAACACTTGAACCAAGTACGTTCGAATAAACGCTAGTCTAGAACGTTTAACCCAATCAACAACTTGAATGCTTGAATACCATGAACTAGAAAACCCCAAGAACACGTTCTTTCTTTCTGCCCGAGATCTAGATTCTGTCCGAGAAGCTTTCACAAACACCCGATATCAGACAGTTATGTCCGAGATCTTTCCCTTCTTTGTCCGAGAACCAACGAACACAGAAAACCAGACTTCTTGTTGCTGCTACAGTTCGACCAGGAACACAAGTACAAGAATAAAACAATCAAACACTAAAGCACTTGGATCGAATGATTAAGCAAGGTTTAAGGTTTTTTAAATTAAACTAAAAACCCTAATCGGTTTTAGGATATCCGATTAGGTATAAGATAGATCGATTACTTGGAGTGGATTTTAGGGATAGATAAATCGTAAGGCATGCAAGGGTATGTGTTTGTATATATATGCTCTTGAACCGACTCAAGCTATGGGCTTGATGCTTGCGCATCAAGCAACAAACCAAACGCCCCGATCGGTTTGTGGACAAGGCCCAAGGAACCATCTAAACCGACCCACTTTGTTATCGGATCAAGTCCATGGGTCATTTATATGATCGGGTATACATGCATGCATAACGGGTATAACATATTCAAATAATAAACGTTCGACACGTACTCTCGTGTTTAATGTGTGTGCCCCATAGGCTCACACACTTTTAGTCGTTTACGTGTGGTTATAACTCCCACAAACCAACAGCTCCCACTTTGGAGTTGGAGTGTCGAATGGCACATAAAATTAATGACGGAAACGCCTAGCAACGCTTTCACTTTCTTTTTAACTAAAAGTATCTGAGAAAATAGTTTCATAAAATTTCTCAGTGGCATGGTCATTCAATGTCTTGCTTTAATCATCATTTGTTATAGATACCGTTAAACCATGGATATGGATCCGAACTCATTCCATATAGTTTAACCATTTAGAATCTCGTTATAGATTTTAATTCAGATATACCAAATGTAATCAAGAATCATCTTACATTACCCTTTGGGTTTGGCCAAACAATTATATGATTAAATCTGGAGAGGCGCCATGGTATCTTTCTGCACATATCAAGTGGAGTAACAAATCCTTTATTGACTACAAGTGTTGTAGATGCTGCTTCACATCACTCCTAAATATAGCCTTTATAACTACCTTATTCAGATAGCGTTTTGCGTATACTTACAAAAAATGATATCCACACATAACAGAACTTGTATGTATCTCAAGTCTAAGTACGAAATTAACAAACCATTTTCAATATTTTACTTATGACAAGGATCCAAAAGTAAATGTTTGAAAGTTGGGGTATCCAATATGCATCTCTAGTGAATACATATGAGTTTGGCGGGAACAATCCAAATTCTAGTTAGAATATAACCAACACTTACATTTGATTTACATAACTATATTCCCATATTATTAAGCGATAATGGACATATTTAGAATGATAAATCATTTCATGGATTAAACATGCAAAAATGGAATAACAGATTATATAAATAAAATAACAAATACCTCGTATCTTTATTTATCAGAAATAATAACTGTCTTACAATTCCAAATTATCCAAATACTAATTAACACACATATTTACATGACACTACTAGCAGGTATTAAACCTATACCTCTAGTCAATTTAGAATGCTTAGGATACGCTAAAGATTTCGTAAATGGATCAGCTAGGTTGTCATCTGTGTGAAACTTTGATATCTTCACATAACCCATTACAATGGTCTCTCGAAGATAATGAACTTTAGCGCGATAATGTCTAGCACCTTTAGTGATTCCGCTTTCATTAGCTATAGTAGTGGCTCTAGTATTATCACAATACATATTTATAGGTTCTTCAATTGCGGGAACAATGTTTTACCCAGAAATGAATTTACGAATCCATATATCCTCTTTAGATGCATCACAAGCAGCTATATACTCATTCGTAGATAAAGTAGCAAAATACTTTGCTTTGTGCTTTTCTAGTTAACAGTACCTCAATTTAGAACAAATACATATCCAGTCTGAGATTTTAAGTCATCAGCATCTGTCAGATATCAAGCATCAGTGTAGTAAGAAACCCTGAGCTCTTGTTCCTTCTCCTCTCCATAAATCAGAAACATATCCTTAGTATTGCGTAAATACTTAAGAATATTCTTAACAGTAGTCCAATGAAGTTCACCTGGATTCTGTTGAAATCGGCTTGTCACATTCTGAGCGAACACAACATCAAGACGAGTACATCTCACAGCATACATAATAGATCCTATAGCCGAAGCATAAGGAACTCTTTGCATGCGCTCTTTCGCAGCAGGTGTCTCAGCACCTTGTAATTTACTCAACTTAGGCTCTTCTTGCATTGGGATAGATCCACGTTTTGAATTCTCCATACAAAATCTCTTCAAAATTTTCTCAATATAAGCACTTTGACATAAACCAATTAATCGTTTAGATCTGTCTTGATAGATCTTGATTCCAATAATATATGCAGCTTTTCCTAAATCTTTCATGGCAAAACATCTTCCAAGATAGGATTTTACATCTTGTAACATTGGAATATTTTTTCCCATAAGCAATATGTCATCAACATATAGAATTAGGAAACTAACAAAACTCCCACTAGCTTTCTGATATACACATGGCTCATCTTGATTTTGATAAAATCCGAATTTCTTAATCTCATCATCAAAACGCTTATTCCATTGCCTAGATGCTTGCTTAAGTCCATAAATGGAACGCTTGAGCTTGCATACACGGTTAGGATATTTAGGATCAACAAAACCCTCAGGTTGCACCATATAGACCTCTTCGTAAAGATGTCCATTGAGGAAGGCGGTTTTGACATCCATTTGCCATATCTCATAATCATAGAATGCCGCTATGGCTATGAGAATCCTTAATGTCTGCTATAAGAGAAAAGGTTTCTTCATAATCAATCTCGTAGGTTTGAGTGAAGCCCTTTGCTACGAGACGAGCTTTAAAGGTGTATACCTTACCATCCATGTCGGTTTTCTTCTTGAAAAGCCACTTGCTACCAACTATCTTACAGTTAGGAGGAAGCTCAACTAAAACCCAGACGTCATTGTCTTTCATGGATTGCATTTCTACATTCATCGCATCAAGCCATTTCTTAGATTCAGGATCCAGCAATGCAGCTTTATAGTTATTGGGTTCACCAAGATCCCCTAACTCATGTTCCTCAGCGTCAATGTATAAACACATACGGTCAGGAGCACGGCGTGTCCTTGTGGACTTATGAATTCCAACAATATCACTTTGAGGTTCTTCAATTTCTTGATCATCCTCATCATGATGAATGCTAGTGTCTAAAAAAGGATTTGTATCTTCATCTTGAATTATTCAAGATCTTCTAAACTCCCACTTGCTTCTTGATCCATGAGATCATTCTCAAAGAACTTGGCATTTCGAGCAACAATAATTTTGTTCTCTGATGGAAGGTAGAAAGAATATCTCATTGTTTCATTTGGGTATCCTACAAAGATACACTTAACAGCTCTAGGTTCAAGTTTGTCAGGTTTGGTAAGTGTATCACGCTTAACAAGTTCCTCACAACCCCATACTTTTAAGTAAGACATCATAGGGGATTGCCCATGCCATACTTCGTATGGTGTCTTATCAACCTTCTTAGTTGGAACCATATTGAGAATGCGCGCAGCAGACTCAAGGGCATAATCCCAAAAGGACTTTGGAAGAGTAGTTTGTTTCATCATAGAACGCACCATGTCAAGCAGGGTTCGATTTCTCCTCTCAGACACACCATTATGTTGTGGACTGTAAGGAGGAGTTCGATGGGCAATAATCCCATGATCCTTTAGATGATCCAAAAACTCTTGACTCATATATTCACCTATACGATCAGAACATAATGACTTTATGGTCTTCCCGAGTTGGTTTTCTACTTCCTTTTGAAACACCTTAAATATTTCAAACACTTCATGTTTATGTTTCAGCAAGTAAACATAACCATAACGACTATAGTCGTCAGTGAAAGTCACGAAGTAACTTGCTCCTTGTCTTGACATAATTCTAAATGGGCCACATACATCTGAGTGTATTAGTCCAAATAGATCTTTAGCCCTATCCACTTGATATTTATAGGGTTTTCTTTCCATCTTACCAGACATGCATGAAACACACCCTTTTCAAGTTACATAATTTCAACTGAGTTGAGAAGTCCATCGTGTTGCAACTTCTCCATGCGTTTCTTGATAATCTGTCCAAGACGACCATGCCACAAGAGAGCAGAGTCCAAGTTAGACTTGGCTCTTTTATTGCTAACAGCAAACATAGAACTATCATTTGTATTTGAACAAGACATATCAATTTCATAAATACCATTACGAGGAATAACAGTAAAATAAACAACGTTATTCTTAGAAACTGAAATTGCATTATTCGATTCAAAACAGTTAGCAAAACCATCATCATACAAATGGGAAATCGAAATAATCCCTCTAGTAATAGAGGGAGCATAATGACAATCATTTAAGACAATAACTAATCCACTAGGGAGACATAAATGAAAAACACCAATAGCTTCAACTCCTGCCCATTGACCATTGCCCACGTACAGACTTAAAGTTCCTGTCTTCAGCTTCCTACATCCCCTGAGACCCTGAGTAGTATTACAAATGTGAGTACCACAACCAGTGTCATATACTAAGGATGTATTAGGAAAATAATAGAGTTCTATAGTGAAAATACCTAAAGAACTAGCTGCAAGAGACTGTTTATTCTTTTTCGTCAACTCGGCGAGATATTGGGGACAATTCCTTCTCGAATGACCCATCTCACCACACTGGTGACAAGTAGCGTCCTTCGCTGGATTATCCTTCTTGGGCGGTAGAGGAATCTTGGTTTTGGAAGCATTGTATGGTTTATACTCGGTAGCATAACCAAACTTGCTTTTTCCATATCCATGATTCCCCTTAGCGGCCTTAAACGATTTATTCTTCTTTTGGTTTTTCTGGACCTTTCCACCTGCACGTATGTTATGTAGTGCAGGTGCAACATCTTTCTTTGGCAACGTCTGTTCATGTTGCTTAAACATACCATGTGATTCATTTACAGTCTTCCCTATGCTGTGCATATTAAAGTTCTGCACAAACGAAATGTACTCTTTAGAGAGACCGATTAGGATCAAACTAACTCCATAGTTCAGAGTAACTGGGTGACCAAGACGTTTCAAATTGTCAATGTAGCTCTTCATCTTTAGAACATATGAGCTAACCGATTGACCCTCTTCCTGCTTGCAAGCGTGAAATTCACGTGCAGTTTGTAGAAGCTCTTGTTCTGCCTGTTAGGAGAACATAGACTTCAACTTCTGAAGCATGTCATAAGCACCAAGATGAGTTAAATTTCATTGGATCTCTAACTCCATGGTCATGAGCATGAAGGCAGCTATATCCTTTTAGCCTTTGACCCAAGCGAGTGTGGTACGCAAGGGCCTCAGCAGGGATAGGGTGGCCAGGAGTTGCAACAGGTGCAGCAGGTATAAGATGCTCTAAATAAGTTTCCTTATCTTCAGTTGATAGTATAATACGAAGCTGGCGATACCAATAAATGAAGTTAGGTCCAGTGAGTTTTTGTTTCTCAAAGAAACTCCTGAGTACCGAACTTTCCACTGAAGTAGTCATCTACAATTTTGAAAAGTTCAAATAATTAGTATTTTCGATAATTACATTCTGAAAGAATTAACTACCCTATTAATTACTAATAAGACTAAGATCCATCTTGCACTCTCACTTATTTACCAGAGGTCTGACCAGTGAGTAACTAAGTAGGACACGAGAGAAGCGTGGCGTTAATTGCATAATGCAACTCTTAGACTTTATGAGACTGTTTAAGGCATTAGTATCAAGTAATAATGTCAAAAGCATGTTTAGTTCTCATCTTATGCCTCGGGTTCAAGGTCTGATCAAGCTAACTCGAAATAAGTCGACCAAGTATGAACTTGGAAAAATAACCAAAGGTTTGACCTAAGAGAAATAATCACCATGGGCTGGAAAGACCCTAAGGTCTGACCAAAGAAGTCAATACAAATGTACGTGTTCATAATTGGATGGCATAGACTTAAAATTAACAAGTAGGGTATTCACATAAATGTGGTAAAAGTCGTATACAAAGAAGCATGCAAAACAACTTTGTAACACTTATTTTAAAAACTTATGGTAATGACACTGTAGTGATCATCATGGTTCACGGTAGCTCAAATCGAACTTCATGAGGGAGGCGGAGGACCAGGTCGGTAGCTAGTAAATAACTGGAAATCCTTTAGGTTTGAGTGTGCCCACCTCCTTAAACCCCCTTTATAGTCTGTTCTAGTGGGTGAGCCGTACATCCCAAGTGTCCAAAGCATCTAGTTTTTAAATTCATGAAAACTTGTTTCAATAGTTTAGGTCAATTTATTTTACAAAAACAATTTTCCACGAATCAAATAGCAGGTCACAATGAGCATGATATTTAGGCGTGTAATAAAGACCAATATTAATGTTATGGTTACGATATGTATTATTCCATTTTGCATACAATTAGGTGTAAAAAACAAGTAACAATAATGCAAATAAGGAATCACAAACATATAAACATAAACATCAATATATAAACACTTATTGTTCCGAGTTCTCATGAGTCTTCCCCAAAAGGAGAACCATAGGACCGTCACTAGGTGCAATACCTAGATCGCCCCATACATCACAAAAAGCAATTGAGTGGGTTTTGTGGCCGGAAAACACATAAAAAGCATGGCAAACTTAATTAACAAGTAATTACGCTATTTTATGTATTTAATAAACAATATGTAATTCTAATTATTATTATAATTCTAATTAACAATTAATTCTAATTAACATTTAATTCTAATTAACAAATTTAATTCCAATTAACAAATTAATTCTAATTATCAATATAAGTTAATTTGTTTATGTGTCTAGGTATTTTTTTATTAATAATTGACAAGTATTGCATATAATTGTAAAAACAAAAATAAAATGAATAACTAATTAGATTTTATGCAACTTTTTAAACATGTTTATTAAAGCGTGTAACCAATAATCGCAAAAACGAGTTGACTCGTGATGCCACTGTTGGGATTTTATAATCTAGTTAGCCAAGTAAGCAAAGCTGTACGCAACAGAATTGGATCTAGTAATTGCAATTAAGTAAACACGCATTTAATAAACAATAAATAATAAAAGGTAAATATAAAACTAACCCTCGATGTCAACTGCACGCTTATTAACGAACAAGAAAACCAAAAAACCAAGTATCTAAAATAGATACCTCTACGAGTATCACACACAAACACTTAAACCAATGCGTTCGAATAAACGCTAGTCGAGAACGTTTAACCCAATCAACAACTTGAATATTTGAATACCACGAACTAGAAAACCCCAAGAACACGTTCTTTCTTTCTGCCCGAGATCTAGCTTCGTCAAGAAGCTTTCACAACACCCAATATCGGACAATTATGTCCGAGATCTTTCCCTTCTTTGTCCGAGAACCAACGAACACAGAAAACCAGACTTCTTGTTGCTGCTACAGTTCGACCAGGAACACAAGTACAAGAATACCAAAACAATCAAACACTAAAGCACATGGATCGAATGATTAAGCAAGGTTTAGGGTTTGTCAAATCAAACTAGAAACCCTAATCGGTTTTAGGATATCCGATTAGGTATAAGATAGATCGATTGCTTGGAGTGGATTTTAGGGATAGATAAAACGTAAGGCATGCAAGGGTATGTGTTTGTATATATATGCTCTTGAACCGACTCAAGCTATGGGCTTGATGCGCAAAACACCCCGATCGGTTTGTGGACAAGGCCCAAGGCACCATCTAAACCGACCCACTTTGTTATCGGATCAAGTCCATGGGTCATTTATATGATCGGGTATACATGCATGCATAACGGGTATAACGTATTCAAATAATAAACGTTCGACACGTACTCTCGTGTTTAACGTGTGTGCCCCCATAGGCTCACACACTTCTAGTCGTTTACGTGTGGTTTTAATCCCACAAACCAACAGTCCTAATCTATATTATAACTTACACTTGAACCGGTATTCTATGTTAAGTTTGCTTCTAATGTACTACACATTTATTTATGCATCTGAAGTATTTGACACGCAAATTTTAAAAAAGAATTTAGAAACTGTGGGGAAAGTATGTATGTGGTGATGCCAACCCGAACCCTTTCAACTTTCAACCTACACAAAATACACAAAATTCTCATTTTGACGCCTCATGATCCAACTTTGATTGTTTAGAGATTTCCACACGGTTTCCATCTTTTATCTTGGCCTTGGTTATACTTTGAATTTAATTATTTATGTGCATCTCTTTCAATTTAACAAAACAAATTTGGCTGAATAGAAGTGTGTTCATGAAAATGACTGGTAGAAAAAGAAAAAGTCTTGAAGCCCAATAACCAGTTGTGTGGGAGTGGTTTTAATCACCTTAAAGATTGAAGAACCACACATATATGAAACAACATGCTCTTGTCATTATGTCTAAGACAGTCTCGTGTTTTTCGGTGGCCCTATGCAATAAAAACAAAGAGTCCCTATTACATTTGTAAACTAAAGAGAAATTGCATATAAACTTCAATTATATGACTCATATATGTATTTATATGCAAAACTAATAAAAATGTGGCCCCTTTTAAGTGGAGGCCTGTGCGACCTATTTTGGAGCACTATTGGAATCAATTTCCTTTGGAAAATAAAGGAAGAATAAGAACAAGTCTTGGAGCCCAATATTCGTTACATACCTATCAAACCAGTGGTGCAGCATTGGTGTTATTCAGAATAAAGATCATAGACCCAATAATGAAGCAACTTGCTTTCGTCATTATCTCCATTGTTCATATGTGAGGATTCCCTTATAAAATGTCATTGTGATGTTATGTATTCAGAATAAAGATCATAGACCCAATAATGTTATTCTACTTTTATTGCTGTTCATGTTATTCAGAATAAAGATCATAGACCCAATAATGAAGCAACTTGCTTTCGTCATTATCTCCATTGTTCATATGTGAGGATTCCCTTATAAAATGTCATTGTGATGTTATGTATTCAGAATAAAGATCATAGACCCAATAATGTTATTCTACTTTTATTGCTGTTCATGTTATTCAGAATAAAGATCATAGACCCAATAATGAAGCAAATTGCTTTCGTCATTATCTCCATTGTTCATATGTGAGGATTCCCTTATAAAATGTCATTGTGATGTTATGTATTCAGAATAAAGATCATAGACCCAATAATGTTATTCTACTTTTATTGCTGTTCATGTTATTCAGAATAAAGATCATAGACCCAATAATGAAGCAACTTGCTTTCGTCATTATCTCCATTGTTCATATGTGAGGATTCCCTTATAAAATGTCATTGTGATGTTATGTATTCAGAATAAAGATCATAGACCCAATAATGTTATTCTACTTTTATTGCTGTTCATGTTATTCAGAATAAAGATCATAGACCCAATAATGAAGCAACTTGCTTTCGTCATTATCTCCATTGTTCATATGTGAGGATTCCCTTATAAAATGTCATTGTGATGTTATGTATTCAGAATAACATGAACAATGACTTGCTTTCGTCATTGTGATGTTATGCAGGCTTTGCTCAATGCTTCTACTACTTTTATTGCTGTTCATATATTCTATTGCCAACAAAACTAGATGTCCTCAAGTTTATCAAATCAATGATACACACGGAGCTAGCCTGGCTACAAGAACGTACATAATGGATCTCTAAGAAGGAGAAGCCCAATCAGGAACAAAAATTAAAACCCCCCACAAATTTTTGGACGATATTTTCGTTAAAACAAACTAACAAGAAGCTTAGAGTAGAACATAATTGGGCAAATGGCATGAAAATGTAACTAACAAGAAGCTTTGTTAGAGTAGAAAATTTTCGTTAAAACAAACTTGTTAGTAGGAGTGTTGATAAATGAAAAGGGTAAAATTGTCACAAAATATATACAATAGACGTAATTTAAAAGTATGATTTATACAAAAAGAAAAAATAAAGATAACTACACAACAAAGCAAAAAGTTACAAGTTAGTTACATTTTCATGTCCTTTGCCTAAAAAAATTTACAATAAGTTTATGGAGAATCCATTCATGAGATAAGACATTGATTTCTTATACAAGAGTGTCCTTTCTTGGCGGTTATGAGTCAAAGAAAATCCAATTCTGAAATCTCCAATTACTCCAAGTTGTTTTCTGTATAACCGCATCAAAACATGTCTTCAATGTAGAGCTTAGGTATGTTGTGTCACTCTAAGTTAAAAGATCGGGCAGATTAGTTATGTAAATGGAGAAACCCTACCAAGCCGAGATGGCTTTCCAAAGAGATGAAGCAACCGGTCACTCAACCGAGATGGCTTTCCACAATGAATTCTACGTACATATCCTACAATAAGAGGATAACCTATTAACACACTAGTTTAACTTTTCCTTGAGTAATTAAGTGACAAAGTACACTACATAAACTGTCCTTAACTAGTAGAACTCAATAAATATAACTCCATCAAATGATTGTAAGTAAAATATAGATAGTTGTTTTGGAGTAGTGTGGTTACAGCTTTTTATCCTAGAATTTCCCATGTCGATCATACATATAACCAATCTGAATATACCGAAATTTAATTTAAAACTTACTTACATGATTATTTCTATTAACAATATCAGTAATGATTTGAGATTTAATTTAAAAAAAAAAACTCCAAAAACATGTAGAATATTGACTAATAACAAACAAGGTCAAACACTACCGAGTCTAGATGCACCTTTGTCCACGTTAGGACTTAAAGTCTTGATACGATATGTCACTTGCTGTAGAAATTCAAATTTTGCTATAAATACGTTGTATGAAACTTCGAACATATATGTCACATGCTGTAAAAATGGCAATGTTTAGACATTTCATTTTAATTTTCATTCTTCATGTAGCTTGTATGGTTTATGCTCAAAATGATCAATCTGGTGTTGAGGTTATGATACATGATATACAAATAATAACTTGTAGATATCACAGAGTACACAGCGGAAGACTTAGGAATATAATAGCAATTAATTAACTGAAAATAAAACGTAACATACCTCTTGCAATTGGCTAGATCTCTTTAATTCAAGAACCCTAATTAGGGTTTATGTGGTTTAACGAATTGACCCTTACTGTTTTTCAATTCAAACCAATTGATGTAACAATAGTGTGTTACACCACGTTTTTGTACACACGTACTATTAGCGATTCGATGCGAATGCTAGTTCTTGATCACAATAGAATAACCAAACACCTTTGTTATGCTCAAGGTCACTCGTAAATCCCTTACAATGGGGATTCACTCGTCGACCAAGACAAGAGGGAAGAAAAGAAGAAGTTTGGCCTTCTATTGAAATCAAGTGTGCCAAAGGATGAATATATGGGGATGTATTTATAGCCTTATGGTAGATGTCAAGATTACTATAGTTTCCGATGTGGGATTCCATAGTTTCGGCAAAAAACAAGCCCAAAAGAGGGTTCCTAAAACCGTCTCTTGGCTTGTTTACTTTTCTTCGTATCCCGTTGACATTTAACGACCGATAGTCACTTCCGATAAGTATTTATCGCTCGTTTAATCGTTTATTTTGAATTTAATAATTAAACATAATTATTTTATATTAATTATTTAAACATCGAGTCTCATACGTAAAGTGTGCAATCCCGTGGTCTCGAGTTCGAATCCGGTCATACACATATTAAATATATCCATAAACCAACAACTCCCACTTGGAGATATCTTAGTATGCGTAATGACATTGGTTAGCATCTAGCAACACGCCAATGACCCTAGAATAACTCGAGTATGGTTTCCTGGAAAAACCTTTTGATGATTCATCATCATACTTATCCTTTTGTTTCTAATACCATGTTAATAAGAATATGGATCTCACTCATTTCTTAATTAACTATTCTGTTTCTCGCTTTATATGATTGATCAAGATTACCAATTCTTCTGAACATATTCCAAAAGACCTTGGGCATGGCCATGCAAACATCTTGACAACCCTACGAGGGGCCCAGCAGTATTAAGCTTCAAAATAAATTTGAAGGAAACAAATCATGTTTTGACTACGAGCAGAATTCATAAATTTCGCAACACTTCTGAAAACAACCTTATAACTACCAGTTACGTATAGCGTTAGATTGCTTCACAGAAATGCACTACATCCATGACTTTCTCTGGTATCTCAAGTCAGAGGATAAATATTCATGATGTACTTAATGACTAAGATCCATAAAGTACCATCATGTGGTTGGGATAAGTCCTATACTCAATCCATTGAATATCATCTAAAATTAGTCATGCTACGCATCAATATACTTTCAAGTATATTCTAACTAATACTCAGTTTTGTCTTAATTCAATATCATTCTCATGTTATTGATCGACAACGGACTATTTAGAATAACTTAAGTTATTCAAGGATTTAAACATGCAAATACAGGACACAATATTATCAATGACATTAAACGTATAAAGTACTTTAATTCATTATAAATAATAATTGTTTAACATTCTTTTTCCAAATACTAAATAGATCAATGCATGATAATACTAGTTAATCAATTTTTGCCTCAAGTCATGATAATCATATTTGTTGACAGGGCATAATTTCAACTTACTTTGATCTATAGGAATTTTGAGAATACTTATTTCAAGAATTCAATAATTGAATTTCTTGTATGTGTTTATACATATCTTGATATTGTCATATCATTCCATAAGGTGCGTGACAACCTGAACCACCTTTTATGACAATCATCTTTCAAAACTTTAAAGTTTTAAAGTATTCTCTATTCTTTAATGTATAATGCAACTATGCTCTTAGTTGAGCATAACTAGTCAACATGGTCATCATCAACGATACCGTGACTAGAATTGAGAGTCATCTCAGTTATACTAGCATTATTGTATATAACAATATGCTCTTTAAACATCCGTAAACTTTGAATATTATTTGTTTGGTGCCATTTAAACTTCAAGTTTGTTGACTATGACAATTACACAAAAATTGTTGTATAGAATTTGGGAGCAACTCCAGGCTGAGGAATGCAATTCTAAATTCAAACCTAAATATTACAATGTTGTTAAATCATCTTGTAATCAAGCATGATACAACAACCTTATACACAACATGATGTACAAAATAAATCTTCAAGTTAGACTTTAAGATCTCATTCATATTCTATCTCGTCAAAGATATGTATTCATCATATTCTATTAGACTCATTTATTTACCGCATATATTTATAACAATAAACAGATATTCCAAGGCTCTATGTCTTATTTCCAAATCTTACAAACGAAGTTTCATTCTCAACTAAAACTTAATTTAGGTGGAATGTAGTTGCCCATACAACATATAAGATTTAAGAAAATAAAAATAATACTCCCACTAGCTTTCAGGAATACTTATGAGCTATCTTATTTTAATTATTGAATCAAACATGGATTTAATATTAAACATAAGAATAATCTCCTAGATGCATATATCCATTCATGGATTCTTGCAGTTTGTACATATTCAAAGATTATTTGAATTCATAAAAACTCCTTTGCATTACTTATCGTCCTCGCAAAGTAATTCCAGAACAAAGAGTCTTGATATTCATAGTCAAAATTTCATATAAATGAAAATAAGTATGACAATTATAATCTTTATACTTCTATTTAATGTATCTAGAAAAGAATATTCAATCATAGTTAATTGCTTAAGTATGATTAATATTATTATCACTAGACATACATTAAATACGTGTACAATATTGTCCATATGATTTCTACACAAAGATTTAAACCACTACGGTTTTTATCCTTTGAAAAAACTCACTAAGATAAACCAAGTATCTAAAGTTGATTATCTTTATGGACAACATCTCTACATTCATAGTATGATTGATTTACCACAATTCAACATTTGGTAAATTTATCATTATGAATAACAGGCTTACCATGATCCTGTAACTCATATCCCTCAGCATATTAAATATCTGAGATATCCTTACGGATCTATGAATGACAATTCCATCATATTAAGGTCTATCATTTACATGTTTAGCCTCATCATGATATTTGCTAGTGTATTTTAGAAGATTATGTATTTTTGTAATTTAATCTTTCAATATCTAAACAAAACTCCCACTTGCCTTTAACAATTTAAAGATTACCTTTAAATAGTTTAGCAAGTAGAGCAACAATACATTGTTCTCTTTTGGGATATTACAAAAAAACATTTACAGTTCCTGACATTAGTTTGTTACAACCCACTTTACAAGTAGTTTAACAAATTCAGAACTTCATTATAAGACTTAATGTGATTCATCACATTCCGTAAAAAATGGTGTCTTATTAATCTTCTAGGTTGGAGTCTTATTGAGTATATTCAATCTATACTCAATCTACTAACCTTGATAACTTTTGGAAGAAACTATAGTTATCTTGAATCAAACTGTGCCAATACATTTTGATTCTTCTAACTGAACATACCATAAGACTATGGTATTTCATTAGAATTAATATTGTAAGATAATCTAACAATATTTAAGATAACCATATACTCTTTGGTTTACCTATTTACCAACAAAGTAAAACTTAATGGTACAATAGAATTACCAAGTCAATTGCATGCATTATAACACAACTATTCTTGACCAAGTCAAAAGACATAACAGTTATAATCCCACTATACGTTATAAGTCATTGATCAACTCATTGACTTCATGCATATGTCTTAAAACATAGCAAGTTAACGTCTTACTTTATATTGTAAGTCTTGTATTAACAGACTTCATGTTTGTGACTTTACAAAATCATAAACATTTATCATTAAAGTAATTATGAACACCACCTCGGGTTTCAATTAATATTTCAAGTTAATATTTACTACATATATTTAATTCATTCAACGAATACTTAAAATCAAAGTAGTATTAGATTATGTCATTCCATGAAATGTTCATCATAAGAAACTGCAAAATCATCCATGCTCGTTCTCACGACACGTGGATACTTTTACCTTAGGCTACAATCTAGTTTCACGTTCTCACGTAACATAAATGGTAACTACAAGTGTTTCTTAAATATTGAATGACATAAATATTTAAAGTAGTTTTTGTTATCATCTTGACACATGTTCTTAATGGGGCAATCATACATATTTAAATGTATAATTCCTATTGGAACGTTACTCTCTTACCTTGCGGTCAAGAGAATCCATTTAAATCATATTTATATGTGTTGTACCTTGCACACAATAAAGATTTCTCCCACTTGTCCATGGAACAACATCATGTAGCAGATAAACAACACGATACACGTTCGTTTATTTGATTAATATGATTTGTGTTATAGATATAACAAGTAGATGTAGGACTATATTGATTAGTAAGGAAATGCACATGACTCTCCTTAAAAACATAAGTGCCTACAATTGGAAAATAATTATCTTTGAAGATAATCTGGGTTACTACACAGGAAATAAGGCTTTTAGCTCCCACTGAATTAGAAATCAATAAAACAACTTCTTATTCAGAAATGCAACACAAATGCTCCCACTGAATCTGACAACATTGTAATTGTTGCATAACTAGTGAAAGCAACTTGCTTGCTTTTTACTTTCCTACACCTTTGAAGAACCATACGTAATCATTACTTAGGTACTAGAAGGTGTATTCTACTCTGTGAATGATGGGTTATCCATCAATGTTATTAACTTGAAAAATTGGGTATGCAACTTCTTCCTTAACAGGCCTACCATACCCATACTGGTATGTAGCACCTTTAAAGGTTAAAGCAAAACAACTAAATAAAATATGCTAGTTTGCCTTTTACCAATTTTCGCGGTAATTTTTCTAGCTTCTAATTTTTTTTAACTCATATACATGTTTTCTAGTTAACCAACATTCATGTTTGTTACAAAAGGATTCATTCACTAAATGAGGGTAATGAAATCTTTATGGAAAATATGATGTGCAATTCATTGCTATGAGTTACATTAGAATTTAGACAATTCAAACATTCCTATTATACCTTTCTCATTCATGAAAAGGAATAGGATTGAGTCTCATGCTTCTCCCATGGAAAAGAGACTTCGTTTGTCTTTTCAATAAATTATTCTCAATCAAACATTTGTTTGAAAGCAGAATGGATCATTTAGTGATCAAAGACTAAACCTCGTTTACGGTTAAATGTTGCATTTATACATTCAAAAGAATTACAAAATTCAATTTTAGTATTTTCGATAATTAACATTTTCAAGAAAATTAATTACCCATGGTTCATAAGCATATAATCATTTAATTTTCACTGAAAACTAGGATCCAAATTGACATATTTTCATCAGATCAGTTGATCTGCTAGTAATTAAATTATTCAAGATGGTACGAGTCGAACCTCAATTTCCAATTTTCAAATTGCAACTCCTAGAGTTATGGGATTTATATCTAGCCAATTTCAATTGCCATGTAAACATGTTTTATCCCCATCTTATGCCTTGAGTTGTCAGTTCTCACTACAAAGCTCAATTAAGTTGTCCAACTTAAGAAACTACAAAATCATCCATGCCCGTTCTCACGTCACGTGGATATTTTACCCTTTGATTACGATCTAAATCACGTTCTCACGCAAATAAAAGGTAATCTCATGTGTTTCCGTTTCGTTGGATGGCATACAACTTAAATTAAGGGTCATAATTTTGATGTCCAATCAAATATGTACAAAGATGTCATGCATTCATCTTCGTAGCATAAGGTATTATTAAAACAGTCACATCCTTGTTTTAATGTTTAAGCTTTTTATCATCAAACTTTAATCGAGGTATTGGTTACACCAATTAAAGAATTACCTTTAATTACCACTATATCCTACTGCTGCATGAATCATAAGACCCAAGTTATTCGGATAATTGCCAAAAAAGTGGCACGTAGAATTTAAGGTCAATTCACCCTTAAGATTTTATGCACATTTATAGGAATACTTGGTAGCTCCATTAAGACGCACAAACGCGCGGAGAATTAGGTCAGCGCGAAGCATATTATATACCCTCATCTTTAAGGTCACAATTTAATGCGTATCAACCTTATACCCATCACACAGTTTGTTGTTAATGGGTGAGCCGTTCTAACTATTTTGTGCAAAAAATCAATCAATTAAACGATTACAACTACTATGCTTAAAAATACATGTTTCACCATTGTTTAGGTCAGTTTATTTTTCTTATAAAATACTCTTGTTACGCATAACAAACAAGCAAGTATTTAAAAATAAACATATAAACAATGAATGCATAACATAATAATAAGTCATGCATATCAAATAGCCACATACAAACCTTTTGATAAATCTTATTAATAATCAATTCTAGATCTGTCAATATGTATATGTTTAATTAAGACTCTCATCCGTTATCAGCAATGTACAAAGTGAGTCACATGCATCAATTCATCGATTGCGCAAGTCAAAATTAAAGCATATACCACATAGCACATAATTGATTTAATAATAATAATTGAGGTCTTCCCCAATTTTAGATCTATCAAAAATTTAGTGTATATCACTTAACCAAGTAGAACATACAATAAAAGCAGATCCATGACAAAACATGCATGTATTTATCATGGATATAAATCACACTTAACAATTAATGCAATAAACAGAGTTACGCAATTGAATACACATAAAATTGCATGCGACCTAGGGTTTCTAATCCAATTAAAACTGAAGTTTGCAAAACCCTAATAAGGGAACCAAAAAATGCCCCCCCAAAAAATAGGGTTTAGGTTTTGCAAACCCTAGATCTACACATACAATTAATAACACAATCAGTTTATTTGTTTTATGTGTTTCAATAATTAATTACTTGTTATACAAGGCTCGTGATGCCACTGTTGAGGTTATGATACATGATATACACATAATAACATGTAGATATCACAGAGTACACAGCAGAAGACTTAGGAATATAATAGCAATTAATTAACTGAAAATAAAACGTAACATACCTCTTGCAATTGGCTAGATCTCTTCAATTCAAGAACCCTAATTAGGGTTTATGTGGTTTAACGAATTGACCCTTACCGTTTTTCAATTCAAACCAATTGACGTAACAATAGTGTGTTACACCACGTTTTTGTACACACGTACTATTAGCGATTCGATGCGAATGCTAGTTCTTGATCACAATAGAATAACCAAACACCTTTGTTATGCTCAAGATCACTCGTAAATCTCTTACAATGGGGATTCACTCGTCGATCAAGACAAGAGGGAAGAAAAGAAGAAGTTTGGCCTTCTATTGAAATCAAGTGTACAAAAGGATGAATACATGGGGATGTATTTATAGCCTTATGGTAGATGTCAAGATTACTATAGTTTCCGATGTGGGATTCCATAGTTTCGGCCAAAAACAAGCCCAAAAGAGGGTTCCTAAAACCGTCTCTTGGCTTGTTTACTTTTCTTCATATCCCTTGACATTTAACGACCGATAGTCACTTCCGATAAGTATTTATCGCTCTTTTAGTCGTTTATTGTGAATTTAATAATTAAACATAATTATTTTATATTAATTATTTAAACATCGAGTCTCATACGTAAAGTGTGCAATCCCGTAGTCTCGAGTTCGAATCCGGTCATACACATATTAAATATATCCATAAACCAACATCTGGTACGTACAGTAAGCTTAATTGTTCTATAAAAATGTGTTTGCGTGTATGTACCAAATGCAGTTCTGACCGTTCTCTTACCAGGCTTCATTAGCATAGATTGTGGAGTACAACAAAGCTACACGGATTACTCAACACTTATAAATTATGTTTCAGATGATGGCTTCATAGATGGCGGTGAACGTCATGAGGTATTATCTGATTACAGAGTGAACTTTTCATATGCTGGTTTCACGACTAACTACTCTAAGAAGCTTTCCTGAACATGAACAAAACTGCTACACTCTCAGACCCCCACAAGGGAAGAATAACAAGTATTTGATAAGGGTGAAAGGTTTATGGATATTTTTTAATATGCATATGACCGAACTCGAACTCGAGACTTTGGGATTGCACACATTACGTATGAGAATCAATGTAAATAATAATTAATATATTAAATGTAATATTTAATTATTGATTACACATAAAACACCTTATGGTCTTTAGTATTTAACGGGGTTTGATTAACGATCATTAAATATTAACATTAAGGATAAAAAGGAAACAAAGTAAGAAAGATCTAGAAACCCATAAGGGTTCTAGAACCGATCGCTTTAGGGAAAATAAAGGAGGTGGAAAACTTTCCTTTTTTCCTTAAACTTGATCACCAAGATATCTAGCCTATAAATACAAAGGCATGTGAATGAATTCACAAAAGTCTTGATATCCCTAACTCTTTGGTTTTCTTCTTTGTGTGTTCGGCCGAAATCCAATATCCCAACCCCTTGGGATTTTTGTTTTCCAATAACACATTATCGTGGTGTTTGATTTGTAGTCAAGAACCTAGCTTTTCTCATTGATTCACTACTAATACGTGTGTACAAGAACGAAGAGCAAATACACTTGTGTTTGCATATCTTGGGTATTCGACTTTTGGTGTAGTCAAATTTGTTAAATCCTAATTTATTAGTGTTTAGGGTTTCATGGTTTTTGATCTTTATTTGGGGTTTTCATAAACCCTAATTGCATTGATTCGCAAAAGGTACGCATATACTTTTAATTCGGTTAATTAAATTTACAAGTATTATTCCTATTACTTCCGCTGCATGCTTTGATAATGTTTATGTGTTTTTCTATAATTGTCATGATTAGTAAAACCTAACAGTGGCATCACGAGCCGTTAATATGTTATAATTAATTACCGAAACACATAAAAAGTGAATCTTTATGATTATTACATGCTTTTATTGGTTTCTAGGGTTTTGAAAATTGAAACCCTAATTTTATTTATGTGGGTCGATTACCCATTAATTGTTTAATTAGGTTTTATTTTTAAGTAAAACTTGTAGAAACCCTAGGATTGCATGTATATTTTATGTGGTTTTTATGAATAATTGTTATGTGCCATGTATTTGCGTATCTTGGGATTATAATTGTTATGAGGAATCCATGGTGGAACATGCATGTTTTGCCATGGATTATTGTTTTATTAATTGTTAAGTGATATACACATGCTTAAGTTTGATATTTATTAATTGGGGAAGACCTCAATATATCTAATAAAAATTCGTTATGTGCTAATTGGTATATTATTGACTTTGGCTTACGCAATCGACTTGTCGATGCGTGTGGCTCATTTACCTTGTTGGTGAAAGCCCTAGTTGATGTATGCATTATTTTACGCCTAGAATTGTTTATTAAGTTTTATCGAAATAATTATGCATGTAGCTAATTGTTTTACATATGTTAAATTGTTAATTTTATGTATATATTATTTGGTTTTGTTTAATTTTTATTAAAAGTGCTTTTTGTTTATATTGTATGACTTGTTAGTAAGCAAAAAGGGTTTTTTATGAATAGAAAATTAAATGGACTAAATAATGGCGAAATCGATTTGTTTTTCTAAGTATTAAATCTTGAACTTTTAATCGACTGATGCGACTGTACTAAATGGTTAGAACGGGTCACCCACTAGAACAAACTCAAAAGGTGGTTCAAAGAAGTGCGCACAGTCACACTGAAAGGATGTCTATGGTTATGCTTCCGCTTACTGGTCCTCTGCCTCCATGTGCATTCGATTGGAGCTACCTAGTATAACTATTCTATGTACGAAGCATCTTAGTGCAAAGTTGTAAGTTTCTCAACGCATCGATTAAAATTTTGTAGAATTTAATCTTAGCAATTAAAATATAAGTAAGTTTTTTATTAAATTTTATGTTATGGAGATGTATGTATGCTTCTTCATACATAAGTTTTGATTACACGTCAAAATTGTACCATTTAAAATTTAAGTTTATGCCATCTAATGATATGAAACACTTGAAGTTGTAATTTAGTTATGTGAGACCTTGAGCTAGATTACGATAACAAGGTGAATCTTTATGTTGTGTGAGACCTCAACTTAAATAATTTGCAGTTTCTAAATTAGACAACTTAATTAAGTTAGTTAGTGAGACCTATAACTTAAGGCATAAGATGGGATAAAACATGCTTACGTTTTGCATAATTGTTTGGCAAAGTTGTAAATCCCATATTTTCTAGGAATTGAAAACTTGTTTGTCAATTATTTTTCTTCGGCAATTACCTATTCTATACTTTCATCACAAGCGGATCAACTGATGTGGCGAAACTATGATAATGAGGGTCCTAGATTCAAGAAAAATTCTATGGTTAATATGAATATTGACCTAAGGGTATTTTATTTTCTTGAAAGATTTAATTATCGAAAATACTAAAAATTGAATTTTGTTAATTCTTTTAATTGTATTAATGCAACATTAAACCGTAAACGTGGTTTGGGCTTTGGTAAATTGATCTAGTTCTGTTTTCAAACAAATGTTTGATCAAGAAAAATTTACTAAAAGACAAACATAAACTCTTTTCCATGGAAGAAGAGTGAGACTCAATCCTATTCCTTTTCATGATTGAGAAAGGTATGTTAGGAACATTAGAATTGTCTAAATTCTAATATAACTCATAAACAAACTTTAATAGTTAAGAAAATTGTACACCTTGTTTTCCATAAGAGATTTCATTACCCTATGTTGGTGATTGAATTCTTATATGATATTTTGGTCAACCGGAAAACGTATTTGACATTTTATGAGTTATTAAATTAGAAGCTAGACTAATTACCGTAAAATTGGTAAAAGACAAACTAGTATATTTTATCTAGTTGTTTTGTTTTGACTAATTGAAGGTGCTATACATCATTATGGCGATAGTAGACCCATTAAGGAAGAAATTGCATGCTCAATTTTTCAAGTTAATAGCATTGATGGATGATTCATCATCTACATAGTAGAATACACTCTTTTAGTATATAAGTAATTGTTACGAATGGTCTTTAAAAGGGGGTAACAACGTGATAGCAAGCTATTTTCACTGGTTAATGAAACACTTACAATTTGTCAAATCCAGTGGGAGTATGGTGTATTACTGAATAAGACATTATCGTAATGTTGTCTAATTCAGTGGGAGTTACAAGATTTATTATCTTGGTAGTAACTAAGATTATTTCTAGATTTTCTTGAAATAATACACTACGTTCAAAAATATAGACATTCATATTCTCAAGGATAGTCATGAACGTTTCCTTGATAATTAAGTGCTCCTACATCTACTTGTAATGCTTATATATCTATGACACTATCTTATTGCTCACATAAACAAACGAATGTCATGGTGTATATCTACTATATGATGTTGTTCTATGCACAAGTGGGAGAAGTATTTATTGTGTGCAAAGGAACAACACATACAAATATGATTAATGGATTCTCTTGATCGTAAGGTAAGAGATTAACGTTCTAATAAGATCGTCTTGTTTTAAGAACATGTATCAAGATTATAGCATACACTACTTTTATGTCTTATGTCATTCAAATTATAGAAACACTTGAAGTTACATTTTAGATTAAGTGAGATCTTGGCTAGATTGTAATCTCAAGGTAAATCTCCACTTTTCGTGGGATCAGGCGTGGATGCTTTTGCATTTTCTTAAGTTGGACATTTCAAGGGATGACATAATTAAAATAAAGTAATCTAATGATACTTTAAATATTTGTGTATTCTTGGAATGACATAAATAGTTTATTAACTTGAAAATTAATTAATTGAAACCATGACGTGGTGTTCATAATAACTTTAAATTATACATGGTTATGTGTTTCTGTATAAACTCACAAACATGAAGTCTTTTAAAGACTTATAATATAAAGTAAGATATTATAACTGTTATGTCTTTTGACTTGGTCAAAGAATACTTATGTTATAAAATATGCAGTTGGCTTGAATATTCTATTATACCATTAAGTTGACTTAGTTGGTAAATAGGTAGGCCAAAAGGAATAAGTTTATTTTACATATTGTTAGATTGTCTTACAATATTAATTCTAATGAAATAGTGTATGTATATGGTATGTTCAGTTAGAAGAATCAAACTTTTGACATATTGTTTGATTCAAGATACTATATCATCTTTTCTTCCAAAGGTTATCAAGGTTAGAAAATTGAGTATTGATTGGATATACTTAATAAAACTCAAACCTAGAAGATTAATAAGACATCATTTTAGTAATGTGATGGATCACATTGAGTCTTATATTGAAGTTCTGATTTGTTAAAACTACTTATGGAGTAGGTTATTAACGAACAAGATTTACGAACTGTTAATGTGATTTGTAATATCCCAAAAGAAAACAATTTAGTGTTGTTCTAATTGCTAAAGTATTTATAGATAGTATTTAAATTACAAAAGCAAGTGGGAGTTTTGTTTAGATCTTGAAGACATTAAATTACAATTACAAAACACATAATCTTCTAAAATACACTAGTAAATATCATGATGAGGTCAAATATGATAGACCTCAAGATGGTGGAATTCTCATTCATAGATCCGCAAGGATATCTCAGATATTTGATATGATGAGAAATATGAATTATAGGATCATGGTAAACCTGTTAATCATAATGAAATATTACCTAATATTGAATTGTGGTAAATTATTCATACTATGAATGATAAAATGTTGTCCATAAAGATAATCAAATTTGAAAACTTGGTTTATCTTAATAAAGATGAGTTTCTTCAAAGAGAAGGAAAACCCTGGTGGTTTAAATCTTTGTGTAGAAAGCATATGGAAAAAAAATTGTACATGTGTTTAATGCATGACTTGTTAATAGATCATTAATCACACTTAAGCAATTAACTGTGATTGAATATTCTTTCCTAAACACATTAAATATATAAAGATGATAATTGTCATACTTATTTTCATTTATATGAAAAATGACAATGAAATATTAAAACTCTTTCTTGTGTGATTGCTTTTGCGAGGACGATAAGTAATACAAAGGAGTTTTATGAATGCACATAATCTTTAGAAATGTACAAACTGCAAGAATTCATGAATGGATATATGCATGCATCTAGGAGATGATTCTTATGTTTAACTATTAAATCCAAGTTTTGATTTAAAATTAAAATAAGATAATTCCTAAGTATTCCTGAAAGCTAGTGGGAGTATTATGCTTATTTAAAATCTTATATGTTGTATGACACATGAAGTAACATTCCATCTAAACTAAATGTTAAGTTTTATTTTGGAATGAAACTTCAAAATTGAAAGATTTAGAAAATAAGACATACAACCTTGGAGTATATGTTTATTGTTAATAAACATGTGCGGTAAAATAAATGAGTCTAATAGGACATGATATATCATTTGGAAAATGGATATGTAGAACATGAATAAAATCTTAGTTTGACAGAAGGATTTTTCATGTACATCATGTTATTGTTGTATCATGCTTGAATGCAAGATGATTTGACAACATTTATATCTAATGAAGTTATTAGATAACTAGTGTAATGAATATTCTAATAGAATATTTTTGAATCTAGAATTATATTCCTCAGCCTGGACTTGCTCTCAAAATTCTATGGATGAGCAATACAACAATTGTTGCGTAATTGTCATAGCTAACAAACTTGAAAGTTTGAAGGCATCAAACATTACATGGTAGATATTGAAGTTTACGGAGACTTTAAAGAGCATATTGTTGTTTTGAATACAATGATGCTGGTATAATTGAGATGACACTCAATACTAGTCATGGGAGGATTTTATCCTTGTAAAAGGCCATGTGAACGAATTGTGCTTAACTAAGAGCATAGTTGCATTATAGAATAAAGAATAAGAATACTTTAAACTTTAAAACGCTTGAAAGTTTGATTGTTATAAATTGGTGGTTGAGGATGTCATACACTTTATGAAATATTATGTGGCAATATCAAAATATTTTGAATGCACACATACAAGAACTTCACTAGTTGAATTCTTGAAATAAGTATTCTAAAAAAATTCCGATAGATCAAAGTTAATTGAAATTATGCTTGTCAACAAGTATGATTGTCATTACTTGAGGCATAATTCATTAACAAGTATTATCATGCATTGATCTATTTAGTATTTGGATAAAGGGATGTTTTGAACAAATATCATTTAAATGAAATAAAATATTGGTTATGTTTATTTTTTATTTTCTTAATATTATATCCTATATTTGCATGTTTAATCCGTGAATAACTTATGTTATTTTAAAAGTCCGTTGTCGATCAATGATGTGGGAATGTCATTGAATTAAGACAAATCTGAGTTTTGGAATAATATACTTAAAATATATTGATGCGTGGGACATGCCAAATTTACATGATATTCAATGAATTGAATATATGACATATCCCAACTTAACATGATTGTACTTTATGGATTTTTGTCATTAAGTAAATCATGTATATTTATCCTCAGACTTGAGATACCAGATAATAGTTATGAATGTAGTACACTTGTGTGAAATAGTCTAACGCTATCCGTAAAAGGTAGTCATAAGGGCTATTTTTAGAAGTGTTGCAAAGTTCACGAGTTTTGCTTGTAGTCAATAGAATTTGCTCCTTTGAATATGTTTCGAAGCATAATACTGTTTGGGCCCCTCGTAAAATTGGCAAGATGTTTGTAAGGCCTTACTCAAGATCTATCTGGAATACGTTCAGATGATTTGGTAATCTTTTTCAATCAGATATAACGAGAAACAAAATATTAACTTGTGAAATGACTTGATCCATATTTACAGTTAATGAAGTATTAGAAGTAAAAATGATGAATCATTAAATGGTTTTTCCAGGAGACCATACTCGATTCGATCTGGGGGCATTGGCGTGTTAAGCTAGACTAAACCAATGTCATTACTATATTAAGTAATATCCAAGTGGGAGCTGAAAGGTTTATGGATATTTTTAATATGCGTATGACCGGACTCGAACTCGAAACTTCGGGATTGCACACATTACGTATGAGAATCAATGTAAATAATAATTAATATATTAAATGTAATATTTAATTATTGATTACACATAAAACACCTTATGGTCTTTGGTATTTAACGGGGTTTGATTAACGGTCGTTAAATATTAACATTAAGGATAAAAAGGAAACAAAGTAAGAAAGATCTAGAAACCCATAAGGGTTCTAGAACCGATCGCTTTAGGGAAAATAAAGGAGGTGGAAAACTTTCCTTTTTTCCTTAAACTTGATCACTAAGATATCTAGCCTATAAATACAAAGGCATGTGAATGAATTCACAGAAGTCTTGATATCCCTAACTCTTTGGTTTTCTTCTTTGTGTGTTCGGCCGAAATCCAATATCCCAACCCCTTGGGATTTTTGTTTTCCAAGAACACATTATCGTGGTGTTTGATTTGTAGTTAAGAACCTAGCTTTTCTCATTGATTCGCTACTAATACGTGTGTACAAGAACGAAGAGCAAATACACTTGTGTTTGCATATCTTGGGTATTCGACTTTTGGTGTAGTCGAATTTGTTTAATCCTAATTTATTAGGGTTTAGGGTTTCATGGTTTTTGATCTTTATTTGGGGTTTTCATAAACCCTAATTGCATTGATTCGCAAAAGGTACGCATATACTTTTAATTCGGTTAATTAAATTTACAAGTATTATTCTTATTACTTCCGCTGCATGCTTCGATGATGTTTATGTGTTTTTCTATAATTGTTATGATTAGTAAAACCCAACAAAGGGCAAGGTTTGAGTATTATGATTTGAAAAATCAAAACCCTCGCTTTGACCTTTATCTTGGAGCAGATTATTGGGCTACAGTTGTTATTAAGAAACCATCGGAATCATATACCCATGAGATAATACACTTCACCTCATCAGATTACATAAATGTTTGCCTCAGAAACACAAATCATGGTATTCCTTTCATTTCGTTTTTTGAACTAAGGCTTTTGGATATCACCATGTACAAACTACCAACACTAATCCTCCATTATCATAGAAGCTGTAGTTCATATAAAAAAATCAGGTAACACTTTCAAATATCTTATGGTAATTAAGGACCAACTTTTGCTAGGCTAACTTTGTTTTGTTTTGGTTGAAACAGATATAAAAATGACAGGTATGATCGAATATGGTATCCATTGTCTATCCCTGACTCTAGAGTAGTACAGAGTCTTAATGTAATTTCTTCAGGGCCTTTAGATAATGAAAAATTATCATTTGAGGTCATGAACAATGCCGTGACACCTGCAAATTCCACAAATAGCTTATCCGTGACTTGGACTGGTGATCCCAATGATGAGTTTATCATCTATATTCACCTTGATGAAATTGAAATACTAAAAAGCAACCAAAAAAGAGAATTCAACATTTATCTCAATGGGGATGACTTGCTTGGTTCATTTTCTCCCTCAACTAACATAACCACCTTAACTAGTCAAACATCCACCGGTTTACCAGATAATACGCTTGAGATGATCAAAACCACGAGCTCAACCCTCCCTCCTATCCTTAATGCGATAGAAATATATAGTGTGAAGCAACTCCAACAATACCAGACAGAAGACCAAGAAGGTAATATATACTACACTTATATTTTTCGATGAAGTTTTTTACCTTTAAACATCATAACAAGAATTAATGCTATTTTCCCTTTGTCATACTCTAAAAATTAGCTGCTGCAATCTGGAATACCAAGTCAACATATGGGTTAAAAAGAAACTGGCAAGGAGATCCATGTGTTCCACGAAAATTTCATTGGGAAGGTCTTAACTGCGATTACAATGATCAAAATGCAGCTAAGATCATATCCTTGTATGTATTTCATTTAACAACCATCAGCGAGTAACAGTTTCATTTTATTACCAATCGTCATGTACTGATGAATGATTAACTATATATATAATGTAGGAACCTGTCCTCTACTGGATTGAGTGGAGAGATAGTTACTGCCTTGGCTAATCTCACTATGATAGAATCATTGTAAGTTAATTCTTAGATATTCGGAGTTTTCATAGTAATTTGTTTATTATTTTATTCAAAATAACTTATCTAACTTCTGTATGTTCTTGCTCAGGGATCTGTCCTATAATAACCTGACAGGAGCTGTGCCACAGTTTCTCGCATCTCTAAATAACCTGAAGCTTCTGTAAGTTATGAAATCGTAAATATAGGGTCAAAAAAACGTATACAGTAGCTAATGGTCTTATATGGTGTTTCTTATAGAAACTTAACAGGAAACAATTTCACAAGACCACTACCAGCTGAACTTCTAGCAAAATCAAAGAAACGTTCAATATTTCTGAGGTATGCTCTTTATAAATTTAGAGCAAACTCCAAGAACAAGCGAATTGGCATTCACTTCAATTGCTCTAACATTTATAATATAATCAGCATTGAAGAAAGTGGTGATCAAGATAAAGGATATTGTCTCAATGGTTCATGTGAAACAAAAAAACATACCAAGGTGGTTATTACTGTGACAGTAGCAATTTTAATAGTCATCGTGCTATTGATCGCATTTGTCATCGTATGGAAATATAAATGGCGAAAAACAAAAGGTTTGCAATATCGTTACCTCATTATCGTATAGCCTGATAAATTTATATATATCCTCATTTAAAAAGATTCTTAAGAAATGTAAAGGTACTTCAGTATTTGAATGATAACTGTAGATTTGACCATAAAGGACGCTACTTTTCAGCCGAGGAATAAACAGTATACATATTCTGAGGTACAGAGTATTACTGACAACTTCACGACTGTTATTGGGAAAGGTGGATTTGGAACTGTGTTCCGTGGATCTATTGGGGGTAACCAAGTTGCTGTGAAGATGCTTTCTCAATCATCATCTCAAGGTTACAAAGAATTTCAAGCAGAAGTAAGTTGTGTCATTGCTTAAAGGCCTTCCATCTTAATTAAAAAAAAACACTTGCGGCTCTAAGGAAAACAATTTTTATCTATTACAATTTGAAGTTGCTAATATTATCACTCAGGATGGCCTAGTGACAAGAGACTTGTGACTATCACACTAAAATGTGAGACACTCAAGTTCAATTCTTGCTAGGTGCAAACAACCCTGAAGTGGCCACGTCAAACTCGTGAAAAGGAGAGCTTTACCGGTTTGAGTCTGTATGGCGGTGGGTTCCAACCCCGTGGATTAGTCGGCTAAAAGTTCGAAAACCATGGTTACCCAAAAAATAGTTACTAGTATTAAGATTTTAGTTAGCTAACTAAGCACAACTACAAGATTACAGTCGTTTGCAAAATATTTACTAATTCAAATTCAATATTAACAATTAGTCATAACGTGAAAGACTAAGAAAAATTAGTGTACAGGTCAAGCTTCTAATGGATGTTCGTCATAAAAACATAACTCCACTCGTTGGGTACTGCAATGACAGCAACCACAAGGCCATCATTTACGAGTACATGGCTAATGGGGACTTACGAAAACATCTATTTGGTAATTGGGCATAGTCCATACTTCTTACTTAAGTACATATTTGATTGACTAGCATCATTACCCGTTCTTACTTCAATAGTTAAAGCTTGTCATTCTTCTGAGTTGAAATTCTTTTAATTAATGACCTATGTGATTTAGGCTCTTAGGAAATACAAAGTGTAATTATAAATATTTTTACAATGTAATCACTGGACCAGATGAAAGTTCAAACGTCTTAAGTTGGGAAAGAAGACTACAAATTGGATGCGATGCAGCGGAAGGTTAGTAATTAGATTATCTAAAAAGCGAATAATCACACCAATTTCATACAACTTGCCCCATATGGTTCTTGAAATCACACAACTACTTGGTTGATGGGGGCACCAACTGCTTTAACAAGTTTAACATGCAAGGGATCTATATTATAGGGCTGGTATACTTGCATGATGGTTGCAGGCCACCCATAGTTCACAGAGATGTGAAGCCTACAAATATACTGTTAAATGAAGGTTTCCAGGCAAAACTAGCAGATTTTGGGATGTCTAGAGCTTTTACTACTGAAGATGCCACCTATGAGTCGACAAGAATTGTGGGCACTCTTGGTTACCTTGATCCCGAGTGAGTTTTTATCTTGGGTTAATTGCTTGAAAATGTATCATGCTTGTCATTTTTTGTTATTGTGTGTATAGAACTTTCAAATTTCGATTATTGCGTGTATTTTATGACCATTTTACCCCTGTTGGCCTTTATAACGGGATCTATGGTCTAAACGTTTCAATCACAAGTATACCGAATGAATATTGTGCAAAGATTAAGTAAACTGTAAATATGTCTTTGTAATAATCAAATATGTCATCATATTTTTACAAACGAATGTACTGTGTATATATACTGTAATGAAAGGGTACATGAACCATTGTGTCGGTTCTGTGCATAAGAGCAGTTATTGATAACCTGCTTTGTAACTGGCTGTATGCTTGCTTTGTTGACTTTCGTATGGTTGACTTTTGTTGACCGGGTCATATGGGTTGTGATGGGTTAACTGTTGGGTCGATGGTGATTAACCCAATATTCTCCCCTTAATCTGTCGGCTTGCTTTAGATCTTTGACTCCAATTAGTTGTCTCATGGTGAGGAATCTGATCTTCGGTAATGCCTTTGTCAGTATGTCAGCCTTCTGAAATTCTCCACTTATAAATTCGACTTGTAGGTCTTCTCTTTCGACGCATTCTCTTATAAAGTGGTACTTTATGTCAATGTGCTTACTTCTTCCGTGAAATACGGGATTCTTCATTAGTTCAATGGCGGACTTGTTGTCGACCAGTATTGTAACTTTCTCTTCTTCCGTGTGTGTAAGCTTGCTAGCAGTCTCTTTAACCATAATGCTTGTGTTGCTGCTTCTTTGTTCTTTTGCAATGAATTCGGACTCACATGATGATAGAGCTACCGTGGCTTGCTTTTGTGTACTCCAGCTGATTGGTGATTCACCGTAGTAGAAGATAATTCCAGTAGTGCCTTTGCCTTCTTGAGTGTTGACTCCGTAGCTGCTGTCACTATAACCTTGTATCTGTTTTCTTCCATTGTACTTGTAGGTGATTCCATAGTCTTTTGTTCCTTTAACGTAGCGTAGTACTTGCCTTATAGCTTTCATGTGTTGTTCCTTCGGTTCTTGCATAAAACGACTAAGTAATCCAACGGAGTAACTTAAGTCGGGTCTTGTATGTAACAAGTATCGTAAGCATCCAATCAAGCTTCTATATTCAGTTGAGTTGACCGTTGTTTCTTCAATGTTCTTTGTTAGTCTTGTTCCTGGATCCATAGGTATTAAAGTTTCGTTGCAATCTAGCATTCCAACTTCTTTTAGGATCTTGCTTGCGTAGGCGAATTGCTTTATTGATATGTCACCTCCGTTTGTGTGACTTCAATTCCTAAGTAGTAGGATAGTAATCCTAGGTCACTCATCTCTAATTTTTCTTCCATTTGAGCTTTGAACTTGTCTATTTCTTTCTTTGATGTGCCAGTGATGATTAAATCATCCACATAGACTCCTACTAGAAGTATTGAGTCTTTTGACTTCTTTGTGTAGACAGCTTGTTCTAAAGCGCACTTCTTGAAATCTAAGGACTTCAAGGTATGATCTAACTTTATGTTCCATGCACGTGGTGCTTGTCTTAATCCGTATAGAGCTTTTATCAATCTGTAGACTTTTCCATTTTCTTTTATAAATCCTTCGGGTTGTGTAACATACACTTCTTCTTTTAAGTCTCCATGCAGAAATGCAGATTTGACGTCTAGGTGATGTACTTCCCATTTGTTATTAGCAGCTATGGCTAATAGTAATCGGACTATTTCCATTCTTGCTACAGGTGCAAAGACTTCTTCAAAGTCTATGCCATGCTCTTGTATGTAGCCTTTTGCTACTAGTCTTGCTTTATGCTTGACTATATTTTCATTAGCATCTTTCTTGGTCTTGAATACCCACTTTAATCCAATGGCTTTATGTCCTTTTGGTAGAGTGGTTAGTTCCCATGTATTGTTCCTATTGATGGAATCTAATTCGACCTTCATTGCTTCGATCCATTTTTGATCGTTCGATGCTTCCTTGTAATTCTTTGGTTCATCTTCAGCTAGTAATAAATGCTCGGGTAAAACTTCCTCGGTGTTTTCATATAAATCATTCAACGTTCTGAAACCTTGTAATGGTGTGTGATCAAAGTCTGGATGTAAATTTCGGGTTGTAGTTGAGTTACTTTGATTGGTTGAATGTCTTGAGGTAGTTGGTGTAATTTGAGTATTTATTCTTGATGAAATTGTAGATGGTGTGCGAAGTGTTTGTGATTGTGAGGGTGAGTCAGTTGTTGATGCTTCATATTCATGATCATCGTTTGCAGGGATATCATCGTCTTCTTCATCTGGATGGTTTTCGTTTTCCTGATGTTCATTTGTGGCTTCAAGGTTTTCGACTTTGAAGTCAAACCATTCGGGTTCATCATTGGTGTGTTCATCTAGGTAATCCTTCCAGTCCCATGCTTCATCCTCCTTAAACTTCACATCTCTACTAACACATATTCTTTGTGTTGTTGGATCAAACAATCTATAAGCTTTTGATCCTTGTTCGCTTCCTAAGTATACCATTTTGTTACTTCTATCATCTAACTTTGTCAGATGTTGTGATGGTACCTTTGCATATGCTATGCAACCAAAAACTCTTAAAGTTTCTAAGTTTGGCTTTTTCTTCTTAATTGCTTCATATGGAGTGATGTCTTCTAAAGCTCTTGTAGGAACGTACTGTTTGAATATATATAGCGTGTCTAACAACTTCACCCAAAAGTTTTGTGGCATGTTAGTTGCTTTCATCATGCATCTCGTAGTAGACATGATTGTCCTATTTCTTCGTTCAACAACTCCATTTTGTTGTGGTGAGTAAGGTGCGGTTAGTTGTCGTGTTATGCCGTTCTCTTTGCTGATTAAGAGTGAATTCGTTAGATGTGAATTCTCCTCCACGATCAGTTCTTAACATTTTCAATGTTATCCTTAGCTCCTTCTCTATTGTTTATTTGTATTCCTTGAAAGAAATACGAAAGCTTGATCTTTCGTACTTAGGAAATACGCCCACATATATCTTGAGTAGTCATCTACTAGCAAGAATATATATCTCTTTCAGATGGTGTTGGTGGTGTTATTGGTCCACATAAATCTCCGTAAACTAAATCTAATGGTGATGTTGATCTAGTTTTTGCTTTCTTGGGAAATGGTGCTCTGCTGTGTTTACCAACTAAACAAACATCACAAATTTGTGTTGTATGTTTAATGGCAGGTATTCCTTGAACTAACTCTCTTTGAGTCATAGTTTTTAATGATTCAAAGTTGAGGTGTCCTAATCTTGCGTGCCATAACCAAGTGTTGTCACTTAAGTTTGCTAATAAGCAAACAGGTGTGCCTATCTTCAGACTTGCTTTGTATAGACGGTTTCTTTGTCTTGTGACTTTCAAGAAGATTTTGTTGTCCATGTCATAAAGTCGTAGTTCATCGTTGTCCATTACAACTTTACAACCTATTTCGGTAAATTGTCCAAGGCTCAATAAATTGTTTTTCAAGCTAGGAATGTAATAGACTTGAGATATGATTCTTTGTTTCTCGTCTTCACATTCTAATAGGATTGAACCTTTTCCTTTAATCTCTACATGAGATCCATCTCCGAATCTTACTTTTCCACTAACGTTCTCATCTAGTTCTTTAAAGTGTTCTCTTATTCCAGTCATATGGTTACTAGCTCCATTGTCTAAATACCATTGACTATCAACACTTGTCTCTTTATATCCTACATCTTCTTCGTGTAGCGAGACCTTCGATCTTTTTAGCTTTGTTACATGTGGGTCTTCTAATATTGCCATTAATAAGGTGGGTTCTAAGTCCTCCTCGACAAGATTAGATTGCATACTAGTGTTTGGTTTTGTATAACACTTAGATGCATAATGACCGATCTTATTGCACTTGTAACATTTAACTTTGCTAAAATCAATATTCTATTTGTTGAAGTGATTGTGAGTGTTTTCTCCATCCTTCTTCTCGTGGTTATTTTTATCGTGGTTCTTCCATCCTTTATACTTTCCATGTCCACGTCCTCTGAAATTTTTCCCTCTATTGTCATAATGGGTGAACATCAGTTTGTCTTACTTGTCCACTTGTTTTCCTTTCTTGAACTTAATCCTCTCTTCATAGGTCTTAAGTCTTCCTATCGCCTCTTCTAATGTCATTTCACTTAGATCGGAATATTGTTCTATAGATGCGATATTTGCGATACCTTTCGGGTGCAGCATTTAGTAGTTCCGTTACTAAGGTTTCATCTTCTATTGTGTGTGTCCTAGACTAGCGGCTTTGTTTACAGTGTTGTGAGTTTGGGTGGTGAGTGTCGATTGTTTCATCTTCCTTCATATATAACATCTCAAATTCGGATTTGAGTGTTTGTAGTCTTGCTTGTTACCTGTCTTCACCAACGTGTCTAGTTTTCAAAGCATTCCAAATGTCTTTTGCGGTTTTGTGCTTTGTTATTTGAAGTAATTGTTCTTCGAGTAAGGCTTGATAAAGGAAAGCAATAGCGGTTTTCCTTTTTTCTTATCGGGTTGAGTGGTTTCAGTCGGCTCAATTGTTTCCCATAAACCATTCGCCGAGAATGATTTGCATTAATTGCCGTAATGAGTAATTCGCGGGCTTTTTAGGATTGGGCATTGAAATTGGGGTGTACTATTCGAAATGTTAGTACTGGGTTCCTTTTACCACTGTCGTTCGTCATATCTTAAAATGACAAATAAATCTCCAATAAAGAATTTTAACACAAAGTGTATATATAAAAAATTCTTTTCTTAAACCAACTCTTAATGTTTTATCTTCCTCAAATGGGTGTAAAACTTTTCTAGGTATAGTTTTGTAATTTTTAAACTATCCTCGGAAATTATAAAATTTAAACTGAATAACCTAAGGTTAATTACTCCTTACAAATTATTCCTAGTCGATTCAAGTAGTATAAAAGTTAGATATACTAAACAAAATATGATAAGATTTTAATAATATTTTAAAATAGCTTATCAATCTAAAAAAACTGTATATATCAAATATATAATGTAAATAAAGTGGTTTGAAAACTTTGGAACACTGAGGGTGATGGTTTAACCCGATGCCTTAACTAAAATAAAATCCTGTATCGGCCCTTTTTCGTACAGCGTCCTTTATTAACCTTTATGCTTCTTATCTGGTTTGAGATAAAAATACCTCCGCGTAATTTTGAGATCTTGACTTTGATATTCTCTCTCTCTTCAGAAGATATCTTTATCTTCTTCTTCTTCTTCTCCAATATACCGACGGTTCTCGGCCTCCTTTTTATGATGGCTTGTGGTTTTGACCGTCCTTTTCTTTGTCTCGGTGTGGTGTTCATGCGAGCACTTGTTATCCCTCCAATTTAAAATCTAGGTTTTCGGATTAATTGGGGTTTTTCGATCCGTGAGAATTTTACGATTGGAGTTTGCTAATGAATCAATTGGGGTTTTCAATTGATCCTTCTGGGCTTGATTTCGTTTAAGAACAGGTGTGTTTGTTCTAATTCGAATCTTTACTTTTGTGCCCTAATGATGACACTCGTATTTGTTTTGTTTCGAATCAAAATATTTAAACGATTATGTTCGTTTTTCTGATCCTGTTTGGATTGGGTATACGAAATTGGTTTTGGAAATTTTTTTTGCGAGTTTGATTTGTTGCCGGGTTGTGAGTAATCACAAATGATTATACCCTGTTTGCGACAAACGTTGAGATACAAAAATGCGTCGGGATTTGTATTCTTAGCGATTTGCAAAAAATTTTTATATCAACGGTTCTGTTTTTGATTCGGAACTTTTACGATGCGGGTAAATGATGATTGTTGGTTGATAGACCAAACCGCTCTGATACCAATTGTTGGCCTTTATAACGGGATCTATGGTCTAAACGTTTCAATCACAAGTATACCGAATGAATATTGTGCAAAGATTAAGTAAACTGTAAATATGTCTTTGTAATAATCAAATATGTCATCATATTTTTACAAACGAATGTACTGTGTATATATACTGTAATGAAAGGGTACATGAACCATTGTGTCGGTTCTGTGCATAAGAGCAGTTATTGATAACTGCTTTGTAACTGCTGTGTAACTGCTTTGTTGACTTTCGTATGGTTGACTTTTGTTGACCGGGTCATATGGGTTGTGATGGGTTAACTGTTGGGTCGATGGTGATTAACCCAATAACCCCAACTTGTTTCAAATTTTTTTGAAGGGTAAAATGGTCATTTTACATGACTATTTATTTTTTCCATATTTGTTATATATAAGCGAAACTAGAAACATACTTTTGTGTTCTATAAAGCAATTTCAATAGTTGAGTGGTCTTGTTGGAAAGAGTTCAATACTTGCGTTGCCTCCTTGCATATAATCCCTTACTATTATTGAGAATAAAATTGATATTTCCAAGTAGTTGAAATGTTACATGTTGTATTACAGGTATCACCTTTTAAACAGGTTGACCATGAAAAGTGATGTGTATAGCTTTGGGATAGTACTCCTAGAGTTGATTGTTGGAAAATTTAGTGCACTTGTGGGATTAGTTCACACCTTGTAATGGGTTAGGAGGTGCGGAGTGTACACCCATAAGGTCCATGAACACCCTGACTCTAATAGTGGTTTGTATTTGTAGTGCTTGGTGAAAGTACTGTTGTGGTTACCACTGAATATCAGTGTTTCCACTGAAGCAGTACTTCCACTGGATCAGTGTTTCCACTGAAGCAGTACTTCCACTGGATCAGTGTTTCCACTGAAGTGGTGTTTCACTAAAGTAGTGTTTACCTGAAGCGGTGGTGTTTCCACTGATGCGATTGTAACCCTGATAGCACTATGAAAGTCGCGATGATGGTACTGCTTGTAACGGCTTTGACCTATTCAAGTGGCAGTTTAAACTGCATTATGACCATGTTTAATTGGTCATATAACCACTAACGGCTATAATGGGGATAATTATGAGGCTATTAATGGGCGATTAATACTCATAATTCCATTGACTAGCCAAGAGTATTTTCCTATAAATGGAGTCGACATGCATGAAACAACACAGAAAACATAAACACTAATTAGCGAAGGGGTTATAGAATTGTGCCTAATTCTCTAACTGCATTTGGTCTTATCCCAAGTAGATATTCATGATACCCAGGCATTAGGGTCGAATAGTTTACTTTGGAAAGTGATCACACGATTGCAAGTGATATCCGGTAACCACTAAGTGGTATGTGTGTTTACTGTGACTTGTTACTTGTTTGGTGAAGATTGATTATCTTTACCTGCTGGCGGGAGATAACCGCCAACAATCAAAGTAAACTATTTTGTGATAATCAATGGCTGCTGCTGCTATGAAATACATGGCTTCACCAAACTTTGCCAAAAAACGATAGGGTTTGAAGGTGGACTTTAGAGGTGGCAAAGAAGATCACTTTCTGCTGTCAAGCATGAGTGTGGTGTATGTGCTGACTACACCTATTCCTGATGATGGGGATGATGCTATTGTGGAGCAGATCAGGAGGAGGAGCAAATGGGAGAATGATGACTACATATGCAGAGGTCTTATTCTCAATGGTATGTCTGATGCTCTGTTTGATATTTATCAGAATTTTGAATCTTCCAAAGACTTGGGACTCCTGGATGCCAAATATATGGCTGAGGATGCAAATAGTAAGAAGTTCCTTATTACTAATTTCACAAATTACAAAATGACTGATTCAAGACCAGTTATGGAACAATACAATGAACTTCTTTGAATACTTGGAAGGTTTACACAACACAATATGAACATGGATGAGGCTATTAAAGTCTCTTGTGTCATTGACAAACTCCCTCCTTCTTGGAAAGATTTCACGCATACCTTGAAACATATGAAGGAGGAGTTACTCTTGTTGAGTGGCGTCATCTGCACATTGAGGAATCTCTCAAGGTGCAGGATAATGACAAGCCAAAGAGTAGCAATGCTGCTGGACCATCTGTTGTCAATATGGTGGAGCATAACAACTCTACCAGGTACTATGACAACAAAGGCAAACGCAAATTTCATGACAACACAAGGGCAGATCCTAACAAGAAGGCAACACCGACTTGTTGGAAATGTGGCAAGACTGGTCACATTAAAAGGGACTGCAAAGTGTAAAGTTGGTGGTAAAGCCAATGGATCAGGCACTAATGGTTCAGGGAGTGGTGGTTCTTCCAACTCACTGAAAGGTCAGAATATGTTTAATAACTCTTTTCAGATTTATTATGTTACATATGTATCGAATCTTATTATGTGCAGGATGATGATGTTCGTGGTGGGTGACTCTGGAGCAACAGTACATGTGTGTAAAGATAGAAGCTGGTTCAAGACTTATGAGTCACTGAATGATGGTTCTATTCTTCACATGGGAAATGAGTCAACAGCCTTGGTGCATGGTCATGGTTGTGTAGATCTTAAGTTTAGTTCTGGAAAGATTGTAACTTTGTTTAATGTTATTCATGTTCCTGATATAAGGAAGAACTTGGTTTCAAGTAGTGTTTTGAATAATCATGGATATAAACAAGTTATTGAATTTGATAAATTTGTTCTTTCTAAGCATGGTGTTTTTATTGGTTTTGGTTATTTATGTAATCAAATGTTCAGGCTTAATGTTACCACTGATAGTGTTATTTCAGCTTATGTGACCACATATAACCATACTGACTCTACCCTATGGCATACTAGACTTGGTCATGTTCACTATAAAAGGATGCAAGATATGTCTAGGGATGGTTTAATCCCTGCTTTTGACATGGACACTGAAAAGTGTAAAACTTGCATGTTGACCAAGATAACCAAGAACCCTTTCAGGGTGTTAGTCGTGAGATTGAGCTCCTAGAGCTGATACACAGTGACCTGTGTGATTTGCATGCCACTCTCTTCTGGGGAATAAGAAGTACTTTGTGACTTTTATTGATGATGCTTCTAGGTTTTGTTATGTTTATTTATTGCATACAAAGGATGAAGCATTAGATAAATTCAAAGTGTTTAAAACTGAAGTTGAATTACAACTGGGTCTTGATCAAAAGATTAAGGACTGATAGGGGAGGTGAGTACATGGATACTCAGTCCTTTCAGTCTGTTGGTATAATCCATGAAACGACTGCCCTTATACTCCTCAGCAAAATGGCATTTCTGAAAGGAAAACAGGGTGTGAAGGAGATGGTTAATTCCATGTTGTCCTATTCAGGACTGAGTCAAGGGTTCTGGGTGAAGCTATGTTAACAGCTTGCTATTTATTAAATAGGGTTCCCAACAAAAGTAACAAGGTTACCCCTTATGAACTCTGGACTAAAAGGAAACCCAACCTGAACTATATCAAGGTTTGGGGTTGTAGGCTGTGTAAGACTCCCTGATCCAAAGTTGAAAACTTTGGGTGAAAGAGGCATTGATTTCATCTTTGTTGGATATGCTGAGTATTCCAAGGCTTTTAGGTTCTATGTTATTGAACCTAATGAATATGTTTCAATTAATTCCATAATTGAATCAAGGGATGCAAACTTTGATGAGAATAGATTCTCATCAGTCCCTAGACCAAGTATGAGGATTCCTAATGGAACTCATGACATTGGTGTATCAGAGGTCCCTGATGATGAACCATCAGTGGTCCCTGATGAGGTTGTGGTACAACAACTTGAACCTATGTGTTGGGTCTATTATAGATTTGATAATACAAAACAAGAAGAATGAAACATCAAGGACTTAAAGTGACAAGAAGGGAAACTACAAAAAGATGGAAGATTTGGAAGATTCTAGAAGATATGCTTAAAAGAATATTTAGTTTCCTAATTGTATTGTTTCCTAATTGTATTATGATTCCTCTTGTAAACCCTAGATGTCTCTAGTATATAAAGAGACATAGGGTCATTAGATTAAACGTACGTACAAGATGTAGACGTCTAAAGGGGTGTGTGTGTGGGAACCTAGGCGTAGGGATTGGGAAAACGCCTAGGGTTTAGTGGTTTAGTGGTTTAGTTAGTTAGTGTTAAAGATCAAGTCTTTGATCTTTATTATTGTTTAGTTAGTTTATGATAATGAAAAACCTTGTTCATTATAACGTTAATTCTTATTGAATATTCCGCTTTCGTTATTATGTGTTCCTAGATATAATATTAGACCTCGTCTAAGAGTTACAACGATCTTCACATGTGGTATCAGAGCCTGGGGCTCGTGATATCTAGGATTACAAGGTTTTATGTGTCAAAGAATGATGAAAAAGACGAAAAATTCGGAGCTAAAATTTTCGTATTTTTATACAGCACTGTTTTGAAACGGCGATAACTTTTTCGTTAACCGTTGGATCGGGACGAAATTTTAGGTGGACGTTCTCTATATACTAATCTAACTTTCCACCGGAGGGATTTTCGATTTGAGCTTTTATGCAAACGATATTAACTGTCGAAGTTGGCTGCTGAAGGTGTTTTTCAGAATCGGATTTTTAAGGGTTTCGTGCTTATTTATGCTACTGCTACAATTTTGTTTATCTAAAAGCAGTATAGTGATATTGTGATTTGTGATAATGGATTGGAAGATGACTTTGACCTACGAGTTCTTATTGGCTGTTACTACATGCATTGGTTGTCAGATTTGTATGAGCACTCACGTTAAGTTTGGTTTGCTTAAATCAGGTACTACGCAGGCCTGGTGGAAGTATTATAGTGCGTTTGATGTTATAATGTTTTCTATGATTTTACACGCAAGACAGTGAATCACGTGAGCTTGGAGGTATTTGATTGGGCAAAGTACTGGTTTTCATATTATTGATCATTGGCTGTAATGAAAGTACTGTTCGAGCATTATTTTTTATCAAAGTACTGTCCATATTTTCAAAGTACTGCTACGTGATTTTTCAAGGTACTGTTTGAGGTTTACTGCTACTCGTTTGATTTTCTACTTAGTCACATGTTAAGGTACCTTGAATATCATTGGTTAATGATGGGATAAAGCATGCGTTGTAAGGATATGTTCAGCCAAGCAGTTGTGTCACATAATTATACTGCTGCCTTGTTAAGTTGGTATTGTTCTCGTAATCTCGTACCATATTTTGTTGATTGAAGGTGTCATGTAAGTAGTGCATGGTCCCCTAAGCTTGTGATTGGATGATCCTCATACTTATAATTAATGGGTCGGTGCCTTATATGATTTTTACTATTGGAGTTATGCATAAGAAGACATAGAGCCATGGTGTATAATCTGTTATAGCGTTCGTTGATTGGAGAATGGTTACGGGGTAATATTATTATGGGATGGACATATTTACGTAGTCCTACTAAGTACTGTTGTGATTATTGAGAGAATGGAAAACAGTGGTGCAGCACACACATGGTTAAAAGAAAGTGCTGTTATAAACGAAAGTACTGCTACTTTGTTACGAAAGTACTGTTCTCATTCAAAGTACTGCAAAGTGCTGCTAATATTTTTTAAAGTTGAACGATGCTACAGCTCTTTGTTGTTTCGTGATCAACTATTGCGAGTGAGAGAGTTAAGAGCAATGGAGTACGTATAAAGTTTTAGTACTGCCCGTGTATAATCAGTTAGTACCTCTCGTTGATTATTGTTGGACGCTACTATTCTTGGTGTTAAGTACTACTGATTGCATGGTATCTTGAGTCTGTATTTTGATTCGTACTGTTGGAATAATTAAAGAATAATGGTGTTCGAATGAAGAAAGAAGGCATGCTGGTTGTAACATATTGATTATTTAATCATGGGTTGTAGGTGTTTAAGTATTTTATTTGGTCTTTCAATCTCCTACTGATAAGAACGTGATATAAGGTGCATGGTAAATTGGAATCTGGTCAAGGGAACTTCAATGATATAATTTATTCTGTTTTGCATGGCGAAACGATTTCGGTTTTGAAGATCAATGGCTTGGTACGTAAGATTGATTTTGGTGTTTGGTCAGATATTGGTTAATGCACATAATATAATTCATGGGTTTGGTCACTTGGTGATTATTTGATCGAAGATTGGTAACAAAGACGGTTCAACATTAGTTCTATTTTAAACAATGGTAGTACTCCTCATTGAAATTATTTTCTATTGCTAGTTTTGCTCAATATCGGACGTTACATGGTTTTTAATTCTCGTATGGTTTTGGACTTGAGGGGAAGTCGAGCATATTGTTATGGTTTTTGGATATCACACACACAGGTTATTGTTCACACACACAAGGAGTTTGGTGATTTGTTCTTAAAAGGATTTAAAAAGGCTCGTTTTGGAGATTTATTGAAGAATTGATTACGAAGAGGATTATTTATCACTTATTTGAAGGTGAAGTGGAATTACTTGGTTTGTGTTCTTATCATCTAGCTTGATGAATCTAGCAATGTGTGATTTTTCTTATGATGCTCTATGCACACATTGTCTATCACTTGAAGGAGTTACATTGTAGTGCTCATTGTCTCATACTAGTTGAGGATTCTTTTCAAGGGATTGCGGTCTACTTATATTTTGTCCGTATAAGTATGGAGTTCCGTGGATAGTACAGATTTAAGACACAACTTTGGGAAATTTTACTTCTTCATCAAGTTCGTTATATTTGGTGTTCTTCACAAGTGATCATTACAAGGAGCTTACAAATTTGAAGAATTAAGAAGATGGTTAACATATGGTTTTAGGGAAGCTTATGTTAAAAGTTTAACCATCTACATGCATCACTCCAAGGGGAAGTGTTTGATTTTTACTATTGTTGATCATTATTACTACTGCTAGTTGAAGTTTTCTACTGTTTTGGATCCATTTTTTCTTATGATGCTATGGGGGGCGATTTGAAAACATTGGAGTCTTAGATTTGGAAGTAATGATATTGGTTCTTGTGGGCAAGATCATTATTTGCATACGTTCCTTATTTTGATAATAACAAAAAGGGGAAGAGATGTTTGATTGCCATTGCCTGGATTAAGGGAAGACAAGAATGTTTTCATTTATGGTGAGATTTATTATCTCAACTTCTGCTACTATCCAGTCTAAGGGAAGTTCGTTACAAGATCGTATTGTTTTGGTCAGTCATCAAATAGGGTTAGATGGTGTTCTATTATAGATTTGATAATACAAAACAAGAAGAATGAAACATCAAGGACTTAAAGTGACAAGAAGGGAAACTACAAAAAGCTTCCTGCAAGAAGCTTGATGAAAGAAATATTAGGGAACCATTGGAGCTATTACACATGGATTTATTTGGACCTGTCTCTGTGGCAAGGTTAAATAAGAAGAAGTCTTGTTTGTTTGTTACTGATGATTGTAGTAGATTCATTGGGTTTTCTTTGGGCTTTAAAGATGATACCTTTGATGCTATTCAGACTCTCATAATAGCACTTGAAAACCAATTAAGACTCAAGGTTAGAGGTATTAGATGTGACAATGGTACTGAATTCAAGAACAAGCTTATGGATGACTTTTGTGCTAATAAAGGCATCAAGAGGGAATTTAGTATTGCTAGAACACCACAGCAAAATGGTGTTGCAGAGAGGAAGAATAGGACCTTGATTGAAGCTGCAAGGACTATGTTAGCAGATTCTCATCTCCCTGTTCAATTTTGGGAAAGGCATGTAATCTGCATGCTATGTACTCAACAGGGTTTCTGTCACCAAACCACAAATGAGACACCTATGAATTCTTTGATGGGCAATAAACATTCGTTTATGAAGCCTTTTGGATGTCCTCTTACTATTTTGAATACCATTGATAATCTGGGGAAGTTTGATGGCAAGTCTGAAGAAGGTTACTTATTGGGATATTGCACTAGATAGGCTTTAGAGTATACAACAGAGTTACTAAGAGGATTCAAGATTGTCTTCATGTTGAGTTCTTAGAAGATCAAGACAATGAGAAAGGAAAAGGTCCCGATTGGATGTTTGATCTTGAGATTTTATCTCCTTCAATGAACTATGTACCTGTTAGAGAAGAAAATCAACATTTGCTTGTTGAGGATATTCAATATGTTGTTCATAATGTTCATATTAGACCTGATGCAGTCCCTGCTAAAGTTCCTGATCCAAAACAAAGTCATGATGTTCCTATACAATACTGATTCTCCAAAACACGATCTTGTTGCACCACAATCCTCATTATATGCTGAGGATCAATCTATTCAAGAGGAACTTAATCAGATGCTTCTTCAAGATGATTTAGCACATTCTTACCGATGAACAAAGGAGAGCTTATGAAGAGGCAAAGAAGATGAACTTGATGCAGTATTACTCCACGATACTTACAGACGATGCTTCGATCAAAGTATTGCACATCTGTTGACAATACTTTAGATGATTTGGATGAACCTACCATGCACGGGTTAGAAGAATCTGATGATGAGCTTGAAGATGAAGGTATTTTCACAAATTTCAATGAAGGTCTTTGATTATACTAACTTGGATGATACATATCAGTTCCAGTCACCAATCTCTACGAATTCATAAGACTCATCCAGCTGATCAAATCATTGGTCCTTCTACATCACGGAGTTATGACAAGACACAAAGCTAAGGGTTTCACAAAACCTCACAATGCTTTACTTAGCTTTGTGTATAAACAAAACAGGCTGAATCTTAAGGACCATCAAACACCTTATTTACTTGTTTCATCTCTCAAGAGGAACCCAAGAATATTGCTCAAGCTTTGACTAAAGAAACTGGGTTGAAGCTATGCAGGAAGAACTTCTTCAATTTAAACTTCAAGAGGTTTGGTTTTTATGTGATCTTCGGATGGGAAGAGTTATTGGCGAGGTGGGTTTTAGAGTTAAAAGGTGAAAGAGGCAATGTTATCAAAAACAAGGCAAGATTAGTTGCTCAGGGTTATAGACGAGGGAAGAAGGGGTAGATTATGATGAGGTATTTGCTCCTGTGGCAAGGATTGAAGCAATTAGAATCTTTCTTGCTGTTGCTTCTTATATGGGTTTCGGTATATCGGATGGATGTCAGAGTGCCTTTCTTTATGGTACTATTACGAAGAGGTGTATGTTAAACAACCTCCAGTTTTTGAAGATCCTAAGCATCCAAACAAAGTCTATAAGGTGGTTAAGGCTTGATATGGTCTTCATCAGGGCACCTAGAGCTTGGTATGAGAGGCTCTCTACATTCTTATTACAACATGGATACAGGAGGGGAGCTATAGACAAGACTTTGTTTATCAAGCGAGACAAGAAGGATATCATGTTAGTTCAAGTTTATGTGGATGATATCATCTTTGGGGCTACCAAGCAGTCTATGGTTAAGGAGTTTGAGCGTGATGGAAAGAGTTTCAAATGAGTTCAATGGGAGAGTTAACATTCTTTTTAGGACTTGAGTTAAGCGGTCCAAGGAAGGTATTTTCATTAGCCAAGACAAGTATATTTGGATATACTTAAGAAGTTTAATTTTGATGATATGAAACATTACTACACCCATTAAATCTATCAATTCATTGGGAAAAGATGAAGATGGCCACCCTGTTGAAGTCAAGCTTTATAGATCAATGATTGGCTCTCTTATGTATCTTCTTGCATCAAGGCGATATCATGTTTGCAGTTTGTCTATGTGCAAGATATCAAGTCTCACAGAAGATCTCTCACATGAATCGCATTAAAGAAATTTTCGTTATTTGAAACAACAACCTAAGTTGGGGTTGTGGTATCCTAAATAGTCACCTTTTCACTTAGAAGCTTTTTAGGATAGTGACTATGCAGGTGATAACTATGATAGAAGATCCATGGCCCAATGGATGCCAATATCTTGGAAGAAGGTTAGTCTCCGGGCAATGCAAGAAGCGGAACAATTGCAGACAACATCATCTTGAAGGCGAATATGTAGGCTGCTTTGAAGTTGTTGTGGTCAGTTTATGGATGCGAATCAACTCTTGGATTATGGGTTCAATTTTAAGAATACTCCTATCAATATTGATAATGAGAGTACTATTTGTATTGTGAAGAATCCTGTGTATCATTCCAAGACAAAGCATATTCTGATTAGGCATCACTTTATCAGAGATTGCTATGAGCATAGGCTTATTAATGCGGTTAAAGTTCACACAAGATGACAATGTAGCGATTTACTCACTAAAGGTTTTGATGTGTCACGATTCAATCACAGTGTGAGCATTGGAATGATTAACTACTAAGTTATGTTTAAGGGGAGGACTATAAGATGTTAGGTATAGTCCGTGTATTGCTGAGGGAGGATGTTTGTGTATTACTTAGCTTATATGAAGGTTTTTGGCAAAGTCTTGTATTTTAAAGAAATGCTTGCTTGGGAAAATCTTGCCTTGGAAAGTCTTGCTTATGTGGAAAGTCTGTTTGTCAATATTAAAAATCTTGTTCCAACGGTAATATTGGAGGTAATTAAAGCCAACGGTTCCCTCTCACAACGCTCTGTTGAGAGGTTCAAGGTCTGCTACTACAATTCCTCGTGAAGGTTTAACTATGGATAACTATGCTTTGACAAAGGCTTGCCTAGGTTAAACAAGACTGTTGACGTCAAGCTAAAACAATTAGGAAGTTGAAGCGTAACTATTTACTGTTGAGAAATTTTGTTAAACCATATATTCAAGGATTCAACTTATGGGTTAAGGAGGAAAATAAACGTCGTAAAGCTTTTCGAAAGGAATTAAAAAGAAAGAAGGTTTCTCAGCCATCTTCTGTCAACTTGGGGAGGAATTTCGAAAAAAAAAATTTGAAAGAAGATGTTATGAAGAAGAAAGAGTCTGAAGAAAATATTATAAAGAGGAAAGAACTTGTTCGGTTCCGAGGAAAAGAAGAAGTACAAGTTCAAAGTCCGGTGTTCAAAGTCTGCGGTGTTCAAGGTCTGAACATCAAAGTCTTGATATACATATCAAGGGAAGAAGTAATAACACCAATAACTCCAAAGGTATTAAATTTTGATGAAGAAGCTGGTCCTTCTACATTTGTTAGAGAAGAAGAGGAGGAAGCTACTTACATACCTATTCATTCAGTCAGTGATGATGAATTAATTGCTACATTATTTGATTTGTCACAACCTAGAGGAGGAGTTACTATTAGAGAAGCACAAGAAGAAGAACAACCAAGAACGATCAACGCAATTGATCCAAAAGACAAGGGAAAAGGTGGTTGAGACTAAGAAAAAGCTTCGCTTTGGCAGAACTTAGAGCATTTGAAGTGGCTAGGAATGAAGGCCTGCTAGAAAAGTTCAAGAAGAATTAGATGCTAAAGCAGAGAAAAGCGACAAGCTCAAGAAGCTAAAGACAGAGAATTTCAAAAGGTGCAAGATGAGTTAGATCTTGAAACTCTTGAACCTTTACATCTCCAACTCTGTTAGATTCATGTCAAGAAGACCTAATTTAGCTAAAGAAAGGAATGCAATGATGGCATATTTAAAAAGCAGAGGATTTAAAGGATTGCAAAAGCTAAATTATGTGGATATGAAGAGATTATATGATTCTGAGAGAGAGGCTTATAAGAAAGATGTTGCAGGCATTAAAGACTTTAGAGAAGAAACTTTTGAATTTGAAAGGAAGAAAAAGCTTAAAGAGGAAAGAGCAGTGATGTTACAGATGTTCAATTTTCAAAAGAAAGGTTGAATTAAGATCTGAGACTAGTGATGAATTGAAGAATTATCTCAGAGTAGTAGATTTTGAATATACCAAGGAAGATGATGATTTAAAGTGAAACAGATCAAAAGATAATTACTTTAAAGTTGTGAAAACCAAGAATGAAGAGTACATGGTTTTTCATAAGGAAGATAAAAGTTTTAAGGTTTTCAAAAGGTTATGGGATTTATTGCATGTTATTGATAGAGTAGATCTATTCTACTTATATCAAGTTATAAAGGAGTATTTTGAAGATCATCCATTAGAAGGTATTGGATTGGTTTTACATGGGGATCTTATAACTATGTGGGAAACCCGATGAAAAGTCGCGATAATATTTGGAATGATCAAGAAAGCGGGAAATAGTTTCTTTGGAGATTCTTTGAAGAATCTGAGTTCATGTCTGGAGCTAGAAAATGGAACAATGATTCACATGTTTGCGAAGAAGATATCCTCTTACAGATGATCTAATGAGAAGAATGCTTGAACATGGTTTGGAAGTAGAAGAGATGATGAAACCCTTGCATGGTGATTAATTTGTTTATAAACTGGACTACCATTAAAATGATCTTTAACTTGGTATGAATTTTATTTGAATAAATGCTTTTTGATATATCATTACTTTTATTCAAATGTAGCAATCGAGCGATACTTTCATCAAAGTCTTGTTTGATGATCTAATACAGTTAAATGATTTTTAGAAGAAACCTTTTTGCTTAATAATAAATATTTTTGAAATAAAGGTTGAATAAATGGGTTTTGTGATGATAACATCAATAGGTTATCAATCCACCATGGTTACAAAAGGATTGACTAATCCATGAGCAAGCGGCTGGTAAAGATATATCAAATCCGTTTTTAGTTGTCAACTTGCTAATAAGTTGGATGGTCATCAACTCACCATTCGATAAATGTGAAGAGTTGGCTAGCCCCCAAGAAATGGCTTGTGGTAAAAGGATGGAAAAACCATTATTGGTAATTAGTTCACCATTAGATAAAAGAACTAACTAGTCGGAGAAGTACGACTTTTGGTAAAGACTAAACAAATCTGTTGATAGGCGGTGATTTGCTAAAAATCATATGGTTATCAATGTACCATGGTCTTACACTCTAAAACATTTGGCTACTCAAAGATAATGGCTTTGGTAAAGAGTTCTAAATCCATTGAATTTTCAATGATTCACTTTGAAAGTGATGAGAATAGTATGCAACTTAAACTGAATCATTGTACAAATTGTCATATGTTGCTGTGTTCTTTGAAAGATGGAGATTGTGGATCTTTGTAAGAAAACAATTCTAAAAGAGATACTTTGACAAAGCCGTGATTCTCTCGAGAGATATAATCTAAAAGGCTGAAGAACAATCCGTTTTAAAGATGAACATTATTAATATATATACAAAGGAACTTGAAGTCAAGCAAGTAGAATTCAAGTTAGGGGAGGATTATTGGGATATGAAAGTCTTTGAAGATATCAAAGTCTTGAAGATATGAAAGTCTTGTAAGCTGAAAGAAGCTGGAAGAAGTCAAATAGTCAAAATACGCTAAATGGCAAGTCAAAGTACTTGCAAGAGGAAGTCAAAGTGCTAGAACAAATAGCTGTTATATTAGTTTATGGAAAGTATTGTAGATTACTTGTCGTTACAGGTTATCAATTGTAAACCGACTAGGATATCCTTGAGCCTATAAAAGGACTCCAAGATTGGCATTAGAGAAGCGACTTACGATTTGGAAAAAGAGTTTTAGAGTTTACTGAATTAGAGTTTAGAGAAAAGTTCGATTATCTTAGAGTTTATATAGAGTATGCGCATAATAAGCGATTTAGAGTTTGTTAATAAAGTTTTTTCTTCTTAGCTTTGTTAAGTAAATTCATGCACTTAATAAAGAGTGCTCAGTGTTTCTTTGTTAATAACTTAGGATTTATCCGAGGTTATTAAACCTTAACAAGCTAGTTAAGTTAGTTTGATTAAAGTATATCGATCCAACAAGCTTGTTAAGGTTTGGAAGATTTGGAAGATTCTAGAAGATATGCTTAAAAGAATATTTAGTTTCCTAATTGTATTGTTTCCTAATTGTATTATGATTCCTCTTGTAAACCCTAGATGTCTCTAGTATATAAAGAGACATAGGGTCATTAGATTAAACATGACGTAGATGTAGCGTCTAAAGGTGTGTGTGTGTGGGAACCTAGGCGTAGGGATTGGAAAACGCTAGGTTTTGGTGGTTTAGTGGTTTAGTTAGTTAGTGTTAAAGATCAAGTCTTTGATCTTTATTATTATTTAGTTAGTTTATGATAATGAAAAACCTTGTTCATTATAACGTTAATTCTTATTGAATATTCCGCTTTCGTTATTATGTGTTCCTAGATATAATATTAGACCTCGTCTAAGAGTTACAACGATCTTCACACTATGCTTAGAAAAAGCAAAAGGGTTAGGACTCCAAAGTCATTTGGACCTGAGTTTCAACTGTATTTAGTTAAAGGAACAAGGGATGAGGTCTTTGACCAATACTCCTATTGCTTCATTGTTGAGGATGATCCTAAGACATTTGAAGAAGCAATGAAATCCCAGGATATTGCTTTTTGGAAAGAAGCAATCAATGATGAGATGGATTCCATCATGGGCAACAACACCTAGGTGTTGGTTGATCTCTACCACAGTTGCAAACCTTTAGGTTGCAAATGGATTTTCAAAAGGAAAATGATGGTAGATGGAACTATTGAAAAGTTCAAGGCTAGACTAGTTATTCAGGTCTTTAAACAAAAGTCAGGGATAGACTATTTTGATACTTATGCCCTGTGGCTGTGCTCAGATACCATAAGATTGTTGATTGCTTTGGCATCTATTCACAATCACGGTTATTCATCGAGATGGAAGACTTTCTTGAATGAGTGGTGGAAGAGGAAGTTTATATGAACCAACCTCGGGGCTTCATCATGCACGGCAATGAAAACAAGGTGTGTGAACCGATTAAGTCTCTTTATGGACTTAGCGAGGAACCTAAGCAATGGCATTAAAAGTTTGATGAAGTGGTTTTGTCTAGTGGTTATGTTCTTAACAGTGACAAATGTGTATATAGCAAATTTGATGAATCCGGTAAAGGAGTCATCATTTGTCTATATGTTGATGACATGTTGATCTTTGGCAGTGACCAAAATCAGGTTGACTTGACAAAGGAATTTTTGTCATCAAGGTTCTCGATGAAGGACATGAGGGAGGTGATGTTATCCTTGGTATAAGGATTAAACATGAAAGTAAAAGAATTTCTATCTCTCGGTCTCATTATATTGAGAAGGTGCTGAGGAAATTCAATTACTTTGATTGTACTCGATAGTACACCTATGGATACTTGTGAGAAGATGCCTAACCATGGCAAAGGCTGTATCTCAACTTGAGTATTCTAGGGTAATTGGCTCCGATGTATGCCATGATTGTACAAGACGATATTGGTTTTGCGGTGGGAAAATTGGCAGGTACCTAGTAATCCTAGTGCTCATTCTTGGGCAAGATTAAAGAAGTGCTGAAGTATTTGAAGAACTATGGATTATAGTCTCTCATATCTTTGTTACCCATCGATGTTGGAAGGATACAGCGATGCAAGTTGGATCAGTAACAAGGCAGATTAATTGTCTACCGATGGTGGGTATTCCTACTTGGCGGAGGTGCAATTTCTTGGGCATCCAAGAAGCAAACTTGCATCACCAGTTCAACAATGGAATCTGAATTTGTGGCCTTAGGCTGTGGTAAAGGCGAATGGTTGAAAAACTTGCTTCTTGAGATTCTATTGTGGCCTAAACCTATTGCACCTATTTCTATCCGTTGTGATAGTGCAGCTACATTGGCTAAGGCTTATAGCCAAATGTACAATGGTAAGTCTAGACACTTAGGTGTCAGGCATAGCATGATTCGTGAGCTTATCATGAATGGGGTGGTATCTATAGAGTTTGTTAGATCTCAACAGAACTTAGCTGATCACTTGACGAAGGGATTAGCTAGAGACTTGGTTATAAAGTCTGCTAAAGGGATGGGTTTAAGTCCAACTTAGTGGTCTGGAGCACATGTTTTATTTTACATCCCAAGGTTGTGCTCGGAACCTGCTGAAAGGAGGATGAAGTCTTTACTTCTTAATGGTTAATTTATTTGAAAAAGTGCTTTAGTAGTAGCATGACTAAGAGGAACCACCTATGTAAATGTTGAAGTTTTGCGCTTGGGGAACCTTTGGACTTTAGCTTCTACAACATTTATGAATTTAGATATGGACACATGCAAGCTTGTATGCGAGTGTGGGAGGCGATAAATGTTTGAAAGCTTGTGTGTAGTTATCTTCAGGTATTCAAATGGGTTGAAGGGTTCAATTCTTAGAACACCCCGATTCTCGAATATTTGAACGTGTTATTACTAAGATGGAAATTCAATCCTCAGGACATTTTCATTTATGCACATGTTTTGCTTGATGTTTGTTTTCATGTAAAGAAGTAGAACTAAATTTGGGGAGGATTGTTGGAAAATTTAGTGCACTTGTGGGATTAGTTCATACCTGGTAATGGGTTGGGAGATCTGAAGTGTACACCCATAAGGTCCATGAACACCACGACTCTAATAGTGGTTTTGTATTTGTAGTGCTTGGTGAAAGTACTTGTTGTAGTTACCACTTGAATATCGAGTGTTTCGAAGCATCGGGCGGTACTTCCACTGGATCGATGTTTCCAAATTGTGGTGTTTCGAAGTAGTGTTTACACTGAAGGTGGTGTTTCCAGCGATGCGATGTAACCAGCGATAGCACTATGAAGAATCTGATGATGGTGCTTGCGTAACGGCTTTGACCTATTCAGAGTGGCGGTTTAAACTGCATTATGACCATGTTTAATTGGTTATGTAAACCACTACGGCTATAATGGGGATAATTATAGAGGCTATTAATGGGCGATTAATACTCATAATTCCATTGACTAGCCAAGAGTATTTTCCTATAAATAGGAGATCTGTTTTATGCATGAAACAACACAGAAAACATAAACACTAATTAGCGAAGGGGTTATAGAATTGTGCCTAATTCTCTAGCGCATTTGGTCTTATCCCAAGTAGATATTACGATACCCGGGCATTAGGGTGAATAGTTTACTTTGGAAAGTGATCACACGATTCCAAGTGATATCCGATAACCACCAAGTGGTATTGTGTTTTGTGACTTGTTACTTGTTTCAGCTGAAGATTGATTATCTTTACCCTGCTGCTGGGAGATAACCACCAACATTGATTACAAGCCGCCGGGCAATATCAAAAAACATAAACATAATTGACTGGATCAAGTCAACCGTTGCAGAAGGACATGTTGAACATATTATTGATCCTAAGTTACAAGGGAACTTTAACAGAGATACAGCCTGGAAAGTAGTAGAACTGGCTATGGTGTGTGTTTCCTATGAATCGATCAAAAGGCCAACCATGGACGATGTAGTGATGGAGCTCAAGAACTGTTTGCAAGCTCAGCAGACTCTTCGTTGCATACCAGATAATGAAAGTCTACCCTTGAACTTAGAAAGTATGACTGATCCAATGCCAAGATAGTGAAGTCTTGAAACTGTCAAGTGTCAAATATCGTGGTACTTATGTATTGTATGTTGACATGTGGCCTTCAATATCTCTTCCTCAGATTGTAAGACTTCATGATTTCGGTATGAATGGAACAAGAGAGTTGGGACAGAAAAACTTGTAACAGAAAGTACACAAAGAATGATAATAGAAACTGAATAAGAATTCGAATATGAAACACAGATTTATTACTAATTGAACATGTATTGATGATTGTTTTGATTTCCAGAACTCGACCTATATATACCAATTGAATCGGTGCCTTCATGCTTGATAGAATAAAGAGACACACCGATTCACTAAAAGTACAAGTCATGACCCTTCTAAAACGGTTTATACCGTTATCTATGACCTAGCCCAATACTAATTTCGGTTTATACCGAAATTACATAAATACATAACATATATATACTAAAGTACCTCTAACTTTGCGTTTATAACATTATTGGTCCAGCATTCACCCCCCTAATGTTATAGATGGCAATCGAGTCTTCTTTACTTGTCTTCATGAGATGAAGTTCCAATTACTTTCCTTTCATGCTTGATGCTCGTTCTTGTTCTCAATCGCGACTTGTACCCTCTATATCAACTTTATTGACATGTTCAGAGGTCATTGAAACCTTGTTGTTTCCTGTCACTAGGCAATTTTCCCTGATATAATTATCTATACTTGTCAGCCCTACTTTTGATACCTCAAAGTAAGTTTCTGGGATCACCAGATAGTGCACGTAGATTTCTTTAAACCTGAGTCCTCATAATCCCAAGAATCCAAAGCCTAAAGACACTTCATCGCATTTCTTCTTGTAGTTTAATCTTTCATATCCACCAAAGCATTTAACCAATTTGTAAAGATCGAAGAGGCAAATTTCATATCCACCAATCGTTGGAGGCATGAGTTTAGTTAGATCGCCCTCGATGTAAGTGTTGTGGAACCATTTAAGCATACTCTCGAAACATTCCCTGAAGATCTCTCTATGCTTCAATACAACATAGTTGTTGTTTGCAAGTTTCATGAACCTTATGAACCCTTCAAATGAATTAACAGTAAGTTCGAGTTGTCTTGTATCCTTGTTCCCTGAGTAAGTACCTTGATCAGAATCTATATCCAAACCGGCCCACATAATACATTGTGAATTCCCTTTGTCACTATCTGTTGAATATGTATATATTTATAAAATCGTGCATGTCCGGATTCGAACTCGTGACCACGGGATTTCACACATTAGCGAATGAGTTTTAAAGTTATAATTAATGTAAAATGATTACGATTAATTATTACACAAAACCCGACTAACGATCGTTAAGTATTTAACGAAAATGACTAACGACCGTTAGATGTAAAAAGGAGAAAATATATTGATAATAACTTAAAAATGGAAAAGATTCGGTGCCCCCTTTTTCTTGTCAAAGTGGCCGGCCAAGGGGAGGGCTTTTTAAGCCCTAACCCTAACTTTTTCCCTAAGTTTCTTCTCACTATATAAGCAAGGCTTAGGGATAATGTTTTAGGTTAACTTTTGTGCACCTAATTAACCGTAGATCTCTCATTCTCTCCTCTCTTGCATTGTACGGCCGAATCCCCCTCTAAAGGGTGTTTTGGTTTTGTTTTTCTTATAAAACAAGGGTTTGTGTTAGATCTAGCAACCTCTTGATTCGTGGTTAATTCGTGTGTACAAAACTGGTAAGACATTATTCTTACACCAATTTGGTTTGAGTTGAAAAAAGGTAAGGGACAACTCTTTAAACCACTTCATCATCTTTGTTGAAGAGATCTAACCAATTGCAAGAGGTATGTTACGCGTTTATGTTTTCAGTTAATTAATTGCTATTATATTCTTAAGTCTTCCGCTGTGTACTCTGTGGTGTCATACATGTTATTATTGTATATCATGTTTCTTTACCTCAACAGTGGCATCAAGAGCCGTTATAATGAGTAATTAATTACTGAAACACATAAAATCAAATAATGTGTATTGTGTTCTTAATTGTATGCTTAGATCTAGTGTTTGCAAAACCTAAACCCTAAGATTTTTTTTTGGGGGGGGGGGGGGGGGGGGGGGGGGGGGGGGGGGGCGTTTTTATGCCCTAATTAGGGTTTTGTAAACATTGTTTTTAATTGGATTAGAAAACCCTAGGTTACATGCAATTTTATGTGTATGAAATTACGTAACTCTTGTTTAATTGCATTAATTGTTAAGTGTAATTTATGTCCATGATAAAAACATGCATGTTTTGTCATGGATATGCTTTTATTGTATGCTTTAATTGGTTAAGTGATATACACTAATTTTTAATAGATCTAAATTGAGGAAGACCTCAATCATAATTATTAATAAATCAATTATGTGCTATGTGGTATGTGTTTAATTTTGACTTACGCAATCGATGAATTGATGCATGTGGCTCACCTTGTACATATATGAAAATGAGTGAAAGTCTTAATTAGACATATACATAATGACATATCTTGAATTGATTATTAATAGGATTTATCAAAAGGTTTTCATGTGGCTATTTGATATGCATGATTAATTGTTAAGTTATGTATTCATTGTTTATGTGTTTATTTTTTTTAAATACTTGCTTGTTGGTTTTGTATGACAAGGGTATTTTTATAAGAAAAATAAACTAATCTAAACAATGGTGAAATGTGTGTTTTTTAAGCATAGTAGTCGTAAATGTTTAATTGATTGATGTTTATGCACAAATAGTTAGAACGGCGCACCCATTATTGACAAACAATAAGATGGGTATAAGGTTGGTACGCATTAAATTGTGACCTTAAAGAAGAGGGATGTAATATGCTTCACGCTGACCTAATTCTCCACTCGTTTGTGCTTCTTAATAGAGTTACCAAGTATTCCTATATAATGTGCATAAAATCTTAAGGGTGAATTGACCTTAAATTCTACGCGCCACTTTTGTGGTAATTATCCGAATAACTTGGGTCTTATGACTCATGCAGCAGTAGGATATAGTGGTAATTAAAGGTAATTCTTTAATTGGTGTAACCAATACCTCGATTAAAGTTTGATGATGAAAAGCTTAAACATTAAAACAAGGATATGACTGTTTTAATAAAACCTTATGCTACGAAGATGAATGCATGACATCTTTGTACATATTTGACTTGACAGCAAAAATCAAATTTATTACCCTTAATTTAAGTTATATGCCATCCAATGAAACGGAAACACCTGAGGTTACTTTTTATTTGCGTGAGAACGTGATTTAGATCGTAATCAAAGGGTAAAATATCCACGTGTCGTGAGAACGGGCATGGATTATTTTGCAGTTTCTTAAGTTGGAGAACTTAATTGAGTTTTGTAGTGAGAACTGGCAACTCAAGGCATAAGATGGGGATAAAACATGCTTACATTGCAATTGTTGTTGGCAATATGTAAATCCCATAAATCTAGGAGTTGCAATTTGAAAATTGGCAATTGAGGTTCGACTTGTACCATTCTGAATAATTTTATTACTAGCAGATCATCTGATGTGATGAAACTATGTCAATTTGGATACTAGTTTTCAGTGAAATTTAAATGGTTATATGTTTATGAACCATGGGTATTTAATTTTCTTGAAAAGGTTAATTATCGAAAATACTAAAATTGAATTTTGTAATTCTTTTGAATGTATTAACGCAATATTTAACCGTAAACGTGGTTTAATCTTTTATTAGTAAATTGATCCATTCTGCTTTCAAACAAATGTTTGATCGAGAATAATTTACCGAAAAGATAAACAAAGTCTATTTTCCATAGAAGAAGAATGAGACTCAATCATATTCCTTTTCATGAATGAGAAAGGTATAATAGGAACATTTGAATTGTCTAAATTCTAATGTAACTCATAGCAAAAAATTGCACATCTTATTTTCCATAAAAATTTCATTACCCTCATTTGGTGAATGAATCCTTTTGTAACAAACATGACTTTTGGTTAACTGGAAAACATGTATATGAGTTACTAAATTAGAAGCTATACTAATTACCATGAAAATTGGTAAAAGGCAAACTAACATATTTTATCTAGTTGTTTTGCTTTAGCCTTTAAAGGTGCTACATACCAGTATGTAGAGGGTAGGCCTGTTAAGGAAGAAATTGCATACCCAATTTTTAAGTTAATAACATTGGTGGATAGCCCATCATTCATAGAGTAGAATACACCTTTTAGTACCTTAGTAATGATTACGTATGGTTCTTCAAAGGTGTAGGAAAGTAAAAAGCAAGCAAGTTGTTTTCACTGGTTATGAAACACTTACAATATTGTCAAATTCAGTGGGAGCATTGTGTTGCATTACTGAATAAGAAGTTATATTGATTTCTAATTCAGTGGGAGCTACAAGTCTTATTTCCCAGTGTAGTAACCTAGATTATCTTCAAAGATAATTACTTTCCAATTGTAGGCACTTATGTTTTTAAGGATAGTCATGCGCGTTTCCTTACTAATCAATATAGTCCTACATCTACTTGTTATATCTATGACACAAATCATATTAATAAAATAAACAAACGTTTGTCGTGTTGTTTATCTGTTACATGATGTTGTTACATGCACAAGTGGGAGAGATATTTATTGTGTGCAAGGTACAACACATATAAATATAATTTAAATGGATTCTCTTGACCGCAAGGTAAGAGAGTAACGTTCTAATAGGAATTATACATTTAAATGTGTATGATTGGTCTATTAAGAACATGTGTCAAGATGATAACAAAGACTACTTTAAATATTTATGTCATTCAATATATAAGAAACACTTGTAATTACAATTTACGTTACGTGAGAACGTGAACTAGGTTGTAGCCCAAGGTAAAATATCCACGTGTCGTGAGAACGAGCATGGATGATTTTGCAGTTTCTTACATTGAACATTTCATGGAATGACATAATTAAATGAAGTAATCTAATACTACTTTGAAATAAGTATTTATGTATTCGTTGAATGACTTAAATATATGTAGTAAATTTTAAATTGAAATTATTAATTGAAACCCGATGTGGTGTTCTTTTAATATAAGACTTACAATATAAAGTAAGACGTTAACTTTCTATGTTTTAAGACATATGCATGAAGTCAATGAGTTGATCAATGACTTATAACGTATACTGGAATTATAACTGTTATGTCTTTTGACTTGGTCAAGAATACTTGTGTTATAATGCATGCAATTGACTTGGTAATTCTATTGTACCATTAAGTTTTACTTTGTTGGTAAATAGGTAAGCCAAAGAATAGATGGTTATCTTAAATATTGTTAGATTATCTTACAATATTAATTCTAATGAAATACCATAGTTTAATGGTATGTTCAGTAAGAAGAATCAAAATCTATTGGCATTATTTGATTCAAGATAACTACAAAAAATTGGTGCTTTTAGTACCTTTCTTTGGGACACTTTTTTTTATATCGTCCTAAAAAACATTTTATAGGACAAACTAATTTTTGAGTCCTATTACACTGGTTTTAATAGGACACTTCATCAACATATCCTAATAAACTAACTTATAAGACACTTTTTTAATAGGGTCTTATTACCATGGTGCATAATAGGACACTTCATTTAAAAGTCCTATTATATTACGTTTTATGGGACACTTTTTTTCTTGTGGTCCTATTAGAATAGAACTTTATATGACACCTAAAATAAGTCCTGTTACATGAATTTTAGGGGACACTTATTAGTTTGGGTTTTATTATGACTAAATATGACACTTGATATAAGAGTCATATACAAAATTTTACTTGTAGCTTCTTCGATATTGGTCTTGTTTAACATAATTAGGTATATGTATGTAGGTCGTGATAAATTAAGTTTTAAAATATGCTCGCTATTATAGAAAATATTATGTTTTCTATAACATACTTTTTTTTTTATAAATTATTTGAAATTTAGTGAATGTGCATCAAGTAGATTTATAATACCAAAGGCAAATGTTCACAAAATGATAGTCTAATAAAAAAATTGTTGCACACGGTTCGAAAGAAAGAGAGATTCGTATTTCTATAACTCAAGATGCCACATATTTTTGATGTGAATTAGTTTATGCAATTTGTGTTTTCGATCGGTCAAGTTATCCTATTACAACAAGATTGCCTTTCAACTCAACATCGGCTCAAAGATCAATCATCGCTTTCGCAAAACTGACCGACCAAAATATTCCATGCATGCATAGAGCCTGTATACGTATCTAACATCAAAAGGGTGTCATATTTTGTTGCAATAGCACTCAATCCATCCTTCGTGTATGTCGTGGTAGGAATATCATGAAGTTTAACCCAAACCAGGACACTATTTAATTCTTCCTTAGATACATTCGCCATAGGAGACCATTCACGAAGAATCAAAGGTACATTATGAGTCAACTATGGTCCACTTTCAAGCATTTCTTCCATACATGCGTTTGAGCTAAATTTAAAGAAGAAAATGCCTTTCGCATTCATCATAGTACGAACAAGCCCAAAATACTCCACACGTTCTTAACATACTTTTTAACCACTGGATACGCAATTCTCTTACCCATATAATACCTATATACAAAATTCTTGAAATGTTCCTTGACCTTTAGGATAAATTTTATGGGAATAGCAACATCAACTACATTACCAACCGGGGCTATTAAGGTACGAAAGTTGAAAATTTTCTTACTTGGTTCATCATGAATGCTAGATTCAGCGTTACTCGTCTTTCCACCTCTTGTGTTCAATGGCTTCCTATTGTCACCCAATAGCACTAGTTTACCTTCTAACATTTCTTTTTCAATGTTACGAATCTTATCAGCTAAGTAAACAGTCGTGTCTGCATCAGCATTCAATATGTTGGCATAAGATGGAGACCCTATACCACTCGACTTGGCGCCTTCGTTCACTATCACTGAACCATCGTTCTCATCATTCGATGGGATATCCGTCTGACCAGACGCAATCATATTTTCCATCAAAGGAACATCCACATTGATCCCGAGTAAAACATTGATTAAGTTTATATTGAATCTATTTCTTACAGAATGAAAATTATAAACGAGTCAAGCCTGAGCTAAAATCGAGCCTTCGGAATAACCATTGAGCTGCACATTTAAAATTTATTTCAAAACAAGATGAGATCGAGTTTCTCAAAGTTCAATAAACTAACTTTGAGGTGGTCTCAACTAGGGATGGCAACGGGGCAGGTTTGGTGCGGGGCGACCATTCCTGTCCACAAACCCGATTACCAAAGCAATCCTCCTCAGGGATCAAATGGGGCGCCCCGTTGGGCCGCGATGCTCCCCCGAACCTATCCCATACTGTTCGGGGATCTTATCGGGATGTCCTCTTTGGGTGCAATTCTCTACCAAAGCCACACCATTTCACATTTATTATTATTTTTAAACCGTTACCAATAACTTGAAAAATAAAAAACCAATTAATAATCAGTTATAAACAAGCCTTATTAAGTTTTCTACGATAGTGTTATACATAAATAATGATAAATTACATTGCAAAAAATTACAACTTAAGAATAAGACATTAAGCAAGTTTTTATAATCATAAGTTTGCAATCTTACTAAGATAAAAAACTAACAATATTAGAGAAATATTTTTTTTATTACGTAAATACTAGCAAAATACTTTATACGTATAGATATAGTTGTATATGTGTATATATTATTCGGGCGGAACGAGGCGAGGATGTTATTTCCCGCTCTTCGCCCCAAATCTGATTAAAATCCTCGTTTAAGCCCAAACCCGCCCCCTAACCCGATAATGCCCCGCCCCGCCCCAATTAGTTCGGTTTTTGGATTTTCCTGTCGGGTTTGGGGTTTTTTTCCATCAAGTCTCAACTCGTTTACACTCCTAGGGTATGTTTTGCGTTGACCGTTGTCGAGCTTTTTGTGACGATAAGCAATGAATATTTTGAATTTTAGTGGTCGTTTGGTAAAAAAACAGTGAGCTTTGCTAAATTTTAAGAAAGCTAATTTTCAATGCTTGTTTAGAAAGCGGTGAGTAGTGAGGTGTGGGTGGCTACTGCTCATAACTCACAACTACTACTACTCACAACTACGGCTCACTGCTAATTTTAACGAACACACCCCTAGACTATTTAAGTATTTCCACATATTTGTATGTTGAGTTAAAGTTTTTGATATGTGTAACAAAAGTCAACATGAGGACTTGTTTTGTAAACTATGATTCTCTGTAACTCACCAAAATTGGGGGGAACATAAACCCCCCATTGATTTAGCAAAATTAGAATCTGCAATTCATGAGTTTACTTATTTTGGCGCTACGAAATTGAAGGCTCCACGTTCTTCATAAACCTTTAAGGTTAATTTTATGGATTAAATTTAAATGTCAGAAACGGTTTGGGGTCCAGAACTCGAACCTCAAATTGAAGCTAGGGTTTCACATTTTCTTCAATATTCGAAGGTAAAATTATCATTTGCAATTTTAAATTCATAATATAACCTTCCTTACCTTGTAAGCTATGTCGGTTTGTTGAGAATCAATTGAGTTTCTACTTTGTGCTTTGATATTTGTTTGTGTATGTGATTTGCTTAAGAATATAGTTAACAAACTTTTGTATTAAATTGTGGTTGAACCCTTACCTGATGCTTCAATGTTTTTGTTGAATTAATGAAACCAAAGAAATTAGTTCTAGTGTTTAACTAGGGGTGTGCACCAGAATTTAAGCAAAAACAACCGAACTCTAGCTGAAACTAAAAACAACCAAACAGAAAAAATAGATTCAAGGGTGCATTTTATTTGCTGTTAGTATTCACCATCCGAAGGGATTTGATAATGTTAAGGAACATGAATGGGTAATGTTTTTTATAAGATCTCGTTGGCTTTAATTTTGATATCAATATGAATAACATAAACGTGCAGATGATGGGTTTTTTTTATGGTTAGGATGTTTTCTTGATTGCGTCTGGTGTTATCGGGTCAAGTTAAGTGCCAAATCGGGTTGTATGAAGTATAACAATATACCGATATACGTCAAAAGATCAAAGTTGTACACCAAGTTTTCGTAATATATATATATATACAGTTAGGCATATTTATTGCATATAAAAATGTTGTGTGTGAAAAGTAAATGAAGTATACCATCATTAAGAGTACTTTCTTTTTAGTTTAGTCATCGAAGATATTGATTCTTTGTTAATCTTGACGTTTTTCTGGTTCATGGCAATGTTTGGACAAAGAAATATACATATGCACGATTTGTATATAAACACTCCATGTTAAAAAGAGCAGAAACACTTTTTGGTGAATTAAAAATGTTGGAGATACGCCATACAGCAAGTTTAAGGCAAAGTTCAAGATTGAAAACTAATAAATATATAGGATCTTTGCTACTGATGTCATTTTTAAAATAGAACCCAAAAATAATTGAAGCAGCCAAACAGGTAGTAAAAGTAGTAGTATGAAAAAAAAAATCAATTGTGGTATGGAAAAAATAGCAATAATACCTACCGGCTTGTAAATTTATATTGAAAAAAAGCTAAACAATATCTTCCGGGTCTTATCAGGTTGACCCGATAACCCGATAAGATAAATAATTCAGCCCGAACCTGACCCGATAACCCCGACTCGATAAGTCTTATTGGGTTCGGGTCGGGTCAACCCGAACCTACTGACACCCCTAATTACGTGTTATATACTTATATCTTCCATTTTTCTAAGACTTTTTAATACTCTAGTTCGAAATTGTTTTTCTGTAACTTTCTTATATACTAGCTTTGTGAAAATTGATACTAGGTAGTAAATATCATCTAATTGTTTTTCATTTACTTGTTTCTTTGTCGATATAACTTAGGAGTGTCTTCGACGGTGGATAATGGAGTTGGCAACAAAATTCACAACAGTAGGCAACATATTGAAGATGTAATTGAGTTAGGTTCTATCCGATCGAACAATGCTCAAGGTGTGTATACGACTTTATTACTGATTCGTATACAATCTTTCCACGAAAATTAAAAAACTTTTTCCCACCATGAAGATGATGTGTAAGTGTGTCATTGTACCAGTAGTCCTATACATATAATATGACTTCGTATTCAAAATAACAACCTAACAACTTTACTATATTCTGATGGTTCATATGTGCATGCATTTTAACTTCGTTAACAAGTTGTTCGACTTGATATTCGCGTACAACGTTTGACTTATTTGTAGCTACAACCATCTACAAGGGAACAAACGTTTGTACATCGTACCATGTCCTCCTTTCAAGGATTCTTCTTCGACTGAACTTTTCGGTTGCATTCTCTATTTCGTGTGTTGTGTAAACTTTTACTTTGACGACACATGATTTTAGCGTATAATTCACGCTTCAAGAGGTGCCCCCCCTTTTTTTAAGAAACTTCTGCTCAATCTTATTTCTCTTTTCTTTTTCAAACTTTGTATACACCCAATAATTACTACGGCCAAAAACTGAAATTCCAATTACGCTGGCTGTTGTTAGTGCATCTGAAATTAAAATTAGTTAACCAAGACTCTATATTTATGTGTATGCATACATACTGTTTGTGTGTGTATGTTTCTGTGTTTCTGGCTAAATATGATCACAGAAAAGGTGCACATCATTTATCCTCTTGCAATGGTTACTTATTATTCCATGATACTATTTAACGCAACATTAATTTTAGGTAGTTTGTCTCTGATTTGATATCGTGACCCTTTAATAATAAGACATGGCCACATATTTTCAAGTTTTCACAGATTTTTTGTGTTCTATTGTGGTATATATGATTCAGTAACCTGCTTGGGAATTAACACTTGTTTGAATATATTTTTTTGTGGGAACAGCTAATCTTGGGGCATGAACCAACTAGAACGGGTTTCGTACCTGCTATTCTAATGAAGGAATTACATAAATTGTTGAAGTTGCAAACGCCATTGTATGTACTACATTTATTTTCTGGTTTATCACATACTTGATTGTCATTTGTCTTAAAACTTTTAAAACATATATTTACATTCCACAGTTATATCATGATTTATTGTCATTTCTTGCAAGTTGAGTAGTATCAAGGCGTCAAATTTCACATAGTTAATATATTTTATACATGAACAAATGGATGATTTGACTTCTCAACTTTCAGATGATGAGATGGATGTGCCTGGACCTTAAGATATATATATTCTGAAGTAACGGGAAACAAGAAATGGAACCACATAAATGCACGGGCTAGGTGTTCATGCTTCTGATATTTGAGGGGGTAGTTCCAAGTCGTTCAGCTCGTAGTAAAGATAAGCTTCAATGGAAGTCTACTGTAGAACAACTTGGTGCTGATTTGGTTCAACATAAATCGAGGGAATCACAAAGTCAAGGGTAGAGTGTGAATGATTTTGATGAAACAAATGTTTCCTATACAACATCACAAGGCCTCGTTGTAGCCAATGAATCTCAACCTTTACAGGTATGTGTATTTAAATTGATATTTTGTGCTCCTACTAGGTCAACTATGACACCTTTTTGTGCAAAATGTAATTGTAGGTTGGACTTCATGTTTACCTTTAAAGCATTTCGAACTCTGCGATTGTAGCAGAAGGACGCATCAGGAGTGTGGATCCCGATAAGGTGGTTGGAAATTAAGAGATTGGTGTGGGGGTAAATTTTCAAGTTGCTATAAAAAAGATCTGAATGTTTAGTGAGGAAAAATGGATTATTTGTTACAATTCTATGTGCTTTTACTTTTATTTCATGTCATGTTATTGTTCCATGATGGATCAAGACCATTAGTTTTTACTTTTCTTTCATGTTGTTGAATTAAGCAAGAATCCTGAATGCTTTAGAATTTGGCTGGGAACTTCTTTTGTGGAAATGAAGTATTTTCTTGCTTATTGAATTATATTCCTTTTGTTACAAAGTTTGGCTTGGTTAATTTTGTGTACATGTTTTTGGTTTTGAATAGTGCTAAATTTGTTATATAAAAGTGAAGTGTTTTATGATGTTACTTATTAGGACACTAGTGATATTAATTAAATAAGTTTTTGGAACAAAAGTTACTATACATGAATTCATTTTACGGCACATAATTGGGTCCTAACAGCACAAACATTTTTTAGGACCCTTTTTTTAGTACTTAAATAAGAGTTTATGCACCATGGCTTTGTCCTGTTAAAACACCTTGCAGGACCCATGATTGTGTCCCAAATGATAATAGAAAGGTAAGCAAATATTGAAACACTATAAAGCATCCTATTATATGGTTTATTAGGACATGATTTTGGTCGTATAAAACATGTTATGGGACTAAATAATTAGTTTCATAATGTTTGTGTTTATTGAGACCCCCATAAGTGTCCTAAATATCTGTTACAACCCCTACCTTTATAGTAGTCCTATTAGGTTAAAGGTCCTATAACAATATTTTATAGGACACTAACCGGCGTCCTAAAAACCCCTTTTTCTAATTTCCTCCAAAAGTTATCAAGGTTAGTAGATTGAGTATAGATTGAATATACTCAATAAGACTCCAACCTAGAAGATTAATAAGACACCATTTGTTTGTGGAATGTGATGAATCACATTAAGTCTTATAATGAAGTTCTGAATTTATTAAACTACTTGTAAAGTGGGTTGTAATAAACTAATGTCAGGAACTGTCAATATTTTTTGTAAGATCCCAAAAGAGAACAATATATTGTTGCTCTACTTACTAAACTATTTAAAGATGATCTTTAAATTATAAAAGGCAAGTGGGAGTTTTGTTTAGATCCTAAAAGATTAAATTACAAAATACATAATCTTTTAAAATGCACTAGTAAATATCATGATGAGGCTAAACATGTAAATGATAGACCTTAATATGATGGAATTGTCAACCAACTGCCTAGCGCAGTTGGCCACCAGGGTAAAAACCTGGGGTGGTTGTTATCTCATTCGGGAGGTCTCGGGTTCGAGTCCCTCTCAGTGGGGGTTTTCCATAAGGGGGAATTGGGGGGTGTAGGGAGTGGGGGGAGCCTTTATGAGGTGATACCCACGCTGGTTCGAGAGCCGTATTTACGCCCAATTGGATGTCACGCGGACTCGCAACCTACTAACTATACTTGTACTAACGCGCCGTTCTAAAAAAAAAAAAAAAAAAAAATGATGGAATTGTCATTCATAGATCTGTAAGGATATCTTAGATATTTAATATGCTAAGGAATATGAGTTACAGGATCAAGGTAAGCCTGTTAATCATAATGATAAATTTACCAAATGTTAAATTGTGGTAAATCAATCATATTATGAATGTAGAGATGTTGTCCATAAAGATAATCAACTTTAGATACTTGATTTATCTTAATGAGTTTTTTCAAAGAATGGAAACCCTAGTAGTTTAAATCTTTGTGTAAAAAATGTTGTGGACAATATTGTGCACGTATTTAATGCAAGTCTAGTGATAATAATATTAATCATACTTAAGCAATTAACTATGATTGAACATTCTTTTTTAGATACATTAAATAGAAGTATAAAGATTATAATTGTCATACTTAGTTTCATTGATATGAAATTTTGACAATGAACATCAAAACTCTTTGTTGTGAAATTACTTTTGCGTGGACGATCAGTAATACAAAGGAGTTTTATGAATTCAGATAATCTTTGAATATGTATAAACTGCAAGAATCCATGAATGGATATATGCATGCATCTAGGAGATGATTCTTATGTTTAATATTAAATCCATGTTTGATTTAATAATTAAAATAAGATAGCTCATAAGTATTCCTGAAAACTAGTGGGAGTATTATTTTTTATTTTCTTAAATCTTATATGTTGTATGAGCAACTACATTTCATCTAAATTAAGTTTTAGTTGGGAATGAAACTTCGTTTGTAAGATTTGGAAATAAGACATACAACCTTGGAATATATGTTTATTGTTATAAACATATGCGGTAAATAAATGAGTCTAATAGAACATGATGAATACATATCTTTGACGAGATAGAATATGAATGAGATCTTAAAGTCTAACTTGAAGATTCATCATGTACATCATGTTGTGTATAAGGTCGTTGTATCATGCTTGATTACAAGATGATTTAACAACATTGTAATATTTATGTTTGGATTTAGAATTGCATTCCTCATCCTGGAGTTGCTCCCAGATTCTATACAACAATTGTTGTGTAATTGTCATAGTCAACAAACTTGAAGTTTGAATGGCACCAAACAAATACTATTCAAAGTTTATGGATGTTTAAAGAGCATATTGTTGTATACAATAATGCTAGTATAATTGAGATGACACTCAATTCTAGTCACGGTATCCTTGATGATGACCATGTTGTCTAGTTATGCTCAACTAAGAGCATAGTTGCATTATACATTAAAGAATAAAGAATACTTTAAACTTTAAAGTTTTGAAAGATGATTGTCATAAAAGGTGGTTCATGTTGTCACGCACCTTATAGAATGATATGACAATATCAAGATGTGTAAACACATACAAGAAATTCACTTATTTAATTCTTGAAATAAGTATTTTCAAAATTCCTATAGATCAAAGTTAGTTGAAATTATGCCCTGTCAACAAGTATGATTATCATGACTTGAGGCAAAAAAATAATTCATTAACTAAGTATTATCATGCATTGATTTATTTAGTATTTGGATAAAGGATGTTAAACAATTATTATTTATAATGAGTTAAAGTACTTTATACGTTTAATTTCATTTATAATATTGTGTAAAAAATTTGCATGTTTAAATCCTTGAATAACTCAAGTTATTCTAGATAGTCCGTTGTCGATCAATAACATGAGAATGGTATTGAATTAAGACAAATCTGAGTATTAGTTAGAATATACTTGAAAGTATATTGATGCGTAGCATGACTAATTTCAGATGATATTCAATGGATTGAGTATAAGACTTATCCCAACCACATGATGTTACTTTATGGATCTTAGTCATTAAGTACATCATGAATATTTATCCTCTGACTTGAGATACCAGAGAAATGTCATGGATGTAATGCATTTCTGTGAAGCAATCTAACGCTATACGTAACTGGTAGTTATAAGGATTGTTTTCAGAAGTGTTGCGAAATTTATGAATTCTGCTCGTAGTCAAAACATGATTTGTTTCCTTCAAATTTATTTTGAAGTAGAATACTGTTGGGCCCCCCTTAAGGTTGTCAAGGTGTTTGCATGGCCATGACCAAGGTCTTCTGTAATATGTTCAGAAGAATTGGGAATCTTGATCAGTCATATAAAACGAGAAACATAATAGTAAATAAGAAATGAGTGAGATCCATATTCTTATTAACATGGTATTAGAAACAAAAGGATGAAAATGATGACGAATCATCAAAACGGTTTTTCTCCAAAAAACCATACACGAGTGGTACCGGGGGCATTGGCGTGTTGCTAGACGTTAACCAATGTCATTACACGTTTTGTAAACATATCCAAGTGGGAGCTGTTGAATATGTATATATATATAAAACCGTGCATGTCCGGATTCGAACTCGTGACCATGGGATTGCACACATTAGAGAATGAGAATTAAAGTTATAATTAATGTAAAATGATTACGATTAATTATTACACAAAACCCGAGTAACGATCGTAAGTATTTAATGACTAACGACCGTTAAATGTAAAAAGGAGAAAATATATTGAGAATAACTTAAAAATGGAAAAGGTTCGGTGCCCCCTTTTTCTTGTCAAAGTGGCCGGCCAAGGGGAGGGATTTCTAAGCCCTAACCCTAAATATTTCCCTAAGTTTCTTCTCACTATATAAGCAAGGCTTAGGGCTAATGTTTTAGGTTAACTTTTGTGTACCTAATTAACCCTAGATATCTCATTCTCTCCTCTCTTGCATTGTACGGCCGAATCCCCCTCTAAAGGGTGTTTTGGTTTTGTTTTTCTTATAAAACCAGGGTTTGTGTTAGATCTAGCAATCTCTTGATTCATGGTTAATTTGTGTGTATAAAACTGTGGTGGTAAGACATTATTCTTATACCAATTTGGTTTGAGTTGTAAAAAGGTAAGGGACAACTCTTTAAACTACTTCATTATCTTTGTTGAAGAGATCTAACCAATTGCAAGAGGTATGTTACGCGTTTATGTTTTCAGTTAATTAATTGCTATTATATTCTTAAGTCTTCCGCTGTGTACACTATGGTGTCATACATGTTATTATTGTATATCATGTTTCTTTACCTCAACACTATCTAATTCTTTTCCTTTCGAATACTTGAGTGGTATCTCGACTTCCTGTCTGATTAGATTAGTATCAGCACTATCCCTTCCTTCGTTGGTTGAGGATGTGAAATTCTTGAAAGTATTTTTCAAGATATGCATTCTGAATTTCGAGTACTTCTTCCATTGTCATCTCCTCATTTTCTTCTTCAAACATTCTTCTAATAACACATGTTGTACCGCTAACCTGCACTTCAAAACCTTGGCAAGCTAATTGGTGTAGGCTTAACGCATTTATTCCTATTTCGGGTACAAGTGACACACTTGGTATTTCGTATGTTGCTTTTTCAGTTCCTATCAATACGTCTCCTACCGCATGGGTGAAAAGAAAGAAGGATTTGTGGGATTTCGAGTCTACCCCAAAACATCCATTCAATCTTACAAATAATTCTCTATTTGGAGACATATGTTTTGTATATTTATTGCTAACATACCAGATTTGTTTCCAATTGCCCTTGTCCGTTCCTTCAACGAGAAAATCTCCCTTTAGTCCAATTGTGTCCTAGTGTAACTGCACATAGTCATCGTCCATCTTGACTTGATCGTTGGCCATCAGAATTTTGACCATGGGATCATTTGCAACTTGTTTTGAAGGACAATTCTGCCTTGTATGCCCATTTTTTCTGCACACGAAGCACCTTCTTCTTGGGATGCGACTGCTTCGAGGGTTCAAGGAAAGATTCATCATGCCTTCAAGAAAGTTATCATCGAATTGATTCTTGTAATTTATTCTTCGTTGCCTTCCCGAAGCTCTGATACCACTGTTGACATGTGGCCTTCGATATCTCTTCCTCAGATTGTAAGACTTCATGATTTCGATGGAACAAGAGAGTTGAGACAGAAAACTTGTAACAGAAAGTACACAAAGAATGATAGTAGAAACTGAATAAGAATTCGAATATGAAACACATATTTATTACTAATTGAACATGTATTGATGATTGTTTTGATTTACAAAACTCGACCTATATATACCAATTGAATCGGTGCCTTCATGCTTGATAGAACAAAGAGACACACCGATTCACTAAAAGTAAAAGTCACGACCCTTCTAAAACGGTTTATACCGTTATCTATGACCCAACCCAATACTAACTTTGGTTTATACCAAAATTACATAAATACATAACATATATATATATATATATATATATATATATATATATATATATATATATATATATATATATATATATATATATATATAGGGGATAACTTGGCTACAATTTTTGTAGCCAATTGGCTACAATCCTTCATAAAAAATACACTAGCAATGATTCAGGGACTCACAGAAAAGAATCAGGACCCACAAAAATAATCAGGGACCCACATTTTTAGTACAAAATTGTAGCCAATTGGCTATAATTAATTGTAGCTAATATTTTCCCATATATATATATATATATATATATATATTGTAGAGATCTAGTGAGAAGTAAATTCAAATAAGAAGTGGTGAGAAGTGACCAAAATCACGCATTGGAGATGCAACGACTTCCATTAGATGCATTTCTATTTATATAGATGCAACACCTTGAGTTTTGAAAGTTAATTTGATGTATATATGGTGCAAATTGATTTTCATGATTTTGGCACGTGCAGAGGAACAAAAAACAAGAGAAATCATGAAATGCATCTAATATACGTATATGCATCTGATTAAAAGCTAGAAAGCACACTATGGTGCGTTATAATGCATCAAAGATTATAGGGATGCATCTAATTTAGGTCGGTGCATCTCGGATTTCCGGTTATAGTTCTTCTTATTTCTTCTTATTTTAATTAATCTTCTTATTTGATCCTAACTCTATATATATATATAATCTAGATCAAATAAGATCAAGCTTAAAGTTGTTAAAATGAGATCCAACTAAAATTTAACAAGGGACACTCTCCTTACAAGAAAAATAAATTTTCTATTAACTACAACTAAAATTGTTAAAGTTTCGATAGATTTTTTTTTTAAATTTATGAAACCTAGGTGATACACTTTGATTAGAAGTATAATGTGTATCAGGTTTTTGTATGTGTATCAGACTTTGAAATATTTATTAGTATAATATGTATCAGGTGTATCACTAATCCAAACTCATGTATCATTTGGTTATTGGTTGCTAAAATGTTAATTTGTATTAAAATATCATTTTTATATGTATTATTGCTAAAATTGTTATTTATAAATGTTTTATTGGTTTTTTAGACTTGATCTTATTTTTACAACTTTAAGTTTGATCTCACGTTAACTCTTATATATATATATATATATATATATATATATATATATATATATATACACACACACTAAAGTACCCCTAACTTTGCGTTTATAACATTATTGGTTCAACATTGTACTATTGTATTGTAATATATTCGTGCTTGTAAGCGATCCAAGCATAAGTCTATCCAAATATACTAAATCTCATACATAACACGGATATATAGTGATTCAAAGACCTTAGACACCAACATATGTATTTCTTCCTATTTCTAGTCGATCTTTTGAGCTTACTATATAAGTAACATCTTATAAATAAAACGCCCATGCTTCTACGTCGTGTTGCCTTCAAAAATTAATGTTTAGAAACCCATCTACTTTGAGAATTGTTGGAGTGTATGTCCCAGAACAGGGTAAGATAATCAATGTCAGCAGAAACAGATACCACTAGGTGGTTACCGGATATCACTTGGAATCATGTGATCACTTTCCAAAGTAAACTATTCGACCCTAATGCCTGGGTATCACGAATATCTACTTGGGATAAGACCAAATAGAGAATTAGGCACAATTCTATTACCCTTTCGCTAATAAGTGTTTACGTTTTCTGTATATCTTTCATGCATAATCAGATTTCCTATTTATAGGAGGTTACTCTTAGCTAGTCAAATGGAATTATGAGTATTAATAGGCCCATTAATAGCCTCATAATTATCCCCATTATAGTTGTTAGTGGTTACATGACCAATTAAACGTGGTCATTAAGCAGTTGTAACTGCCATTTAGCAGTACTTTAACACTAGCAGTACTTTAACACTAGCAATACTTTCATACCATTAGCAGTACTTTAACACTATCAGTACTTTCATAGTGCTATCAGTGGTTACACTGCTTCAGTGGAATCCACAAGCTTCAGTAGAATCCACAAGCTTCAGTGGAAACACTGCTTATCAGTGGAAACCACAAGCAATACTTTCCACAAGCAGTACTTTCTACTAGCACTACCAATACAAACCACTACAAGAGTCAGGGTGTTCATGGACCTTATGGGTGTACACTCCGTACCTCCTAACCCATTACAAGGTGTGAACTAATCCCACAAGTGCACTAAATTTTCCAATAATCCTCCCCAAATTTAGTTCACTTCCTTTGCATGAAAAATAAACATCAAGCAAAACATGTGCATAAATGAAAATGTCCTGAGGATTGAATTTTCATCTTAGTAAATTACACGTTTCAAATATCCGAGAATCAGGGTGTTCTAAGAATTGAACCCTTCAACCCATTTGAATACCTGAAGATAAAATACACACAAGTTTTCAAACACTTAACAGCTCTGACACTATACAAGCCATGTGTCCATATCCAAATTCATAAATGTTGTAAAAGCTAAAAGTCCAAAGCTTTCTGAAGCGGCAAAACTTCAACATTTACATAGGTGGTTCCTCTTTATTCATGATCCTGCCAAGCACTTTTTCAAAGAAAAATAACCATTAAGAAGTAAAGACTTCATCCTCCTTTCAGCAGGTTCTGAGCACAACCTTGGGATATAAATAAAACATGTGCTCTAGTCCACTGAATGTTCAGCTTTCCACATTGAACTCAGCTCCTAAGTTTCCTCAGGAGGGAGTTGGGTGTCCTAGCATTGAGTGACTAAGTTGTACTTAAACCCATCCCTTTAGCAGACTTTATAACCAAGTCTCTAGGCAGACCCTTCGTCAAGTGATCAGCTAAGTTCTGTTGAGATCTCACAAACTCTATAGATACCACCCCATTCATGATAAGCTCACGAATCATGCTATGTCTGACACCTAAGTGTCTAGACTTACCAGTGTACATTTCGCTATAAGCCTTAGCCAATGTAGCTGCACTATCACATCTGATAGAAATAGGTGCTATAGGTTTAGGCCACAATGGAATCTCAAGAAGCAAGTTTTTCAACCATTCAGCTTCTTTACCAGTAGCTACTAAAGCCACAAATTCAGATTCCATTGTTGAACTGGTGATGCAAGTTTGCTTCTTGGATGCCCAAGAAATTGCACCTCCACTAAGTAGGAATACCCACACTGGTAGACAATTGTCTTCAGGTTACTGATCCAACTTGCATCGATGTATCCTTCCAACACTGATGGGTAACCAGGATATGAGAGACTATAATCCATAGTTCTCTTCAAATACTTCAGTACCCTTTGAACTGCTTGCCCGTGATGAGCACTAGGATTACTAGTATACCTGCTCAATTTTCCCACTGCAAAACCAATATCAGGTCTTGTACAAGTCATGACATACATCAGGCAACCAATTACCCTAGAATACTCAAGTTGAGATACAGCTTTGCCATGATTAGGCATCAGCTTCTCACAAGTATCCATAGGTGTACTCACTGGAGTACAATCAAAGTAATTGAATTTCCTCAGTACCTTCTCAATATAATGAGATTGAGAGATAGAAATTCTTTTACTTTCATGTTTAATCCTTATACCAAGGATAACATCAGCCTCCCCCATGTCTTTCAAGGAGAACCTTGATGACAAAAATTCCTTTGTCAGGTCAACCTGATTTTGGTCAGTGCTAAAGATCAACATGTCATCAACATATAGACAAATGATTACTCCTTTACCAGATTCATCAAATTTGCTACATACACATTTGTCAGCCTGGTTAAGAACATAACCACTAGACAAAACCACTTCATCAAATTTTTTATGCCATTGCTTAGGTGCCTGCTTAAGCCCATAAAGAGACTTAATCAGTTTACACACCTTGTTTTCATTTCCAGGCATGATGAAGCCCTGAGGTTGGTTCATATAAACCTCCTCATCCAATTCACCATTCAAGAAAGCTGTCTTCACATCCATTTGATGAATAATCGGATTTTGAATAGATGCCATAGCAATCAGCAGTCTTATGGTACTGATACGAGCCACAAGGGCATAAGTATCAAAATAGTCTATCCCTGACTTTTGTTTAAAGCCCTGAATGACTAGTCTAGCCTTGAACTTTTTAATAGTTCCATCTACCTTCATTTTCTTCTTGAAAATCCATTTGCAACCCAAAGGTTTGGAACCAGGTGGTAGATCAACCAACACCCAAGTGTTGTTCCCCATGATGGAATCCATCTCATCATTGATTGCTTCTTTCCAGAAAGCAATATCCAGGGACTTCATTGCTTCTTCAAATGTCTTGGGATCATCCTCAACAATGAAGCAATAGGAGTATTGGTCTGAGACCTCATCCCTTGTTCCTTCAACTAAGTATAGTTGAAACTCAGGTCCAAATGACTTTGGAGTCCTGACCCTTTTGCTCTTCCTGAGCACATGTTCAGGTTGTTGAACCACAACCTCATCAGGGACCACTGATGGTTTATCATCAGGGACCTCTGATACACCAGTGTCATGAGTTCCATTAGGAATCCTCTGACTTGGTCTTGGGACTGATAAGAATCTATTCTCATCAAAGTCTGCATTCCTTGATTCAATTATTGAGTTAATTAAAACATGAACATTAGGTTCAATAACATAGAACCTAAAAGCTTTGGAATGCTCAGCATATCCAACAAAGATGCAGTCAATGCCTCTTTCACCCAAAGTCTTTTGCTTTGGATCAGGGAGTCTTATAACAGCCCTACAACCCGGACCACGAGATAGTTCAGTTGGGTTTCCTTTTAGTCCCGAGTTCATAAGGGGTAACCTTGTTCCTTTTGTTGGGAACCCTATTTAATAAATAGCAAGTTGTTAACATAGCTTCACCCCAGAACCCTTGACTCAGTCCTGAAAAGGTCAACATGGAATTAACCATCTCCTTCAGCACCCTATTTTTCCTTTCGAAAATACCATTTTGCTGAGGAGTATAAAGGCGATCGTTTCATGGATTATACCAACAGACTGAAAATACAGAGTATCCATGTACTCACCTCACCTATCCGTCCTTAATCTTTTGATCAAAGACCCAAGTTGTAATTCAACTTCAGTTTTAAACACTTTGAATTTATCTAATGCTTCATCCTTTGTATGTAACAAATAAACATAACAAAACCTAGAAGCATCATCAATAAACGTCACAAAGTACTTCTTATTTCCCAAAGAAGGAGTGGCATGCAAATCACACAGGTCACTGTGAATAAGCTCCAAGACCTTAGTCTCACGACTAACACCCTGAAAGGGTTTCTTGGTTATCTTGGTCAACATGCAAGTTTTACACTTTTCAGTGTCCATGTCAAAAGCTGGGATCAACCCATCCTTAGACATGTCTTGCATTCTTTTATAGTGTACATGGCCAAGTCTTGCATGCCATAGGATAGAGTCAGTCTGGTTATATGTGGTCACAAAAGCTGAAATAACACTGTCAGTGGTAATATTAAGCCTGAACATTTGATTACATAAATAACCAAAACCAATAAAAACACCATTCTTAGAAAGCACAAATTTATCAGACTCAATAACTTGTTTATATCCATGATTATTCAATACACTACTTGAAACCAAGTTCTTCCTTATATCAGGAACATGAATAACATTAAACAAAGTTACAATCTTTCTAGAACTAAAATTAAGATCTACACAACCACGACCATGCACCAAGGTTGTTGACTCATTTCCCATGTGAAGAATAGAACCATCATTCGGTGACTCATAAGTCTTGAACCAGCTTCTATCTTTGCACACATGAACTGTTGCACCAGAGTCAACCCACCATGCAACATCATCATCCTGCACATAATGAGATTCAGATACATATGTAACATAATAAATCTGAAAAGAATTATTAACCATATTCGACCTTTCAGGTGAGTTGGAAGAACCACCACTCCCTGAACCATTAGTGCCTGATCCATTGGCTTTACCACCAACCTTAACACCCTTGCAGTCCCTTTTGATGTGACCAGTTTTGCCACATTTCCAACAAGTAGGTGTTGCCTTATTGTTAGGATCTGCCCTTGTGTTGTCATGATATTTGTGTTTTCCTTTGTTGTCATTGTACCTGGTGGAGGTATTATGCTCCACCATATTGACAACAGATGCACCAGTAGCATTGCTACTCTTTGGCTTGTCATTATCCTGCATCTTGAGAGATTCCTCAATGCGCAGATGACTGCCCAACTCAACCACAGTTAACTCCTCTTTCTTATGTTTCAAGGTATGCTTAAAATCTTTCCAAGAAGGAGGGAGTTTGTCAATGACACATGAGACTTTAATGGCTTCATCCATGTTCATATTTTGTTGTGTAAACCTTCCAAGTATTCCAAGAAGTTCATTGTATTGTTCCATACTTGGTCTTGAATCAGTCATTTTGTAATTTGTGAAATTACTAACAAGAAACTTCTTACTTGATGCATCCTCAGCCATATATTTGGCATCCAAGGAATCCCACAGTTCTTTGGAAGATTCAAAGTTCTGATAAATATCAAACAGAGAATCAGACATACCATTGAGAATAAGACCTCTGCATATGTAGTCATCATTCTCCCATTTGCTCCTCCTCCTAATCTGCTCAACCGTAGCATCATCCCCATCATCGGGAATTGGAGTAGTCAGCACATAAACTACACTCATGCTTGACAAAGAAGAAGTGCATCTTCTTTTGCCACCTCCTAAAGTCCACCCCTTCAAACTTATCAAGCTTGGCAAAGTTTGAAGCCATGTGTTTCATTGCAGCAGCAGCCATTGATTATGACAAATAGTTTACTTTGATTGTTGGAGTGTATGTCCTAGAACAGTGTAAGATAATCAATGTCAGCAGAAACAGATACTACTAGGTGGTTACCGGATATCACTTGGAATCGTGTGATCACTTTCCAAAGTAAACTATTCGACCCTAATGCCTGGGTATCACGAATATCTACTTGGGATAAGACCAAATGCAGTTAGAGAATTAGGCACAATTCTATAACCCTTTCGCTAATAAGTGTTTACGTTTTCTGTATATCTTTCATGCATAATCAGATCTCCTATTTATAGGAGGTTACTCTTAGCTAGTCAAATGGAATTATGAGTATTAATTGGCCCATTAATAGCCTCATAATTATCCCCATTATAGCTGTTAGTGGTTACATGACCAATTAAACATGGTCATTAAGCAGTTGTAACTGCCATTTAGCTGTACTTTAACACTAGCAGTACTTAAACACTAGCAGTACTTTCATACCATTAGCAGTACTTTAACACTAGCAGTACTTTCATACTGCTATCAGTGGTTACACTGCTTCAGTGGAATCCACAAGCTTCAGTGGAATCCACAAGCTTCAGTGGAAACACTGCTTATCAGTGGAAACCACAAGCAGTACTTTCCACAAGCAGTACTTTCTACTAGCACTACCAATACAAACCACTACAAGAGTCAGGGTGTTCATGGACCTTATGGGTGTACACTCCGTGTGAACTAATCCCACAAGTGCACTAAATTTTCCAACAAGAATGAAATACATAAGCTTCCTCTCAAGTCAAGAGGGTCATCTTGGCTTCTGATTTCACTTCTAAGTTTGTATGTTTAGTTAACATAAAGGTTGTGTTCGTCATACTCTCTAGGATCTCATTTTCACTGCGAAATCTATCATTCCTACCTACTAAGTTCAGTTACAATTAATAAATCTATGATTTCTCATGGCATGCCACCCTATTGTGAATTCCTTCGGAACACTGTTAAAAGATACTCCCTTCAATCAAATTAAGCAATAACTAAGGCTACACCCTGACATTTTTTAAATCAAGCACTTTTTATATTCTAAAATCTTTATATAATAACCTCATACTCATAAATATTCAAGTTGCGCAAAGCAATGCTTTATATACTGAAAATAAGCAGCAAATGTTAACATCTTAAATGTTTTCCACACTAATGTTAAAATATAAGAATTAGTGAAAATTTGCGAAAAAAAATGCTTGGGGTAATCCCAACCCGAACTGTTTCATCCTGCACAAAATTCTTATTTTGACTCACCTGTTTTGCCATCTCTAGAGTTCTAGTTGCAATTTTGAATGGTTACTGTTTTTGACCCGTTTTGAATCTTTTATCATGCTACCTTGCGTTACGCTACGCTACTGTTACAAAGAAATGATTATTATTTATTAAGGTTCTACAGCTATTTTCAATCCTTATAAAGTTGTATATTTTTCACAAAAACATATTAAACAAGAGAAATATGCGCACAACTATAATGTAATACTTCAAGCTTTTACACAACATGAAAAATTGGAGAATAACATATATCTTCAAACTTTGAGTTATATACAAACTCTTAATAAAATCCTTTTTTTTGAGTTATTTTTGAGGAAAAACTATTCTTGCATGGGAATTATGATTCTCTAGGTCAAAACCGTCAATTTGATCTTTATCTTGGCACAGACTATTGGGATACAATATATATTACAGACCCATATTTGGAACATGCCCGTGAGATAATACACCTAGCCTCATCAGATGACATGTGTGTGCCTCATAAACACATGTCAAGGAAATCCTTTCCTTTCAAGTTTAGAACTACGGTTATTGGATATCACCAAGTATGAAGGTCAATTTGAATCACTATTCCTCGTATATCGCATACATTTTGGAAATAAAACAATCAGGTTAGCATTTTAAATATCTTTGCTGATTTGAAAAAACTTTCGTTGACTAATCTTATTTTTTTGGGCTGAAATAGATATGAAGATGACATGTATGATCAAATATGGTATCCATGGTTAACAGATGCTGACACTTATACAGTAATAAATTCTGGTTTAGTTTCTCCTGGACTATCAGATGAAGAAAAAGTACGATTAACAGTAATGAGCAATGCCGTTACAGCTAAAAACTCCACGCGGAACTTAATGTACATATTGTATGGCGATGCTGCTAATGATTTTATCATCTACTTTCACCTTGCTGAAGTAGAGATACTAAAAAGCAACAAGACAAGAGAATTCAACATTTATCTTGGCTGAAACGACTTGTTTGGACCAATTTCTCCCTCAACTAGCATAACCACCCTAACCAATAAATCTCCTTTTACTGGTTCGACTAGTTATAGGCTTGATTTTAATCAAACCCGAAATTCAAACCTCCCTCCGATAGATAATGCGGTAGAGGTTTATAGAGGGAAGCATCTCCTACAAAACCAAACAGAAGAGTGTGATGGTAAATATATACTATACAAAACTGGACAGAAGAGCCTGACGCTAAATTAAACATTGTAACATTTATTAATATTTTTTCTTAATCTAATTGCTATGATTAGCTTTTGAAATTGGGAATACCAAGGCAACATATGGGTTAAAAAGAAACTGGCATGGAGATCCATGCTTTCCACATAAATTTCTTTGGAATGGTCTTAATTGCAGTTACAAGAATCCTAAGGCATCTAGGATCATATCTTTGTACATACTTCTTTTAACAAGCATCACTGAGTAATGTTTCCGTTTTATTACAGTTGAAAATAATAACAAATTTAATGTAGGAAGCTTTCCTCTTGCGGATTGAGTGGAGAGATAGTTACCGCGTTAGCTAATTTCACTATGATAGAATCATTGTAAGTTCATTCTTAGATATTTGGAGTTGTTCATGTTGCACAGGTTCGTATTGAAGCCAATTCTTCTGTAATAGACCTTTGTAGTTTGACATGGCTCAGTTTGACAGTTAAACGACCCTTTTTGACCCAGCCCATATCCATAGTCTGTTTACAGGCTTTTTACATAAACATAATAAGTAAAATACACTAAAGTACCCTTATAATTTACTTCTATAACATTAAGTCTAACAATCATCCCCCTAATGTTATAGACATCCATTCCAGCAGCTTTTCCTTCATGTGATGACCACGAAGTCATCTTTCTCTGATGTGTTTTCTTCATTCTTTTGATCAGTCACCTGATCACCATCCGTTTCTTTGTCGCCTTATAGGATTACACCAAACCGAGTCTCTCCTCCTTGAACATTCTTAAAACATTCACGTGTGTAATCTTTTACGACTCGTAGCCCACTTGACCCAACGTGTTCTTGTGGGTTCCCTTCCTTGGCATAATCACAACCAACTTCAACCTTCTTGGTCTCTTCATACTTTACAAGTTCTTCCTTGTACTAGGCCCTCAAAGTCGTTTCATAGTAACACTTCACCAAATCAATGGTTCACTTATAGCATTCCTTCAAATCCTCATCATGTTCTTTGGTTAATCCATGTATTATAGCAACATCCTTCCATTTGTTCCCTAAAGAAGCATTTAGATAGCCTCCCATGCTATCTACCATTTTGTAAAGACCCAATAAATCATTCTTTACACATCCTACGATCGGTGGTAACGGTTCCAACACATCCCGTCTAAGGTATACTAAGTAAAACCATTTAAGCATATCTTCGAACCTTTAACTAAGTATATTCCAATTCTCATACACAAGTTTGTCGTCCTTTATTAAATCGAGAAACGATATAAACCTTTGAAAAGAGCTTACCTTGATCGCATACAAAGTTTCATTTACACTTATGTAATCATCGTCCAAGTAATCTTGTACCATATTTCTGTCCCATTTGAGTTCTTCTAGTCCCTTGATGAGTGGACACGCGTCTTTGGGATCTATTGAATCGAAATACTCCTCAAGATACTGGTTTTGCTTTGCAATCATACCTTCTGTGTCAACATTGAACCCTTTTATTTTTCCATAATCATTTTCACCATCGTAAACTTTCTTGTCTTCTCCAAACATGTAAGAGATTCTACACTTGTCGTGTCCATACGTGATCACCAATTATATCCCATGTCTTATCCTACCCTTTAGTCATGAAGCGTGTCTAGGTGATGTAGCGAGCAATCTTTGGTGTCTTGGCCATGGATTTGGTCATGTATCATTAATTTTTTCTACTTCGCCGTGACATGTTAGTAATGACAACTCACCCTTAACCATTGTCGTGTCTACCCATATTGCCTTCGAGAATTGTTTAGTCCTTAACTCTAGTGGTGGAGATTTGTGTAACCGCCAAGCTTATGATAGAATACATGCTATGACTGTGCGTTGAGTGATCACCCTGAAATTGGCACTTAGAATAGTTGAGAGATTTGAGTGTTTTATTCCCATTTTGTGAGGTGTTCGACTTTGTTTTATTCTAGCATAAGGGATTTGTAAACTTATATTTTTTAGGTAATGGGAGATATCATTTTAGGAATCTATCTCATAAGGTCTACTTGAGGGAAAGTAGAGTTCAAGTGGGGGGATATTTGAAAACATCAAATAGTCCTGAATATTAAGTGTCAATTTCCCCCGATAATGCTCGTATGTTATATCATTTATATGGATTTACGCTTGTTTTCCTCTATATTTCACTTTCAGGTAAATTACGAGCATTAGAGCTAATGAGACGCGGATTTGGAGAGTTTATTGAAGATATATGATAGTATGCCCATTTTGAAGTAATTACGGCGTAACTCTTCTGTTAGAATCGATGCTCGAGGTTGTTTAGACCTTATCTAGGATTATCAATAAAGCACAAATAACAATGAACAATATATATGCACAACGGAATAAATCAAACTATCATTGTTATTATTAAGGTTTCTTCGTCATCATCATGTGTTCTACAAAACACATCCACAGCCCCAATCCTAGATGATCAACTCTAAGACGGTTACACAACAGGGATCAATGATCCTTGGGTCTAAACACTACAAGTCGACTATCACCTAGTCTAGGCGTTTACATACTCACGCCCTAGACCTACACACGCACACCTTTGTCTGATGTTTACATTGTTTGACACACATAAAACCTAATTCCCTATATCTCTTTATATAATAGAGATACTAGGGTTATAAATGACTACAGGGGACTAGATAATAAATACTTCTTTACCAAGTAGGTCCCTTGTCTTTCTTTGTCTTCAATAGTCCTTCATCTTTCATGTATTTTGTCTTATCAGCTTAAATATAATTCCCAACAATCTTCCCCTAGTTGATAATGACAAAACCAAATAAGCACGAATAAATATGTCATGAAAGATAAACAAACTTCCCCTTAAACATGCAATATCACCAAGGATCTTCAAGTTGCAAATCTTCTATGTAATGCCTTCTTCCCCTTTTTGTCATAATCCACTAGGAGACGCTAAGTAAAAGCAACTTTGATTCCAACCACCACAAACCAATATTATACGACTAATCCATCCTTCTAATGCCTCAAGATACCCACCATGAGGATCACCAAAAAGCTTGCTAAAAATGAAATTAAGGCAAAAGAAATCTGAACCAGGAGTATAAATACCAACAAGTAGTAGTAAAAATCTTCCCCTCGAATGATACATGTTTAACCATAAGAACTTGTCGAATAACTAACCACCATGGTCACAAATACGTTGTAGTTCCAGCCATGAAGAACATAGTACCAGCCAAAATACTAATAAAGATGACTATAATCGCATTTGAAACCAAGTAGTAGTAACATGAAGAATAGTTCTTTGGTTAAATAGTAGAGACCATGTAAAAAGTGAAAAACTTCCCCTGAATATGAACATGATATCTACTTCAAGCAATGTACCTGACCAAATAATAAAATCATCATTATTAAACACCTGGTCTTGAATCATTACCAACCGTGTGTGTAATCTTGTGTGTGTCTTCTAACATCCTTCATACCATCTGAGAATCAAATCAACTGTGACTAACCAAACTAGTAGCTGCTAGACAAATAAGTCACAATATTCCATGCACACAAATATGAATATGAATAAAAAAATCAGTATACTTTGTAGCCTCCATCCATATACATATTAGACCACCTAAACTTTGTCAATCACACTTATACCCCACGTAACCAGCCCATCAATGTATGGTCAATTAGATCATGCTCCTACCGTCCATATACCATGCTCATGAATACGTACCTATTTCAACATTAGAACCATGTATCTCCAACCCATAATTATTCTTGAACATACCATACAATAGACAACTTGAAGTGAAAAGCCATGAAAACCCATAGACTTTAGTACAACCTGCTTGAATATAAACTGTTAAAATACACCAACTGCCACAAACCAGTGTTAATCAGTAGAAGCCAAGCGAGCAGTTGAGTAAAACGCAGCAGGGGTAACAAGTTAAGTAGCAGTGGTTTTGAGAAAAACTAGCCGTGGTTACCAACGTGCAGCAGTGGAAATCGAGTACTAGGAGTGATAACCAAGTAACGTAGCAGTGGTAACTGACCGTACATCAGTGGAAAGCAAAGGACGAGCAGTGGTAATCTCGCATAACTAGCAGTGGAAACCACGAAGCTAGCAGTGGTAACGTTGCAACGTAGCAGTTGTGATACATAGCAGCGTTTATCATCGCTAGTAATACTCCATTGCACACCCTAGTACCTGAACTCACGCTTCCCTTGTAGTCCAAACCAAAAAGTAGCAGCATATGATAGTAGCACAACAACATGCATATTAGTTTGAATCAGTTCCATCAGTAAGCAGCAGATACGTTGAGTTCGTGAAGGCAGCCTCTCTCAGCAGCAGTTTTCGACAGCCTATATCTTTTAATTGAGAGCTCATATGGAAGATCCCTCTGGTGAAAAGTTAGATAGGTATATAGAGAATGTCCACCAGAAATTTCTTCCTGATCCAACGGTTACGAAAAAGTTATGACCTGCTGAAAACTGACCTGAAGAAGCATTACGAAAATTGAACCAGTTGCGAATTTTTCTTCCTCATCAAGAAACCTTGTGAAATCCTAGATATCAAGAGCCACCCGATTTGATACCACTTGATGGATCTGGACACACACCTTGTGTCACTGATATTTTGTATTATATTAATAAGCACGCGGAATTTACTTAGTAATACTTAGAAGATGGATTGTATGATGTATTATAAGTGAACACAGATTAAACACAAAACTAAGATCCAATATTATTAATGAATAATACGAGTGATCTTGCTTATCACGAGGGTTACACCTTGAAGCCTTTGTGAATTATACGTATGTATGTAAGTTAGTTAAGACAATGACCTAGGACCTCCTTGTGGAAACGTAGAGGGGGGGTGAATACGTTACCGTTTAAAAACTTTAGATCTTTAGTATCAAATCGCTTATGAAGCTTGTTATAATATGAAAGTACCAATTATTGTTTGTGACTAATATAAAGCATGGTAAACCAAGTTGTCACACAATCATGAACATCAAACCACATCACAAACAATAGTATAGTGCAAGTATAAAAGTAAAGAGATAAAGAAAGGAAAGTGCAAACCGAACACGAGGATTTATAGTGGTTCGGTCATGGATCTCCTTTCCGCCCTACTCCACTCCCCGAGTACCCAACTCGAGAGTTACTTCACTAAATCAACAAGCTCCCTTCTCGGCGGAGAAAACCTTACAATCGCCGCTATTAAACACACTTTTTCGGTACAAAGCTAAATAACGGGTTCTAGTTCGAGGTAGAACCAACCTAACGTCGCCTATACAATATTTCCGACACTAAGCTAGATGTCGAGTTCTTTTACAAGGGTACAACCACTCCCAATATGTTTTATGGCCCAACATAATAAACCTTGTGTTTTATGGCACAAACACATAAACCATCTAATCTAGTTTGGTGAAAGTGTTGTTATGATGCAATGATGTTTACACTAATGATCCATGACACAAATGTCTAATGGATATGAATAACTACTTCTAAATGAACTTCCATTGATAGGAAGCCTTCATGATGAAGATCACAAGTTCCCTAAACTTCTTGTGATAGATCTTCAACTTGTGGTGAGTGGGGATGGCTAGATCTCCAAGCTTTCCTTGGTTGATCAAAGAGTATGCTTACAACAAAGATGAATGTTAGAAGCATTATGATCATGATCATTAGGGTGTTTAATGTATGTTACTACATTGTTAATGATTGATCTAAATGTATGCAAGAAGGTGGAGAAGATGTGCTTTTAAGTGGTGAAGAAATGGGAAAACAATGGGCTTCTATTTATAGCCAAAAGTGGACAGGAGCGTCCACGGACCACGGACCCCTTAAAAGGGTTCCGTCCTTTATCCAATTTGGTACCGTGGGTACCTGACAGAAAATCTAAAAAATCTTTCTTCAAATCTTTCCAAGATATTACCAAATCTTACTAAGATTACATTTGATATATTGAGTATCAATCTAACCAAAATATTCAAGTGATCTTCCAAGGATTTCAAAGATGATGCATGACATGATGTAACATGTATTTCCATTTTTAGATTAAAAAGTTTATCAAGGTAAACTTGTAAAATGTATTATGTAACTAGTTAATAAAATGTCTGGTTACCTTTTGTAAAAAGTGCTTGTCAAATAAAATATATTTTGTCAAGTGTAAGTAAACTTTAGTATTTGTATGAAATACTTGTGAATGCAAAATGTAAAATGAGGTTCGAAATAGAATGGTTAACCTATTAAAATACTTAGTGACTCTAAACGTATTTTAAACATTCTAAATGATTTGTTAATGGGTTTGATCATAATGCCACATAACAAACATGTGCGAACCTGTGTTGTAACATATGAGGACTTGAGACATCGAGAGGTGTTGAATGTATGTTGAGACAAAGTGTGATTACAAGTAACTTGTACATTTTACGTTATGTATTACAAGTTACATGTTTGTCATCAATCAAAACAAACGAGACTGTATAGATTAAATATCGTAATATTTGCACTAACAATCTCCCCCTTTTGATGATGACAAAGATATGTAAACGTAATAGAAAGTAAAATGTAAAAGGTTACTTGTATCCTTACTACCTTTACATTACCTTCTCCGTTTACACTCTTCTCCCCTTTTGTCGAAACAAAAAGGGCGTGTCCTTGGAGTTTAACTTTATTTCTCCCCAAAAAGGCGAGCTTGCATCATCCCTAGTGAAGTTAAATCGTCCACTTCAATCCGTCCCTTGTTTGGTAGCGGATCCATGGATCAAATAAAGAGGCTTAACCTACATCAAGGTTAGTTTTATGCAACAAAAATTATGAGAAATATATGAAAAAGAAAAATGCATAGCAATGTTAGCCTATTTTCTCCACTTTTAATCGAAGCACAAATGCTTGTTGAAAAGTGAGAATGATGCTAAATGCGTGCATGCTCCCCCTTGACGGTTGCTCCCCTTGTTTGAGGCGTCAGGGTATGATTAAAACCTACAAAACAAATATTAGTGCAAAACTATATTCGTCATTGGACGAGTAAGTGTTATACAACAAAGTGTGTATAAGATGCATTTAGTAAATTCTTGACGGAAGCTCCCCTTGCTCTAGGGCGTCAAGATGAACCTTCAAAATAAATATTAGTATAATAGAAACTTTGTCTTTAGACAAATATGTCATATACAACCAAGTGTATGGACGATGCAATATGAGTGCTTAAAGGATATTCCTCCTTGTTCTAGGGTGTCAAGAAGCACCTAAAATAAGAAAAATAATTGATGCAAACTTCATCCTTAGATGAGTAAGTTATATACAATCGAGTGTATATGATGATGAACCTACAATGAGAAACATTAGTGCAATATATTTCATCTTTTTCACAAAGAAAAATAAGATGTATATATGTGATAAATGATATAATCAAAGATCTCATGAAGTGTAGTCTCCTAATTACAATCATAAGAAAAGTGAGAATGTAATATGATAAAAGCCTACAAAATAATTCCTAGAAAGAAGATATGAAGTCTCCTACCGGGTGTGCCACTAGTGGTGCTAGTGTTGGTGTCGGTTTACTAGTAGGATTCATGTGGTGATGGTAGATGACTCAAGATTTACAAAAGTAAGTTTTCGCTAATCCATGGTGGTGATGATTAGTGAAAGTGGTGATGGAAGGTGGTGGTGATTAGGTAAGAAGCTATTAAGGAGTTAGAAACTCGTATGTATAGCAAATATAAAAATATGAACTCATGCAATCCTTTCGTAATGTCAAGTGACCAAAGCCAAAAAAATATATGAATGGACATTGCATTTCAATGATGCATAAGGGTTATGATTTGAATGATTTATTGATGCTAACAACCTATTGTTTTGAGCAAGTTCTCATATGCTTCAACCCAAGAGTAATCAATAATGCGTTCTATCTAAGAATATTATAATGAAGATACCAAAAGATATAAAAGTGATGAAGATAAATTCGTTCATTGATTGACACGAATTATAAAAATGACCTATTCTAGGTGACAATGGGAAAGGTAGTATTAGCATGGTTTTGACCAACATGGATGATTATCACTTTGAAAAGAAGTGAAGACAATATGGAAAATACTAATAATGAGTACCTATATGAGGATGAGAATGACATCATATGAGTGAGAGTTGGATGGACCAACGTGTTGGAGATGGCTGTTTTGATTAATATATCGTTTGCACTGACAATGACATGCATGATAAGCGAGAAAAGGATAAGATCCTATGATGGTGTTCTAGATAGTGAAGTTGTAAGGTGCTAGTTTAAGGAAAATCCTATATGTGGAGATGAAGACGTTTTGTAAAACACATGATGCGTTTTTCACTTGATGAGGTATTGATGCGAAAAAGGTTGAACTAGTTGTGGTTTCATGAACCGGTTTTAGCTAAGTGGTGTTTACCTATGTGTTGGTATTGTAGAGTCTAAGAGACATTAAATTTGACAAAAGACAATTATGTGAATGGATTTCTCTCCCCTTAATTGGTGGACATCCAACATAATGTGTAATGTATCAAATAAGGAATGACAACAAAGTGTTTAGGAGGTTATTTGGGTTAACGAAAGAGATGAGCTTAGTGATGTTTTTCCGGATGATGGTTAGCATACAATGAACTTCATCCTTAAAGTCACGTACCTCTTCTCGATTAATACGAGATGATCGTATGATGAGGCATGTGGTTTCCTAATAGGAAGTGAAGAGGATTAGAGTATTGTTATAACTAAATAATGATGGAGGTGATTTTTGGAAAGCGGAAGCAAAAATGAGATTTGGAAAGAGGTCGGTTGAAAGACAAAAATGCAAAGCCAACCATCTAGAACTTAATTCTATATGCTTTTAAACTATATGCAAGTGTAGGGGTCCCATAAAGCATAGTACTAATCTACGTAGCAATAAACGGGATTATACAAAATGAGCATATAAAAGTTAGAACCAAGTGAGATAACAAATAATTTGTTATCAACCTACAAAACAAATTTGTTAGTGACAAAAGATGTTAACATGATAGAAATCAAGTGATAACATATTATATAAGCAAAAACAACACATTGCACTTAGTAGACAAGAAATCACTGCACAAGATAGCATCAAAACAATCATATTATGCAAGAATGTGATTTTATTCAAGACATTTCATTATGAGATTGTTTTGTCGTTAGACTTAGCCACTTAAGTATACTTGGATATACAATAATCTATGTGATTAATTTGTAAGATAAAAAGCTTCTAAAAGTTTGTCATACCAAAAGCACTTTGACAGATTATATGTGCACACGTAGCAAACAAATAGTGTGACAAGAAGCAAAAGAAACAAAATGAAAGATTCATGCAAGCCATGTTTAAGACATAACAATTTGGAGCATGTATCATTTGGATCGTACTACACATAGATGTAATGAATGCCAACTAATAGCTTTCAAACACAAATATATCATATCAAAATTATCACGTATCAAAATGGCATATTATGAGTTCATAATTAACATGTGAATCATGCTAAAAATAATTCAAAAGTAAGTATCATGCAAATAAAGTTTAGGTTTAAATGTTTAGTAGCATGAAACAAGAATACAAGCATTATGAAGATAAAACCGTACAAAGGTTTACACATTTGACTAGTTATCAAACACTAAGATAATGTCAAGTCAACTTATCGTATTAAACAAGAACATGTAATCAACACATGTAAGTGCAATGCAAGTGGTTTTACTAAGGTTTACACATTTGACTAGTTATCAAACACTAAGATAATGTCAAATCAACTTATCATATCAAACAAGAACATGTAATCAACACATGTAAGTGCAATGCAAGTGGTTTTAAAAGAAAAGTCATATATGCTACTTGTTTGATTAGTATTCCTAAGGCGAGGCAAACTATCAATGTTTTAACACTTACTTTAGGCAAGTATAGGAATATAGATTTTTCAAGTTGGAGAATGAATATGAGACTATTACTAGCGGTGCTCAATTAAGGCTAAACACGACCATTTTTACGGGTGATTCCACATACCCAACTTCTCTCTAGGAAGCAATTCAACCGTTAGGTCAAATTGAGTTTCTAGTTCAATAGGTTCTCCAGTAGTCATTCTCATGTTAGAAAGATGGGAACTCCTACTTTTGCATATTAAAGTGCATAAAAGATGATAGTTTACCAATACTTGGCTTAATGTGACTTAACTAATATTCAATATAACTAGGGTGATGAAGACGTCATGTTATACACATGAATTTTAACAATGGTGTGTTTGATAAACAATGTGTTTTAATCTTGTGTTTAGAATCTAAAGTTGTTCAAATTACACAGCTAATTGTATGATCTAATGGATGACATCTTTTATGTTGAGTTGAAGTGTGTACTTTAAATGTGAATTGATCATCTAAGACTAGAGAATATGTTAAACTAAGAACGTTCTCAAGAAAGCTCTTTGGAATTTTATTTAACAAGAATCTAAATGAGGTTACCAACTTCAATAGATCATGTGTATGTTCTAAAGATGTGTAGTTTTAACCTTGGATGTGCACAAGGTTTGAGCAAGGTTAGGTTATGATGTACGCTTGAAAGGAAATAGATACAAATAGTATCTTTCAACAAATGAGATTATCCCATGGGATAAAGTTATCATGCTTATGAAAACAAGTATGACAAGATGAATTGGATATGCTAGTTCATAGAACTTGTAGATGTTTGTTTCAAGATCATTTAGCCAATGAGGTGTAATGAAATCTCTTGTAACACAACTATTTATGTCGCAAGAATAATGCATAGGATATACAATATCCTTTTAACAAGATGAAATCTTAGCATGAATCTTAGTCATAATGTTCTTCAAAACATCATGTTTTCCTAAATGAAGATATGAAGCCAAAGTGTTTGAATCGGATAGTCCCATCTAAATAAACTTGGTCTCAAGATTATATTCACTAGATGATGACAAGAGGAATTCACTCGAGTTTCTTATGTATACTCCTCAAGAGTCATTGTTGCTTGGGGTGTATGATGTTGGCTTTGAGATTGCATTTTAACATATGTTGTTAAAATGTTGATTTGAGGTTTAACGAAATTTATGCAGAAGTTTAATGACAAAGTATTACTAATACTTTGATAATTTGTGAAGGTAGTACTACTTGTACCTAGTGGAAATTGACAACAATTACCAAGAGCACCATGCTTATTTGATAGTTGAGGTTCTAGCCATAATGAATTATCTAAGTCCTTATATGTGGGAAGGAATGTTTGAGTTTGTTCAAGCGTGCATTTGATTCAGTACAAGTGTTGGACACAAGGGCTTTTTGAGCAATACACTTAACAAATTCAAATGATGGTAAGGATGGTGGATTGGTTGATCTAGGTGGTAGGTTTTCTAGTGTGTCTAAAAAGGATGTGGTGATGTAGGGGTTTGTTGTGCTATGTGAATACTTAGGTTGATTGTCCATAGATGTTGAACATAAAAAGTACGGATACTAATTCTTATGGTTCATTGGTTGCTACAACTAGTGGGTGAAGTGCTTGAAGCTTTGGTTATGTCTATGAAGCTTAGGGGTTGAGGTATAGGTTCACCTTGAAAGGGGACGTTTGATTTAAAGGATGCTCTTGGAAGATCATGAGCAATACTCTTAATGGTGCCAAAAGATGGAAGAGGGATAGTAGGTGTCAAAGAGGGATAAGTGGCACAATGGGTTGTTTGTTTTGGATAAGTGTTTCAACATGTGTTGTTAAAATACTTGGGTGTTGATTTTTAGGATATGACTTTTAATGACTACAATCGTAAGTCGCATATACTTGAATATTTCGGATGAAATACTTAAGTTGTCAATCCTAATTTGTTGAGATTATAAAGCTTAGATTGAACTCAAGTATAACAAGACTTGATAGTATGTCTTTAACATACGTGTGAGTTATGACTTTATGTAAATACTTATCGTCTTGAAGGATGACACATTATTTTCATGTTAACCAAGTGAGGCAATACATGTAGATACAAAACAATATCTATAGTCATATGATAGACTTGTGTATGATACCTTTGCAAATAATGAGTCCAGATTTGTTAGTCTCGGTAAGTCATCTAAGTCATCCGCAAACGGGTGAGGAGATGTTGGTGGGTAATGAGTCTAAGGATGAAGAGTTCAAGTTAATGTAGTAACAAGATCGAATGCTAATCCTAGTGGTTTTCTTAAGTGTCTTATTTGAGGTTAAGGATTTAGTCATTTTGACTTTGCTTTGAGAAATGCTAAGCTTAAGGAAAAGTAACTTGATGAAGGTGTGAAAATGACCATTCTGAATGTGTCGATTTATGGAACTAAGGATTCATGCACTTGATGTTAATTCATACAAAGATAGTAGTTTCTAATGAGATGGAAGTGTCTAAGATCATGTCAAACATCCTAAGTTAATTCATTGAGGATGTGTTGAGTGAGGTATGAAAGATATGCATTAACAACTATCCTAGAAACAAAATTTGGTAATCTAGATTGCGAGATTTAGTAAAATTAAACAACTTACCTGTAGAATCCACGGCACCATTTTTCGCACAGGCGGAACCCTTAATTTGGTGCCGCTGGTCCCGCCTGTGAACGGCGGTACCAAAATGCATAACAGACGGTACCAAATTTTTGGTGCCGTCTAATCCGTGGACACCAGAAAACTTCACAGACCCATTTTTTTGGTGTCGGGGAGTTTTCGAAAACAATTTTTGCTTAAAACATGTGACATTAATCATTTCTAGTTAGGAAAAGTCAATAACACATATACAAACATAGTGGAGCATAGACTTTGACCAAGGGCTAACGATTTTCACATATAAGTGAAAATGGGTAAAATTGATAACACCCGTGTGTTATCCCCTGCATGAACCGGTTAGCATACATCAATGTTTTAAGTTAGTTTATCATCCTACGAAGTGAAAACATATAAATTACATCATACAACATTGTTTTTGTCCTTGTACCAAACACTCTCTTAAAACCTTCATTTTTCAAAGTACTTGACTAATTTACTTAGTACTTATTGCTAAGTGAGTTATGACATTTCATAAGTTATGCGAGATGTTAGTATAACCTATGCAAATGAAGTGATCTAATTCTACAAGCGATGGTAAAACAATTTTCCAACTTAGTGCACAAAATCTATCAAATAACCTATTGTGCATAAACAAGAAATCGTCAAACAAGCGAATAAATAACATGGCAAGATTGACACTTATATTATGCAAACAAACAAGTGTAAACAACAATTTGAAAAGTAAGCAAGCAACATATATGCAAACAACATAAACAAGTGGTCATTTAGCATAGCATAACAAGAAAGACACTTTTTGTCATTTTGCGTTTAAATATGACGATGTATACCAAGCTTGATTAGTTTCCTTTAAACATATTACCAAATTATTTAGTTTCAAAGGAAGTTGTATCAAAGTTCTAAGAATACCAACTTAAATTGCTTGATTCAAAAATTTGAGTTTTTATGTTAAAGCGAAACTCAATATTTTAGACATACTGTAGTATTTGGTATATTTCACTTATTTAAAATTAGACTCAGGCTATGAGAGTATTTTTAAATGAAAGTAGACTCAATTCCCTTTAAAATAATAGGTGGCTCGACTCAAATGCGGACTTACGGTTAATTAGTTATGATTTTTGAAGTTGCCCAAAAGCATCTGTACACACGGATTCCACGGAACCAAATAAAGGGATCCGCCCTTTATAAGATGTGGTGCCGTGGTCCTCAGGCAATTCACCAAAACTAGTATTTGACATAGAGAAAACGTGTGTGACTTACTAGATTTCATAGTAAACATATAATACACATATTTAACAACATATCTACTTGTGTAACTTATCTTAAACATTTACGGAGGTGATTTTTCAACAAAATTTATAGTTATCCCAAACACTCCTTTAAAATCATATTTCTTCGTAAATTTTCTATAAGCACACAATACAATACTTACTAGTTCTTTCAACAAACTTTTTATTTTATTTTTCAAGAAAACCTTCAAGCTTGTATACAAAGTTACATTTAACAACAAAATTTCTAAGTATAACAAGCAAAGCATTTTTCATATTATTTTTCACTTCAATGGTAATTTGATACATGGATCGTACTCTATTTTAAAACCCATTTGTTTTGAAAATAAGAGCTACGTGGCTCGATACCAATTGTGGAAACGTAGGGGGGTGAATACGTTACCGTTTAAAAACTTTAGATCTTTAGTATCAAATCGCTTATGAAGCTTGTTATAATATGAAAGTACCCATTATTGTTTGTGACTAATATAAAGCATGGTAAACCAAGTTGTCACACAATCATGAACATCAAACCACATCACAAACAATAGTATAGTGCAAGTATAAAAGTAAAGAGATAAAGAAAGGAAAGTGCAAACCGAACACGAGGATTTATAGTGGTTCGGTCACGGATCTCCTTTTCGCCCTACTCCACTCCCCGAGTACCCAACTCGAGAGTTACTTCACTAAATCAACAAGCTCCCTTCTCGGCGGATAAAACCTTACAATCGTAAACACACTTTTTCGGTACAAAGCTAAATAACGGGTTCTAGTTCGAGGTAGAACCAACCTAACGTCGCCTATACAATATTTCCGACACTAAGCTAGATGTCGAGTTCTTTTACAAGGGTACAACCACTCCCAATATGTTTTATGGCCCAACATAATAAACCTTGTGTTTTATGGCACAAACACATAAACCATCTAATCTAGTTTGGTGAAAGTGTTGTTATGATGCAATGATGTTTACACTAATGATCCATGACACAAATGTCTAATGGATATGAATAACTACTTCTAAATGAACTTCCATTGATAGGAAGCCTTCATGATGAAGATCACAAGTTCCCTAAACTTCTTGTGATAGATCTTCAACTTGTGGTGAGTGGGGATGGCTAGATCTCCAAGATTTCCTTGGTTGATCAAAGAGTATGCTTACAACAAAGATGAATGTTAGAAGCATTATGATCATGATCATTAGGGTGTTTAATGTGTGTTACTACATTGTTAATGATTGATCTAAATGTATGCAAGAAGGTGGAGAAGATGTGCTTTTAAGTGGTCAAGAAATGGGAAAACAATGGGCTTCTATTTATAGCCAAAAGTGGACAGGAGCGTCCACGGACCACGGACCCCTTAAAAGGGTTCCGTCCTTTATGCAATTTGGTACCGTGGGTACCTGACATAAAATCTAAAAAATCTTTCTCCAAATCTTTGCAAGATATTACCAAATCTTACTAAGATCACATTTGATTTATTGAGTATCAATCTAACCAAAATATTCAAGTGATCTTCCAAGGATTTCAAAGATGATGCATGACATGATGTAACATGTATTTCCATTTTTTGATTAAAAAGTTTATCAAGGTAAACTTGTAAAATGTATTATGTAACTAGTTAATAAAATGTCTAGTTACCTTTTGTAAAAGAGTGCTTGTCAAAATAAAATATATTTTGTCAAGTGTAAGTAAACTTTAGTATTTGTATGAAATACTTGTGAATGCAAAATGTAAAATGAGGTTCGAAATAGAATGGTTAACCTATTAAAATACTTAGTGACTCTAAACGTATTTTAAACATTCTAAATGATTTGTTAATGGGTTTGATCATAATGCCACATAACAAACATGTACGAACCTGTGTTGTAACATATGAGGACTTGAGTCATCGAGAGGTGTTGAATGTATGTTGAGACAAAGTGTGATTACAAGTAACTTGTACATTTTACGTTATGTATTACAAGTTACATGTTTGTCATCAATCAAAACAAACGAGACTGTATAGATTAAATATCGTAATATTTGCACTAACACTCCTTTTATAGCACAAGGAGTCCTTTACAAGATAAGTATAAAGCTAACAATATAGAATATACACAAGATCTTTTCTATACTTATCTAAACACGTTTTCCTAACCATTATCTAATAGCAGTGGTAATAATGCGCCAGCAGTGGTAATACGTTTCCACTGCTAGTGCAATCCAAGCAGTGTCTTCCACAGCTATCAGTGGTAACAGATTATTCCCAACAATCCTCCTCTAAACTTATGATTTCTCTGCAAATCAATAAGTTTCTTCAATCTGCATCATCTTCAAGGATTTGGGGAATTCTACTAAACACTTCACTTCTTTCTTAAATTCGGAAGAGCTCTTGAACATTGATCTTGAAGCCTATGTAACAATGCTCTGACCTTCTCATTGTCTTCATGAACTCTTCTTGTTGTACATAACATCACTGTGAGAGTTCCAGCTCTGAGTGGATATTCTTTCTCAGCAAGCATGAATGCATCTACTCCATTTGCTGTAGAAACATGGTGAACTTCACATGAATCATAGTAGAACCATTTAGTATCTGGACATGAACATGAGAATTTCCAGAAATCATCATTAACATCTGGTTCATAGAGCCTTCTAAGATTAACCCATAACTGCATCTCCTTCATATCTTTGAGATCTTGAGCATCAAACCTTTCTTGAACTAATTTCCATAATTTGTCAAGATCATCTCTGTCAAAAGCTTTGATGAGATCTTCAAACTGAATGAATGATTGAGTTTCACCACCTAGCCTTGTGATCTTCCATGTTGGAGCAAAATTGCTAGCACTGTATACTTCCCAATCAATGATAGGATGTCTGACTTGTAGTGGTTCTGGATAAAAATCTTCTTCATCTATCACAATCATTTCAGTCATTTGTTCTTTAGTGAATTTCTCAGTTGGAACTTCTTGTTCTTGAGCAAACTTGGTCTTCTTACCAGTCTAAGATTCACTATCTTTAGCCTTTCTCTTCAAATTAGGATACCTTCTTGCTTCTTCTTCAAATTCCATTGGAATAAAATCTTTATCTTGTCTTTGAACTCTGTAGTAGATAATCTCAACTTTATCATCAGGCATTCCTTTGAATTGATGTCTTTTCCAACCACCAACCTTGCAGCAATAATCTTTCATCATTGAAATCACCTGTGCTTTAGTTGGTTGTCTTGGTTTCTTCTGACCTTTCTTGACTGAAACAATAGCCTCTTGAAGTGCTTGATTATTCTTCATCTGTATAAAATCTTTCAACTAAGCAGTTCTTTGTTTTGCAGTTAAAGATTTATCAACTACAAGGTCAATTGCCTTCTTCTTGATTATTGGATCATGTGCAATCAAGAAATCAATTTCTTCTTCAGTAGGTACATAGCTGAACTCTGGAGTTTTCTCCTGAATCTTGTAAGTGGAACACTGGAAATAGGATTTTCCAATCTATCCAGTCTTTTAGCCTCCATAAAGCTTGCAATCTCCAATTCTTCAAGCTTTTTCTTTTCAGCAACTTCATCTTCATAAATCTTTTCAGCAACTTCTTTATCATGAACAATCTGAACTTGTTCTTTCTTTGAAATCTTCCTTCCAGGTTTCTCTTCACTTTCCATAACTGCTTTACCTTTGTCTTTCTTCTGTTTATCAATTTCTTCACTTGCAGTGGCAACATCATGTTCAACAGTGGAAATATTTGGCTCTGCAGTGGAAATTGGATCAGTGGTAAAATCAATTGCAGTACTGAAAATATCTTGCTCTAGTTGCTCTTCTTGAGTATCAGCTTCCTCTGCACCTTTACTAGAAACACCTTCATCTTTAAAATCAATTTTCCTCCCCTGAATTTCAGCACCTGTTTTCCTCCCCTGTTTGGGAGAAAGACCCAAATCTGCACTGAAATCTTCTGAATCACCATCAGGAGGTGAAGATGGAGATGATAGCACAATATTTGCAGTCCTTCTTTGCTTGAACCCCTGCAACTCTTCTTTCAAGGTCTGAATCTCCACTTTCAAAGATGTAATATCCTTGGCATGTTGCTCCTTAAGTTGTGCCAAGTCGTGTTCTAGAGATTTTACCTGCTTTGCTAATTTTGTACAAATTTCCATCAATTCCATTGGTTGCCCACTGCCCTCAACACTTCCAACTGTGTAACCTGTTGGGAGAGGTGAATCATAGGGCATTGGTTCAGGTTCCTCCCTAGTTGGACTAGATTGAAGCCTGGAACCACCACTGCTTGTGCCTAAACCAAAAGGATCAGGTACATGTTGTGTTGTAATGGGAGGAGTTGGCTGTTTTTGCCTCCCCTCATAGGTGTGAGAAACTGGTGGAGTATAATCAATGTGTGGAACAGTGATTATAGGTGTAGTTTGTACTTGTGAAATCTTTGCAAGCATTTGGGAAAAGAGAGGTTTAAAATCCATATTGCCATCTTTATTCATGTTTTGAAAAACTTTAGGCTTAAGGCAACGGATTTTATAAGTTCTTGTATGGGGTTGCAGTTGAAATTCATTTAACACTGCTTGCACAAACCTTGGATAAATTTAAACCTTTGTTGAACTCTTTACATTGCCAGTCATACTTGTAAAAATATATTTTGACCAGTTAAAAATCTTATCAGTGTCTAGACAAACCAAAGGGTAAGCCATGGGTGAACTAAATTGCTCATAAGATGTTTTCTTTGGACTAAGACAATGTAAAAGAGTATGTATCAAAAATCTCCATTGGGGACAAAAACCACTCTTTTTGAAAGTAGCCTTTTTATCAGTGGTATCATACCCCATGGATGATAAATTTTCATGTATTTCTGGCATAGATAATGCGATGATACCATTGAGATCATCCAATTGGAGAACTCTCTTTAAGGATGTCTCAGTAACATCAATAGTTACCCCATCCACAGTGGCTCTTAGAGCATCCACTGTTTCATGTGTATCTCTATACTCAAGGGTTATAGACTGAGCAGAAGTCCAAAACTGTTTGATTTGAGAGATATAGATTGTGGGATTTAAAAGTAAAGCATACCTTATATGGGTAGTCTTGAGAAAGTCCACAATCTAATTAAAAACAAGGCCACTCTTCTCGTTTGAATTTTGTAGGTAGGCCACTTGGTTGTGCTCATCTGCAAATTTTAATGGTGCCATAGAAACTTTTGTTAAAAAAGATATTATGTCAGTAAGAATTGAAAGAATAACTAGCCAATTGAGACAAAAGATATATAGAGGTAGGGTTTAAGAGTATTGCGCAAGAAAGATTATCTAAGGAAAGTATTTATCTTTAGAGGATAAATATCAAATAGAAAAGTAGATAATCTTCTAAAAAGTTACCCTATATATATGAAACGCAATTTTTCTACAACGGATAGTAAAAAATTAGTTATTGACACAACAGTTGTAATGGCTAGATCAACAGTGGTAAAAATACTACTGTCAGTGGAAACTGTGAACTAGCAGTGGTAAGTTTTTCACAAAAACTTTCAAAGAGCAGTGGTAAAGAAAAACATATAAAACTAGACTGCTCTTATCATAGTTTTTAGCAAACTACCTGCTATCAACGGATTTGATATGTCTCTACCATGAGCCGTTTGCTATGGACTAGCCAAATCTTAATCATAAAGAATATAGTGAGTTGATAACCATATAGTTTTTGGTAAACTATCAACCATAAACGGATTTGACAAGTGTTTATCAGTAGCCGTTTGCTCTGGACTAGTTGATTCTTATGTGGATTAGACATGGTGAATCAATAACCATTTGTTGTGTGTCTCAGTTACACACCTTTTATTAGATTCATAGATTTTGCTAATAAACCCATGAACATCAGGGAGTTTTGATTGTCTTCTAGTCTTCACTGATGAGTTTACATCCCCAATCACATTTTTAAGAGGATGTGATTTATGAATTGTGGTATGGGGAATTTGAGAAAATGCAATCTCAATTGGCATATTTGAGATTTCAACATCATTGGCTTGAGCCTCTTCTGTAACTGGAGTTGTGGTTTCCAGTTTTGATGATGCAGTGGAAATTTCTGGCCTAGCAGTGGAGTCTGAATTTCCACTGCTTTCAAGATTTACAGTGTTCAATAAGCCATCTCCTTCTTTTTTATAATCATTAGAAGGTTGAGCATCTCCAGTATTTGGAATATCATCATTATCTGCATAGTCCCAAAGTGGTAGACTGAATTCACCTTGATCATCTACTTGATCCTTGCTTGGTTCATCTTCATCAAGAAACTCTTCTGAACCTGCAAAATCATAAGAAGATGTACCTGTAGAGATAGGTACATAGTTCATAGTATGGGTTAGAGTATCAAGATCAAACAGCCTTTCTGGACCAGTTCCTTTGACATTCACTTTGTTTTCCAGGAACTCAACATGCAGATTCTCTTCAATCTTTTGGGTTCTTAAATTGAATACTCTGAAAGCTTTACTAACCATAGAATACCCAACAAAATACCCTTCATCAGATTTTTCTTCAAATTTGCCCAGATAGTCTAAGGTATTGAGAATTGTGACATGACATCCAAATGGTCTCATGATGTCTAAAATAGGAGGTCTTCCTCTAAATAGCTCATAAGGTGTCTTGTTCTTTGTTTTCACCACTAAAACCCTGTTTTGCACATAACAAGCAGTGTTAACTGCTTCAGCCCAGAAAGTGATTGGCAATTTTGAATCTGCCAACATGGTTCTAGCAGCCTCAATAAGTGTTATGTTTCTTCTCTCAGCAACACCATTTTGTTGAGGAGTTCTCGCAACACTACATTCTCTCTTAATACCTTTATCTCTGCAAAAATCATCCATAACTCTATTCTTGAATTCTGTCCCATTGTCACACCTGATGATTTTAACTTTCATATCATATTGGTTTTCAACTTCAGTGATAAAGATCTTAAGGATGCCAGTTGTTTCATCCTTAGTTCTTAGAAAGAAAACCCAAGTGAACCTGCTAAAATCGTCAGTCACAACAAGACAATATTTCTTAAGGTTTAAGATGCTTACAAACGTAGGACCAAACAAATCCATATGTAACATTTGAAGTGGGTGAGCAATAGAGTTAACCAACTTTGACCTGCAAGAAGCTCTGTGTTGTTTTCCTTTTAGACAAGCCACACAGGTTTGATCATTTTCAAATCTTTTCTGAGGTAAGCCTCTTACCAAACCATCTTTGACAATCTTATTAATGGTTTTGAAGTTAACATGACCAAGTATTCTATGCCATAGCATGGATTTATCCACTGTGGCCTTTGCAATTAACCAAGCATAATCATCTTTAGCAACAATGTTGTTCATATCAAAGCTATATAGATTGCCTTTTCTAGGAATCTTAAGAAGAATCTGACTTTCATCAGGCATCTTAAAATCCTTAGAGAGAACAAAGCACATATCTTTAGTCTAAAGAACATTGTTTTTCTTGTCACAGATTTGTGACAAACTAAAGAGATTATACTTAAGCTCTTTTACATAGTACACAGGTTCAAAATCCAAGTTACCAGTTTTAATGACTTTTTTACCAGCAACTTTTCCATTAACACCACCTCCAAAGCTGACATACTGTCCATCATAATGTTCAAAGTTATAAAGATAGGACTTGTTGCCAGTCATGTGCCTTGAACACCCACTGTCTGTATAACTTTGATCTGATCTTTTTGTCTTTGGATGTTCCTGCACATATAAGAAATGGGTTAGTTTCCTTTGGAGACCCAAGCCATGATTGACTTGGATCTGCCTCGTGTATCAATAAAGTTATATCTATCAAAGGTCATTGATACACCATTAGGATTGGTTGATGAGGTTATTCCTTTAGGTTTCCATTCCCAACGTGCCGAGGCCTTCACAGCATTTCCCATGTGTCCCCTGGTCTTGTTTACATACCTTGCAGTGGGAACTTTTGATTGAGCAGTGGTAACTGCTGGCTTTGTTTTTGGTACCCACTGTAGGTTAGATTGAACCCTTTTATTATAAAAAGACTTTTTACCTGTTTGTGCAGATTTTGCAAAAGTTGTTTTGGGTTTTGCACTTGAAACAGGTGATTTAGGGTGAGCAGTGTTAACAGTTTTTGCAGTGGCTAAAGTTTTAAGACCACTTCTTAATTGAACTGCTCTTGGGACCATTTTGCTGTGTGGATTAGGGTGTACTTTATTTTGAAACTTGTTAGACTCCACCCTTTTGTTCCCATGAACTTCCCTCCTCCCAAAATGATAGTCACAGTTAGCATGTAAATGATAAAAGCTACCACAGATATAACATGCTTTGTTGTACATCACAAAATCACTACCAAGTTGTTGAGATTTAACATGATTCCAACTCCTCTGGTTACCCTAGGAGTTGATGGCTTGTTTCTATACATCTCAGCATACCTTACAGGTGATCTAAGTTTATTTACTGGTTTCCTAGGTTCCTCTGTAACAATATTAAAAACTTTTGGGATAGAAGCCTCTACATTCCTCTTAACATGCTCATCAACAACAGATGAGTCACTAGCACTTTCAAAAACATCAGTTTCTTGCTTAACCTGTTCCTCATTTTTCACAAATGTGTTTTTAAGAGGACCATATTCATGTTCAAGATCTTGAAACTCTTCTAAGCCTGTATGAGCTAAATCTATATGGGTGATGGAACACCTCTTAATGGTGGAGGAGATGTGTTGTATCCCATACCTGACTTAGCTTTACTAATGATTTGAGCATTTCAAATTTTATCAATTGACTTTGACTGATAATACAAAGTGTCAATAGATAAATTAACATTCTCGTTTCTTTTAAGCTTTTCAAACTCTTCTTTCAAAGCTTCATTCACTGCTTTTGTATGATCTATTTCTCTCCTAAGAATAATCATATCATCATTATATTTTGACTCATTCTCTCTATAATGCTCAAGTTGTTTTCTAATAGCTATGCCTCTCCTAATGTTTGACACAAGATAATTAGCGGATACAACTCTTGTCTTTCATTAGAATATAGATCACCTTTCAACTTCCTAGCAGCTCTACATGTTTTAGAACAACATTCAAAGTTTTGTACCTCGTGAGTCAAAGAAAGCCATGAGAGCATGTTCAGAGCAATGAAAGCACCATCCAAGCTTGTTCCTCTTGTTCATCACCATGAAACTCAATCATAGCTAACACCATCAATAGCCAACATTGCTTTTGGTTCCTCCACAATTGGTTCCTTCTTTTGCTTGTACCAAGTTGACCTGTTATCTTGCTTCCTTGGCCTTCTGCATTCTCTAGCAAAATGCCCCAACTTATGACAGTTGAAACACTCTACTTTCTTTTTATCGAACCCTGCAGTTTCACCACCATTGATGTGAATTGGTTTGCCGCTTCTTGTAAAATTTCCTAGCCCTCATGCTAAGAAGAGCTATCTGCCACTTTATGTCCATCTCCTCCAAGTCATCTTCATCAATTTTCTCTATGTCTTCATGAGTCAATATAGAGCCATTGACTTGAGTGGATATAAAAGCATAAAAGGTAGGATCTCCAATACCAACAACCTTCTTCTTTGAACCTGCAGTGGTAACACTAACATTACCAAGAAATCAGAACCGAAATAGGCAAAATCATCATCATCACAAGATCGATCATCAATCACAACGAGGTTGACAATTCCAATCTAAGTTACCTAAGTTTGTACTGCTCTTCAACCTTTGTTCAATAAGTTTGAAGTTGTTTTAAAGATCATTGAGCTTCATTGTTTCAATCTCTAGTTTATTTTCCCGCATCGTAACATTAGTATGAAACTCAGGCAAGCTCCTTAGAAACTTTGATTGAGGTCTTCCATTCTACTAATCCCAAACAAACCAATCAGGTGACAATTTTCTCGCTTGGTGAAGATATCGTCAGTGATTCATTGCTTGAAGCAGGGAAGTTTTCATAACTTTGTTTCAACAATGTCTTCGGTCTTCTTGGTAGCATCATTTCCACCAAACACGAAAGCAAATTTCTTCAAAAGTTCTTTTGTCATGCGAATTTGTCAAGGCAATAATCTGATCTCTAGGAAGAGTCATTAATAACAAACTTCTGGCCTTCAGGTCATTCTTCTTCTTTGCTCTTTCATCATTACTGCGCAAGTGTTACAACTTCGGTGTCACCAACTTTCTCGATCTTCTTTTGAGACTTGAAGGAATTACCATTTAAAATGATTTCCATAGAGCATAATCTTGAATGAGAAAGTATTGCTCAATCAGAATCCTCCACATCTCAAATTCATTGAGTTTGAGCTTAGGAAGCCTAGGAGCGAGGTTGACTGGTTGTTTCCATCTCCATTGATTTGAGTGAGTGCTGCTTATTCCTTGGATCTTCTAGAACAAAATATCGAACCTTCACTGGATACCACTTGTGGAGTTTGATATACTCCATGGACCGCTTAGAGCCAGGGATTAACAATAACAAAGACTATAACATGCATCAAATGAATAAACTAATCAATACTTTGTTATTGAACAAGGTTTTCATCATCATCTCTAATGACTACTATTACAAACACCATCTAATTCTACTGACCAAGGTAGAGCGTGTTACCTGTAATGCGAATCTATGAACTAGAGTCAAAACCAAACCCGACCCAATCTAGTCTAGCGTTTATAAGTCTATACCTAGACTTACACACACTTTTCCGATGTTACATTGTGGAAGACACATAAAAGCTATTCAGATTCTGCTTATACAGAATTAGGGTTACAAAGGAATAATCTAGAATAATAAAACGAAATGAAGTAATCTTTTCCATCTTTTGAAGTTTCATCCTTTGTCTTCTTAAGTCTTTCATGTTTCATTCTTTCTTGTTTTTGTATCATCAAATCTAAAATCCCAACAGTTCTTGTGACGACACTGAGCCAATTTGCTTATTTTCAAGTGACGGCATCAAGTTTTAAAAGAGTGTATGCCGCAAACTGCATCGCCTAGATTTGATCCGCATCGTAGAGATTGAAGCGGCGACCGTCATGCATGGGCGTGACGCCACGATGTTTACGAGCCAAGACGAAACCCTAATGTGGCGACCGATCAAGGCCACAAACTAAAGGGTGACGTCACATTGTAACATATATATAGAAACCAAATTTTTAGTTTCGGTGTGTAGTTTGTGGAGTAAAACCTAAACCAACCAAGGTCGTCTTGTACGATGTTTTAGGGTTCCATACCCTATCTTACATCAAGATAAGTGTTTTACTTCATTAATTCAATTATGTTTTCAATTGATTATGTGTATGCTTGCATGTTTCCCATGTCCGGCTAATTTACTTGTGTCTTTACTTAGGTAATATGAAACTTAGTTATTGAATATTGATTGGTTGTCTCTTATCTTAATTTTGATTGACCTAGTATTAGGTAGGTCATTCGTTGTGTAATTAATGCTTGATTAATCTTTGTGAACCTTAGCTTATAGTCACTAGTGGAATAGTAGGCTAAACATCCAAAGAGTACCTTAGAGTTAAATTTATGATTCTTAGAGATTTTGTAGTCATTAACATTTGGTAGCTTCAAAGAGTTAGGATAAACGATACCCCATTAACTTTAGACACACAACACGATTAAGAATAAGGACGTGACAATTCAACCATCAATAGGAGATAACTAGGGAGTAATAAAACCTAAGTAAATACATCTTTAAATCATCATACGAACACACAACAATAGACATAGACTACCCCTAGCTTAGATAATTAGATAGCGTAGTAATCGGTAGAAATACCAACCCCAAATCCAAACCCCGAGATAATGCACTGCTCAATTTCCAAAAAATATAAAAGCTAAAAATAATCTTCCTCAACCCAACCTTATATGTAGTAATTCTTCACTAGCATTTCTATTCCCTAGAGAATCGATATCAATACCCATGGCTTACCCTAATACTACACTACAACGATTAGGTTCACTACCTAGGGTGTTTAAAAACTTGCTTGACGAAAAGGAAGTTCCTTTGACCGAACGCTCCTGCGTAGTTTAATCAAGTTTTGGCCATTGCAGGAATAAAATAGCTAGTTAGAGTCTATCTCGTTTAGGTTTTTGCTTGTTTCCTATCATGTGCTTTTCTCAATTTTTAGCTTCCTTGTAGTTTATCCTTCTTTGTGTTTGTGTTAAGTAAAACCCTTTCATTTGTCGCTATGGCAAGTGAAGTTGCATTTGAATCATTAACAAATGAGAGCAATTGAATTAAGTTGGATTGCTTTTATTGTCCTAATAAATTTGTGAGTGATGTTAGAGATATCCAAAGGAGGCGGGTGTAAGGTTGGATGGACTTGATAAATTTTATGCCAGGTGGTTTCTATTCAACGATCATTGTTAGAATCAACTCCTTTTAGCGAAACCATATGGAAATTTTTTGAGAAAAGCCTCCTAAGCATAAACCATCAGTTGAATGATCTTAGGCACCATGATCAAAAGACCTAGTTTTTAAGAACATGGAACCTAAACCCGAACAAGATTGTGAGATGGTTAGAGTTGAACCACCTATTTGCATGTGTGGGATAGATTTCAAAACATATGACACGCATGAGGAATCCTTTAGGAAAATAGAACATAGTAATCAAATTTTTGAGACTGATTCTTATGAATCGGACCAAGAATTTGAAATGGCTAAGGAAGGATTTGAGATACTTAGGAGTATATTTGGGTTAGATCATACTAAAATACGTGATGAACATTTAGGAGATCTAGATATAATGGAGAATGAGGTGGAAACTCCAAGCCCACAAGCCTACCATCACTTGAGGAACACACATCGCCTATAACTTACCCAGAAGAAGTAGAAGAGACTATAGGAACCCCGATTGATATATAACCTTTGGACCAAATGCCACTAGAGAATGTAGGTTTAGATGCTTGTTGTCATGACTCTCTTAGTCTTTGGAAGTTCCTAATTTTGATGAACCGAGCCTCAACCAAAACCTTACCCAATTTTCCGTCTCAGTAGATGAATATAGGAATTGAATTAGGTCCCAATCCACCCATCAAAATAATTAGTCCGGGTAGTTGCTTGATAAAGGTAGTGGACTCGGGACATGTAGAGGGAAGCTAATATAGGAGTAACCCATGACCTTACAAACTTACATCACCCATTCATGGTTGATAACAAAAAAAATTATGGGTTTAAACCGGGTTTATTAAGTCAAGATGGATCCTTAACTAAGAATCTCTTGAAGTTGATAGAAGATGATCCATTTCTAAGAGATAGACTTGATTCACCCGCTACACCCATAAAATTAGGTAAGGTTATAATGAATGGAGCACACTCCTTTGAGCATATAAATGACCCATCACCCTCTCACGAAGTATTTCCACCCTAAGTGTGTATATCGCTACTATCACCGCGACTTAAGCTTAAGTGTAGAAAAATTCTCCTTAAGTTAAATATGGGTAGAGTCAAGCTCGTGACTCAACAAAACAAGCCGCTGGGAGACAACCCATGTGTATTTGTTTTTCATTTTTATTTGTGTGTCATATATCTTTTAGTGATTGTTTATTCTCATGTTTAAATTTGTAAAAATGCTTTACTTTGTCTTTAACCTCGCTTCTTAATTTATAAAAAGTATTTTACATAAGGGATAAGTGTAGGGAGGATTACACTGCCAAAAGAAACTAAACATGAGAATTTCAATTATCTAAAAGATATATATGTATGTTTGTTGAGTCAAATGCTTTGTATCGAAATATAATGGATGTTTTGCAGACTTTTTCCATTCTAAAGATATAAATTTTTCTAATTTTTTCCGTAAAATCGCACAAGTTTCTCGTCGATAACTGACGGTTGTGGTCGCGAACTACTGGCGTAAGGAGCAGAACCGCACTACTTTTTCGTTTTCGAGCTACTTATAAATTTTAGAATTTTCCAGTCTTAATTTTTCTAGAAAATCTGCAAACATCCATTCCACAAGCATTATATCTTATTTAAGTCCGGAATTACATCTTGCTGTGACTTTTCTTTGTTCGTTTGTAGCTTGGGTTGTCTGTTTTCTTCAAGTGTGCATGTTTAATTTGTCAAGAAGAAGATACAAAAGATTGAAAGGAGCTTTTCACGCATAACATTCTTCTTGAAGAAAGATTTAACCTCTACTTCACACATGAATCCTACCGAGCTAATCGGGAGTATTAGTTTTCGTTTTAATTACGTTCCATTATCATAACTTTGATACTTTCGGGAACATTGGGACAATGTTCGGTTTAGTGTAGAGGAAAATAAAACGGGAACTTTGAAACTATGCTTATCCTTGATTATTTGCTTTGTCCAATTGCATTTGGGTAATAAACCATGAGAAAATGTCGGTTAGGGTAATTTTGGCACCAAATTTAAAATTTTCATGACATGTAGGAGTGGGCCATTAGTCTTAATAAAGCGTCTCATGGATAAGAAGTTGCATGACTAGCACAAAAACCCTTTACCCCCTAAATTCCACCCAAAATGTGAGGATCGCCTTAGATTAGTAGGAATTAAAGCATTCATCTTTAATGCTTAGAGTGTGAACCGGTAGTATAATAGATTCTAAAACTTGTTTTGTGATGCATTCTGAGATCGCTAGTAAGACTACACATGTAGTTAGGAATAACTAAATGATAAGAGGCATTAGGATAACCCTTGTTTGATACCCATAATATAATTACTTCTTCCACATCGGTTGAGTAATTTCCCCACACCTTAGCGTTGTACTCATCTTTAGTACACGATACCCCTAGTTAACCCCTCGAGCCTATCCTTTTTCGTGGTTCTCGTGATGTTTCTGCTTTTCCGAATATCAATGAAGAGCATTGTTTACACCCCACCCCCAAATGTAACCCAAATCGCCTTAGCCTACCTTGTATGCACTCACTTTTAGTGCATTATTGTTATCACACTAAACCCTTAGTTCAATTATCTAGTTACTTGCATAAAGTTGCTAAGTCGAGTCATATCCTTTGTACACGCTTTGGGACGATTGGGACTCATGGTTAAAGTTAATGAGATGCCTGAAGGAATGTTAAATTCAAATTCCCTTTATTTGTGTAATAATGTACTCCAAGGGTTTTGATCTTTTCAATTCGGGTCAAATTAGTGTTAGAGTAATAAAAACTCTCAAGTGTAGGGATGCTTATAAATCGCTATTATTTTGATGTTATCGAGAGATGGTAGAGTAAAAGTGTAAAAAAAAATCGAAAAAATAAAAAGAGAAAATGAAAAAATAAAAATAAATAAATAAATAAATAAAAAACGCTACCATCCTACATCTATTTTTAAATTTATGTATGTTTGTTTCAGTTATCTATAGTTTAGAGTGTCGAGTCTTGGCTTAACGCCATAAAGATTTTTGACTTGCCACCACTAAATCGCTTATCCCACCAAACCCTTTGTTTTCCTACCGTAAGCCCAACATTACAACCCTTTAAAATTCCTCTTGGATAGTCTTTCCTAGGTGCTTACCAAAGCGATGGATGTTTGATCTAGTCTCAAGCCTATGGTAATCTATGTACTAGGACCGGCTAATGAGTGTTTATCTTCCATTTCCACTTTGATATATTTCATATACACCCGAGAGATGTGAGTATCCAAACACCCCTTGTGAGGTGCTAGTATGTAATTTCCGTGTTTGTTATGACTTTTGCGGGCCTTATATGTGTTGTGATTTGTTCTAAACCAATGCTTCATGAACCCTAACCTATAAATTAATTGGCTAAAAGCACATTTGCTTGAGGACAAACAAATACCAAGTGTAGGGATATTTGATAAGGATTTAAAAGGTACCATTTTGAGGGGACATTTAAGCCCTTAATTGATCACTTTTGTATCCGTTACTACCTAATTTCGTTCCTTTTCACTTTTTAGGTGTCTTGAAGGCAAATTGTTGGAATGCACTTATTCGGACGAAAAGGCTCGAATATACGAAGAAAATGGCCAAAGTCAATCGAGACACTCGTTCTGTCAAACCGAAGGGGAAGGCGCCGTTATAATGCGGCGCCGCCGTCAGAGTTGTGAAGGCATCGTTTTAAAGAAGAGGGCGTCGCGCAGCCGGACGCCTAGATTTGATCCGCAGCGGCGCCGAGATTGAAGGCGGCGCGCCATAGGCATAAGGTGACCGCCACGCATGTTTACGTGGCCAAGATGAAACCCAATGATGGCGATTTACCGCCACAAACTAAAGGGTGACCGCCGCGATTGTAACATTATATATAGAAACCGAATTTTTAGTTTTCGGTGTAGTTTTGTGGAGTAAAACCTAAACCGAACCAAATCGTCTTGTACAGATTTTAGGGTTCCATACCCTATCTTACATCAAGATATGTGTTTTACTTCATTAATTCAATTATGTCTTCAATTGATTGTGTGTATGCTTGCATGTTTCTCATGTCCGACTAATTTACTTGTGTGTTTTAGGTAATATGAAACTTAGTTATTGAATATTGATTGGTTGTCTCTTATCTTAAATGTTATTGACCTAGTACAAGTAGGTCATTCGTTGTGTAATTAATGCTTGATTAATCTTTGTGAACCTTAGCCTATAGTCACTAGTGGAATAGTAGGCTAAACATCCAAAGAGTACCTTAGAGTTAAGTTTATGAATCCTAGAGATTTTGTAGTCATTAACCTTTGGTAGCTTCAAAGAGTTAGGGATAAACGCATACCCTACGACTTTAGACACACAACGCAATTAAGAATAAGGACCTGACAATTCAACCATCAATAGGAGATAACTAGGGAGTAATAAAACCTAAGTAAATACATCTTTAAATCATCATACGAACACACAACAATAGACATAGACTACCCCTAGCTTAGATAATTAGATAAGTAGAAGTAATCGATAGAAATACCAGCCCCCAAATCCAAACCCCGAGATTCGTACCTTTCAATTTCCAAAAAAATAGAAAAAGCTAAAAAATAATCCTCCTCAACCCCAACCTTAACGTAGTAATTCTTCACTAGCATTCCTATTCCCCTAGAGAACGATATCAATACCCGTGGCTTACCCTAATACTATACTTCAACGATTAGGTTCAATCGCCTAGGGTGTTAAAAACTTGCTCGACGAAAAGGAAGTTCCTTTGACCTCGAACGGCTGTGTTTATCAAATGTCACTGTGCTTTCATATTTTATCCATAAGAACAAAACGAATATTTAAAATTGCCCTAGTTGAACAAGGAGAACACTAAATATAATACTGACATATAACCCGATTTATATTACTATAAACAAACTCATGCTTTCTTTTTTTTTCTTTTTTATGCAAAGACAAAGTATACATGAATAAAAATCAAAACGATATGAACATATAAAGCATCCCCCCACTTGAGATCAACTATAATGTAAACCCGATTTTCTTCCAAAACCCTTTATTCAAAACCCGCGACTTTCACCAAGGGAACCAAAATTAACCAACAACGCCCGCACCATGGACATAAGGAAACTACAGGGTAGGCTTAGGCGATAGGTGTAATGAAACAAACATATATTGGGTGAACAAAATGAAATGAATGGCTCAGACGGTACTAGGTATCTTGCACTAATAATGAGTGCAACAAAAAGGGTTTAACAGGTGGATTGACTGATCGATGTGAAAAGTCAATATACACAAACAAAAATGATGGGCTATTTTGGGTTTGATTCTAAGATTGCCTTATATCCTAGTTGCACCGATCACACCAAGTTATCTCTTGTAATGCTCATGATAATGGTCTCAAAAGATATGCAAGGCCAAGTTCTAAAGTCACTACTACCCAAGACATTCATTTTATGGTATTATGTAGAAGGGGAAAACGAAATGGCTTATCCTCACACAATGTAAATATAGGGTAGGTGTGCCTAGTTAAGATTATTCCAGTTAAGTAATGAAAAACATGTCAAAATTTTACTAATAAAACACTTCTCACTAAAACTAAAAAATAAAGGGAAGTAAAATCAAGCGGGTGTCTATGTCGAATCCTTCGCCACTTAGGTCATACCAAGCATATAAATGAAAAATAAGAAGGGTTAGAGATGGAACGAAAAACTCCCCTGGATTTGCTCGGTCTGAAAAATAATGCATGTTCAAAAACATGCTCCAAATGTGCCTCCTCGAGCAACATCCAACTACACCAACAACTCATCCATGCAATCATCATCGCACTCAACTAGGTTGGAAAAAAGTGTTTCCTTGTAGCCAAATATCATTCCATAATTCATTAACCCTGTATTGCCGCAAGAAAAACTAATACAAAAAGCATAATTTCGATAAAAGCAAAAATAACACGACATATAAAACAAAAACAAAATAAAACCTAACTCACTTTCAGAATCACGGTTGCATTTAGCTTAATGCAACAAGTTTTAAACCACTCGGTGTCCCGAAGTGGACGAAAGGAAATCTGAGGGTTTACAGGAACACACCCACAAAGTTCATTTAATTACTAATACAAGGTTATGAAAATGTTTTGAAACTTTTTTTGAGAAAACTTTTCATTACAGGGATAGTTACGTAATCTGGATCGGCCTAGTTACACAGAGAGGTGAGTTGACTTAAAAAATGTTTACTAGGAAGGGGTTACGCGAATCGACGGCCTAGTTACGGCGTAATAAGACCCGAAAGAAAATAATTGAACAGACGCACGCAACTATCTAGCTTTAGTTACGCGAGTAGTTATAATGAAGTCAAGGCCTTACTGATAGCCAGTTACGGCGTAAATGGATCGGCCCATTACGGTAGAAGTTACATTTCGATGTTGTTGTGCCCAAAGTGTCAACTTTTTCCTACATTTAGGAGTTATCAGAACTCCAATCATCTATCCTTGGTCTTTATACCTGCAAACAAGATAAACAAAACATAACAAACCCAAAAACAAATCCTAAAACTACCAAAATGTTGAAAACGGTCTAAGAAAAACAAAAACAAAATCTAACATAGGGACGGGTAGTCTCCCGAAGAACACTTTTCTTTATACACCGAGTCTTTAAGTTAGACTCCTCAAGAATGACATCATGGGCACTATTCATGTCCATTGCTCAACTAATCTCGGCTTATGATCTTGTCGAGAATCCTTCCACTTGTTTGTGGAGTTTGATAGACTCCTTGAGATCGTTTTGAGCCTCTAGGGTTTAACAATAACATAGATTAAGAACATGCACATCGGAATTAAACAAACATCAATGTTATTGACACAAGGTTTCTTTCAATATCACCCCCAATATATTAATACGTGTTATCTAAACTATAACAGGGATCTAAGACACCTTCGGATCTTAGGGGTTTAACTAAACTAACTCTAGTCTAGGCGTTTATAAGAACGTACACCCTAGACACACACACACCCCTTTACTAGACGTTTACATCATGGAAGACTTGATTTGTTATAAAAACCTCATATTATCTAGGAAACACAATAATAAAGCGGAATATTCAATAAGAATTAACGTTATCATGAACAAGGTTTATATTTATTAACACTCCAAGCCTCAAATATTATTTGATCGTAATAATACGGTTACACTTAATTGTAATGGGATCAAAGATCCTTGATGCTAAACTAAACAAACTCTGAACCTAAACGTTTATAGAAACACGTCTAGGTTACACACACACGCACCCCTTTAGATTACATTATGGAAGACTTTGTTATAAAAACCTACACCCCATGTCCTCTTTATATACTAGAGGATTAGGGTTTACAAGATACTACGAAGGACTAAATAATAAATCTTGTTTTGCAAGCAAGTCCTTCCATCTTTTTGTAGATTTTCTTCTTGTCACTTTAAGTCTTTGATGTTTCATTTTTATTGTTATGTATCATCAAATCAATAAACCCAACAATCTTCCCCTATTTGATGTAGACAAAACAAACACCTTCTTGTACGAACTTCCCTAGACGAAGTAGAGAAATTGAGATAACTAAATCTCACCATGAATGAAACAAGTATGTCTTCCCCTTAATCCACGCCATGCCACTCAAACATCTCTTCCCCATGGGGAACGATGCAAATAATGATCTTGACCACCACCGAACCAATACCACACTCCTAATCCCCAGATTCCAATGATCCAAATTGCCCTACATGAAGCACAATACGGATAATGAATTTGAACAGTTGAAACTCCAACTAGCAAGAGTAATAATGATCAACAATAGTAAGAATCAAAAACTTCCCTCGAAGTTGTGCATGAACATCAAATGATTAAAACACATAATGAGATACTTCCCCTGAAACCAATGTGTTAATCATCTTTATAATTCTTCAAATATGTAAGCTCTATGTAATGATTACTTGTGAAGAAAACCAAATATAACAAACTTGATGTAGAAGTAGAATAACCCAAACTTATGTCTTATATCTTGAACAAACCACATGACTCAAGCAGTATACAACTTTATGTATAGGGGACCGTAATCCCTTGACAATAATCATTGAGCACGATAACGCCTCCTTAAGTGTTCACAATTCTTCGTCACAATAAGAATGCACAAAAATAAGAACACGCATCTAAGAAATCCACTTCACCTTCAAATAAGTGATAAATCGTAATCAATTCTTCAATAGAAACCAAAAACGAGCTTGTTAAAACATTTAAGAACAAAAACCAAACTCTTTGTGTGTGTGAACCAAATAACCTATGTGTGTGTAAACCGACATCTTTCAATCTTCAAACTTTATTCGTCGACCAATATCAAATAAAGCTAACCGTAGTAATAATCTTTCTCGAACAATGAGCAAGTACAAACTTTGTACAAGATACCTTTGTAACTAGAGTACCACCAAATCATTGATCCTTCATAAAGACACCAATTGAGAAAGAATAACATCATCAACAGCTAGCAGCAGATTAGTAAAAGAATAAGAACCACTATCCACGTTAAGGTTTGTGGACCAATTTGAACATGTCGAGCAAGTTTGCGAGATTATTCCATAAACCAAGCCATCATCCATCGATCACAAGCCCTCCAAATCACCACTCATAAATAAACCTTGAACTCTTGCAACCATGCCCATAAATCTGCTCCAAGCGATTGAGAAAGAAATCACTATCCAACTGATCTTGAACACAGCAGTAGTATCACATGAGAACAATAGACGTGTAGCAGTAGAAACATGCAACATAGCAGTACAAACTAGCAAGGCAGCAGTAGTAAATGCTAACTTTCAGCAGTAGTTGCAGCAGATTCCTATGAGCAGTTCTAATCCGACCATAACAGTAGAAACTTACTTAACCAATCAGTATGATCGTTGATTAATAGAATCTCATATCTGACCATGGAGCAATATAATAATAGAATGATGAGATGTAGTCTTGCTTGGTGTTAATTAAAATAATCTTACCTACGTATGATCAATTTGGTATACAAAAAACCACCAATCAATGATAAGCAAATAAATTCAATATCACCGAACCATTAATCAATGTTTTAATTAGTATGAGGTCAACCAATCAGTGATAGATTTATCATGGAAGCATCATGTACAAGGCGACAAAATAATAAGGAATAAACCTTAAAATTCAAAAAATTTACCATGTTTTCTGCAGCAGATTTCGACATAGTATATCTTTTACGGGAAGATCAGATCGAAGATCCCTTCCGTGAAAAGTTAGATGGGTATATAGAGAAGCTCCAGTAAAAAGTATAGCCCGATCCAACGGTTAACGAGTGAGATATCTTCGTTAGAAAACTGTGCTGCAGAAAAATACGAAAATTGCATAAACACGATTTTCTTCTTCCTTTTCGCCAAGAAACCTTTTGAATCCCTAGTAACGAGCTCCCGAGCTCGATACCAATTGTTGAGTTTGATAGACTCCTTGAAATTGTTTTGAGCCTCTAGGGTTTAACAACAACATAGATTAACAACATGCACAGTGGAATTAAACAAACATCAATGTTATTGACACAAGGTTTCTTTCAACATCACCAATATATTAATGCGTGTTATCTAAACTATAACAAGGATCTAAGACACCCCGATCTTAGGGGTTTAACTAAACTAACTCTAGTCTAGGTATATAAGAACTGTGAGCACCCTAGACACACACACACCCCTTTACTAGATGTTACATTATGGAAGACTTAATTTGAAATAAAACCTACACCCCATGTTCCTTAGATATAGTGGATATAAAGAGGATTTCTGAAGAT
>OU343222.1:339254150-339369378 GCA_910596185.1 Chrysanthemum makinoi
CAACACTACATTCTCTTAATACCTTTATCTCTCTAAAATCATCCATAACTCTATTCTTGAATTCTGTTCCATTGTCACACCTGATGATTTTAACTTTCATATCATATTGTTTTCAACTTCAGCTGATAAAGATCTTAAGGATACCAGTTGTTTCATCCTTAGTTCTTAGAAAGAAAACCCAAGTGAACCTGCTAAAATCGCCGTCACAACAAGACAATATTTCTTAAGGTTTAAGATGCTTACAAACGTAGGACCAAACAAATCCATATGTAACATTTGAAGTGGGTGAGCAATAGAGTTAACCAACTTTGACTAGAAGAAGCTCTCTGTTTTCCTTTTAGACAAGCCACATTGTGTTTGATCATTTTCTAATCTTTTCTGAGGTAAGCCTCTTACCAAACCATCTTTGACAATCTTATTAATGGTTTTGAAGTTAACATGACCAAGTATTCTATGCCATAGCATGGATTTATCCACTGTGGCCTTTGCAATTAACCAAGCATAATCATCTTTAGCAACAATGTTGTTCATATCAAAGCTATATAGATTGCCTTTTCTAGGAATCTTAAGAAGAATCTGACTTTCATCAGGCATCTTAAAATCCTTAGAGAGAACAAAGCACATCTTTAGTCTAAAGAACATTGTTTTTCTTGTCACAGATTTGTGACAAACTAAAGAGATTATACTTAAGCTCTTTTACATAGTACACAGGTTCAAAATCCAAGTTACCAGCTTTAATGACTTTTTACCGAACTTTTTCCATTAACACCACCTCCAAAGCTGACATACTGTCCATCATAATGTTCAAAGTTATAAAGATAGGACTTGTTGCCACATGCCTTCTAACACCCACTGCCTCAGATAACTTTGATCGATCTTTTTGTCTTTGGATGTTCCTGCACATATAAGAAATGGGTTAGTTTCCTTTGGAGACCCAAGCCATGATTGACTTGGATCGCCTCGTCCGTATCAATAAAGTTATATCTATCAAAGGTCATTGATACACCATTAGGATTGGTTGATGAGGTTATTCCTTTAGGTTTCCATTCCCAACGTCCGAGGCCTTCACAGATTTCCATGTGTCCCCGGTCTTGTTTACATACCTTGCGGTGGGAACTTTGATTGAGCAAAGTGGTAAGTAGCTGGCTTTGTTTTGGTACCCACTGTAGGTTAGATTGAACCCTTTTATTATAAAAGACTTTTTACCTGTTTTCAGCAGATTTTGCAAAAGTTGTTTTGGGTTTTGCACTTGAAACAGTGATTTAGGGTGGCAAGTGTTAACAGTTTTTACAGTGGCTAAAGTTTTAAGACCACTTCTTAATTGAACTGCTCTTGGGACCATTTTGCTGTGTGGATTAGGGTGTACTTTATTTTGAAACTTGTTAGACTCCACCCTTTTGTTCCCATGAACTTCCCTCCTCCCAAAATGATAGTCACAGTTAGCATGTAAATGATAAAAGCTACCACAGATATAACATGCTTTGTTGTACATCACAAAATCACTACCAAGTTGTTGAGATTTAACATGATTCCAACTCCTCTGGTTACCCCTAGGAGCGATGGCTTGTTTCTATACATCTCAGCATACCTTACAGGTGATCTAAGTTTATTTACTGGTTTCCTAGGTTCCTCTCAGAATATATTAAAAACTTTTGGGATAGAAGCCTCTACATTCCTCTTAACATGCTCATCAACAACAGATGAGTCACTAGCACTTTCAAAAACATCAGTTTCTTGCTTAACCTGTTCCTCATTTTTCACAAATGTGTTTTTAAGAGGACCATATTCATGTTCAAGATCTTGAAACTCTTCTAAGCCTGTATGAGCTAAATCTATGCCTGGAGGTGATGGAACACCTCTTAATGGTGGAGGAGATGTGTTGTATCCCATACCTGACTTAGCTTTACTAATGATTTGAGCATTTCAAATTTTATCAATTGACTTTGACTGATAATACAAAGTGTCAATAGATAAATTAACATTCTCAGTTTTCTTTTTAAGCTTTTCAAACTCTTCTTTCAAAGCTTCATTCACAGCTTTTGTATGATCTATTTCTCTCCTAAGAATAATCATATCATCATTATATTTTGACTCACTCTCTCTATAATGCTCAAGTTGTTTTTCTAATACAGCTATGCCTCTCCTAATGTTTGACACAGTATAATTAGCAGTATACAACTCTTGTCTTTCATTAGAATATAGATCATTAAGCCTTTCAACTTCCCTAGCAGCTCTACATGTTTTAGAACAACATTCAAAGTTTTGTACCTCAGAGTCAAAGAAAGCCATGAGAGCATGTTCTGTAGCAATGAAAGCACCATCTGAAGCTTGTTCCTCTTGTTCATCAGCCATGAAACTCCAATCATAGCTAACACCATCAATAGCCAACATTGCTTTTGGTTCCTCCACAATTGGTTCCTTCTTTTGCTTGTACCAAGTTGACCTGTTATCTTGCTTCCTTGGCCTTCTGCATTCTCTAGCAAAATGTCCCAACTTATGACAGTTGAAACACTCTACTTTCTTTTTATCAAACCCTGCAGTTTCACCACCATTGATGTGAATTGGCTTGCCAGTCTTCTTGTAAAATTTCCTAGCCCTCATGCTAAGAAGAGCTATCTGCCACTTTATGTCCATCTCCTCCAAGTCATCTTCATCAATTTTCTCTATGTCTTCATGAGTCAATATAGAGCCATTGACTTGAGTGGATATAAAAGCATAAAAGGTAGGATCTCCAATACCAACAACCTTCTTCTTTGAACCTGCAGTGGTAACACTAATAACATTACAGTGGAAACCTGTAGAACCAAAGCAGGGGCAAAATCATCATCACTGTCAGCATCAGAATCATCACTGTCAACAGAGGTTGACAACGATTCCAAGCTACTAGAGCTTGTACCAAGTTTCCCTGCCTTCTTCAACCTTTGTTCAATAAGTTTGAAGTTGTTTTAAAGATCATTGAGCTTCATTGTTTCAATCTCTAGTTTATTTTCCCAGACTGTAACATTAGTATGAAACTCAGAAGGCAAGCTCCTTAGAAACTTCAGATTGAGGTCTTCCTTATCTACCTCAATTCCAAACACAGTCAACTGTGTGACAATTTTCTGCAGTTTGGTGAAGATACTGTCAAGTGATTCATTGCTTGAAGCAGGGAAGTTTTCATAACTTTGCTTCAACAATGTCTTCTGTGTCTTCTTGGTAGCATCATTTCCACCAAACACTGAGCAAATTTCTTCAAAAAGTTCTTTTGCTGTCTGGAATTTGCTGAAGGCAATAATCTGATCTCTAGGAAGAGTCATTAGTAACAAACTTGTGGCCTTCAGGTCATTCTTCTTCTTTGCTCTTTCATCATTAGTTTCTGGTGCAGTAAGTGTTACAACTTCAGTGTCACCAACTTTCTCAGTCTTCTTTTGAGACTTGAAGGAATTACCATTTAAAATGATTTCCCATAGAGCATAATCTTGAATGAGAAAGTATTGCTCAATCAGAATCCTCCACATCTCAAATTCATTGAGTTTGAGCTTAGGAAGCCTAGGAGCAGAGTTGGACTGGTTGTTTTCCATCTCCATTGATTTGAGTGAGTAGGCTAAGCTTATTCCTTGGATCTTCTAGAACAAAATATCAGAACCTTCACTCTGATACCACTTGTGGAGTTTGATATACTCCATGGACCGTTTAGAGCGCTAGGGATTAACAATAACAAAGACTATAACATGCACAGCGGAATAAACTAATCAATACTTTGTTATTGAACAAGGTTTTCATCATCATCTCTAATGACTACTATTACAAACACCAGCTCTAATTCTACTTGACCAAGGTAGAACGTGTTACCTCCTGTAACAGGAATCTATGAACTAGAGCTGTTAAACCAAAACCCGACCTAACCTAGTCTAGGCGTTTATAAGTCTATACGCCCTAGACTTACACACACTTTTCCTGATGTTACATTGTGGAAGACACATAAAAAGCTATTCCCTGTATTCTGTTTATACAATACAGAATTAGGGTTACAAAGGAATAATCTAGAATAATAAAACGAAATGAAGTAATCTTTTCCATCTTTTGAAGTTTCATCCTTTGTCTTCTTAAGTCTTTCATGTTTCATTCTTTCTTGTTTTTGTATCATCAAATCTAAAATCCCAACAGTTCTTGTGACGACTCAGTAGCCAATTTGCTTATTTTCAAGTGACGGCATCAAGTTTTAAAAGAGTAGGGCGTCGCAGCTCAGACGGCCTAGATTTGATCCAGACTGCGTTAGAGATTGAAGGCGACGCACACATAAGGTGAGCGCCGTCACGATGTTCGTAGCCAAGACAAACCCTAATGACGACGACGGTCCACAAACTAAAGGGTGACGCCGTCGCGATTGTAACATTATATATAGAAACCAAATTTTTTAGTTTTCAGTGTGTAGTTTTGTGGAGTAAAAACCTAAACCGAACCAAGGCTGTCTTGTACAGTGTTTTAGGGTTCCATACCCTATCTTACATCAAGATAAGTGTTTTACTTCATTAATTCAATTATGTTTTCAATTGATTATGTGTATGCTTGCATGTTTCCCATGTCCGGCTAATTTACTTGTGTCTTTACTTAGGTAATATGAAACTTAGTTATTGAATATTGATTGGTTGTCTCTTATCTTAATTGTTATTGACCTAGTATTGCGGTAGGTCATTCGTTGTGTAATTAATGCTTGATTAATCTTTGTGAACCTTAGCTTATAGTCACTAGTGGAATAGTAGGCTAAACATCCAAAGAGTACCTTAGAGTTAAATTTATGATTCTTAGAGATTTTGTAGTCATTAACATTTGGTAGCTTCAAAGAGTTAGGGATAAACGCATACCCTACGACTTTAGACACACAACGCGATTAAGAATAAGGACGTGACAATTCAACCATCAATAGGAGATAACTAGGGAGTAATAAAACCTAAGTAAATACATCTTTAAATCATCATACGAACACACAACAATAGACATAGACTACCCCTAGCTTAGATAATTAGATAAGCAGAAGTAATCGGTAGAAATACCAACCCCCAAATCCAAACCCCGAGATACGTACCGTTCAATTTCCAAAAAAATATAAAAAGCTAAAAAATAATCTTCCTCAACCCAACCTTAGTGTAGTAATTCTTCACTAGCATTTCTATTCCCCTAGAGAACGATATCAATACCCATGGCTTACCCTAATACTACACTACAACGATTAGGTTCACTACCTAGGGTGTTTAAAAACTTGCTTGACAAAAAGGAAGTTCCTTTGACCCCGAACGCGCTGCGTAAGCGAATCAAGTTTTTGGCGCCATTGCCGGGGAATAAAATAGCTAGTTAGGAGTCTATCTCGTTTAGGTTTCCTTGCTTGTTTCCTATCATGTAAGCTTTTTCTCAATTTTTAGCTTCCTTGTAGTTTATCCCCCTTCTTTGTGTTTGTGTTCGTAAAACCCTTTTCATTTGTCGCTATGGCAAGTGAAGTTGCATTTGAATCATTAACAAATGAGGAGCAATTGAATTTCGCAAGTTGGATTGCTTTTTATTGTCCTAATAAATTTGTGAGTGATGTTAGAGATATCCAAAAGGAGACGGGTGTAAGGTTGGATGGACTTGATAAATTTTGCGCTTGTGTGGCTTCTATTCAACGATCATTGTTAGAATCAACTCCTTTTAGCGAAACCATATGGAAATTTTTTGAGAAAAGCCTCCTAAGCATAAACCATCAGTTGAATGATCTTAGGCACCATGATCAAAAAGACCTAGTTTTTAAGAACATGGAACCTAAACCCGAACAAGATTGTGAGATGGTTAGAGTTGAACCACCTATTTGCATGTGTGGGATAGATTTCAAAACATATGACACGCATGAGGAATCCTTTAGGAAAATAGAACATAGTAATCAAATTTTTGAGACTGATTCTTATGAATCGGACCAAGAATTTGAAATGGCTAAGGAAGGATTTGAGATACTTAGGAGTATATTTGGGTTAGATCATACTAAAATACGTGATGAACATTTAGGAGATCTAGATATAATGGAGAATGAGGTGGAACCTCCAAGCCCACAAGCCCTACCATCACTTGAGGAACACACATCGCCTATAACTTACCCGAAAGAAGTAGAAGAGACTATAGGAACCCCGATTGATATATAACCTTTGGACCAAATGCCACTAGAGAATGTAGGTTTAGATGCTTGTTGTCATGACCTCTCTCTTAGTCTTAGGGAAGTTCCTAATTTTGATGAACCGGAGCCTCAACCAAAAACCTTACCCAATTTTCCGTCTGTAGATGTGAATATAGGAATTGAATTAGGTCCCAATCCACCCATCAAAATAATTAGTCCGGGTAGTTGCTTGATAAAGGTAGTGGACTCTGGGACATGTAGAGTGGAAGCTAATATAGGAGTAACCCATGACCTTACAAACTTACATCACCCATTCATGGTTGATAACAAAAAAAATTATGGGTTTAAACCGGGTTTATTAAGTCAAGATGGATCCTTAACTAAGAATCTCTTGAAGTTGATAGAAGATGATCCATTTCTAAGAGATAGACTTGATTCACCCGCTACACCCATAAAATTAGGTAAGGTTATAATGAATGAAGCACACCCCTTTGAGCATATAAATCACCCATCACCCTCTCCTCACGTAGCAAATTTCCACCCTAAGGGTGTGTATCGCTACTATCACCCGCACTTAAGCTTAAGTGTAGAAAAAAATTCTCCTTTATAAGTTAAATATGGGTAGAGTCAAGCTCGTGACTCGAACAAAAACAAGCGCTTCTTGGGAGACAACCCATGTGTATTTGTTTTTCATTTTTATTTGTGTGTCATATATCTTTTAGTGATTGTTTATTCTCATGTTTAAATTTGTAAAAATGCTTTATTTTGTCTTTAACCTCGTCTTAATTACATATAAAAGTATTTTACATAAGGGATAAGTGTAGGGAGGATTACACACGTTTTCAAAAGAAACGTAAACATGAGAATTTCAATTATCTAAAAGATATATATGTATGTTTGTTCGAGTCAAATGCTTGTATCGAGTCATAATGGATGTTTTGCAGGACTTTTTCCAGATTCTAAAGATATAAATTTTTCAGAATTTTTTCCAGAAAATCGCAGACAAGTTTCTGTCAGGATAACCTGACGGCGTCAGGGTCGCAACCTGACGGCGTCAGAAGGAGCAGAAACTGCTTACTACTTTTTCTCGTTTTCTGAGCTACTTATAAATTTTTAGAATTTTCCAGGTCTTAATTTTCTAGAAAATCTGCAAACATCCATTCCACAAGCATTATATCTTATTTAAGTCCGGAATTACATCTTGCTGTGACTTTTCTTTGTTCGGTTTGTAGCTTTGGGTTGTCTGTTTTCTTCAAGTGTGCATGTTTAATTTGTCAAGAAGAAGATACAAAAGATTGAAAGGAGCTTTTCACGCATAACATTCTTCTTGAAGAAAGATTTAACCACTACTTCACACGGACCCTACCGAGCTAATCAGGGGAGTATTAGTTTCTTTCGTTTTTAATTACGTTCCATTATCATAACTTTGATACTTTCGGGGAACATTGGGGACAATGTTCAGTTTAAGTGTAGGGAGGGAAAATAAAACGGGAACTTTGAAACCATGCTTATCCTTGACTATTTGATTTGTCCAATTGCATTTGCGTAATAAACCATGAGAAAATGTCGGTTAGGGTAATTTTGGCACCAAATTTAAAATTTTTCATGACATGTAGGAGTGGGCCATTAGTCTTAATAAAGCGTCTCATGGATAAGAAGTTGCATGACTAGCACAAAAACCCTTTACTTCCTAAATTCCACCCAAAATATGAGGATCGCCCTTAGATTAGTAGGAATTAAAGCATTCATCTTTAATGCTTAGAGTGTGAACCGGTAGTATAATAGATTCTAGAACTTGTTTTGTGATGCATCCCGAGATCGCTAGTAAGACTACACATGTGTAGTTAGGAATAACTAAATGATAAGAGGCATTAGGATAACCCTTGTTTGATACCCATAATATAATTACTTCTTCCACATCGGTTGAGTAATTTCCCCCACACCCTTGCGTTGTACTCATCTTTAGTACACGATACCCCTAGTTAACCCCTCAGAGCCTATCCTTTTTCGTGGTTCTCGTGATGTTTCGGTTTTCCGGAATATCAATGAAGAGCATTGTTTACACCCCACCCCCAAATGTACACCCAAATCGCCTTAGCCTACCTTGTATGCACTCACTTTTAGTGCATTATTGTTATCACACTAAACCCTTAGTTCAATTATCTAGTTACTTGCATAAAGTTGCTAAGTCGAGTCATATCCTTTGTACACAGTTTTGGGACGATTGGGACTCATGGTAAAAGTTAAAGTTTATGAGATGCCGGGAAGGAATGTTAAATTCAAATTCCCTTTATTTGTGTAATAATGTACTCCAAGGGTTTTGATCTTTTCAATTCGGGTCAAATTAGTGTTAGAGTAATAAAAACTCAAGTGTAGGGATGCGCCTATAAATCGCTATTATTTTGATGTTATCGTAGAGGATGGTAGAGTAAAAGTGTAAAAAAAAAAAAAAAATCGAAAAAAATAGAAAAAAGAGAAAATGAAAAAAAATAAAAATAAATAAATAAATAAATAAAAACGGGCTACCATCCTACATCTATTTTTAAATTTATGTATGTTTGTTTCAGTTATCTATAGTTTAGAGTGTCGAGTCTTGGCTTAACGCCATAAAGATTTTTGACTTGCCACCACTAAATCGCTTATCCCACCAAACCCTTTGTTTTCCTACCGTAAGCCCAACATTACAACCCTTTAAAATTCCTCTTGGATAGTCTTTCCTAGGTGCTTACGCCAAAGCGATGGATGTTTGATCTAGTCTGAAGCCTATGGTAATCTATGTACTAGGACCGGTTAATGAGTGTTTATCTTCCATTTCCACTTTGATATATTTCATATACACCCGAGAGATGTGAGTATCCAAACACCCCTTGTGAGGTGCTAGTATGTAATTTCCGTGTTTGTTATGACTTTTGCGGGCCTTATATGTGTTGTGATTTGTTCTAAACCAATGCTTCATGAACCCTAACCTATAAATTAATTGGCTAAAAGCACATTTGCTTGAGGACAAACAAATACCAAGTGTAGGGATATTTGATAAGGATTTAAAAGGTACCATTTTGAGGGGACATTTAAGCCCTTAATTGATCACTTTTGTATCCGTTACTACCTAATTTCGTTCCTTTTCACTTTTTAGGTGTCTTGAAGGCAAATTGTTGGAATGCACTTATTCGGACGAAAAGGCTCGAATATACGAAGAAAATGGCCAAAGTCAAGAATCGAGACACTCAGGTTGCTGAAACTGAAGGGGAAGGCGTCAGGTTATACGTGCGACGCCGTCAGGAGAGTTCTTGTGAAGGCATCAGGTTTTAAAAGAGTAGGGCGTCGCAGCTCAGACGGCCTAGATTTGATCCAGACGGCGTCAGAGATTGAAGGCGAAGGCGTCATAGGCATAAGGTGACGCCGTCACGATGTTTACGTGGCCAAGATGAAACCCTAATGATGGCGACTCGACAGCGTCACAAACTAAAGGGTGACGCCGTCGCGATTGTAACATTATATATAGAAACCGAATTTTTTAGTTTTCAGTGTGTAGTTTTGTGGAGTAAAAACCTAAACCGAACCAAGGCTGTCTTGTACAGTATTTTAGGGTTCCATACCCTATCTTACATCAAGATATGTGTTTTACTTCATTAATTCAATTATGTCTTCAATTGATTGTGTGTATGCTTGCATGTTTCTCATGTCCGACTAATTTACTTGTGTGTGTGCTTAGGTAATATGAAACTTAGTTATTGAATATTGATTGGTTGTCTCTTATCTTAATTGTTATTGACCTAGTATTGCGGTAGGTCATTCGTTGTGTAATTAATGCTTGATTAATCTTTGTGAACCTTAGCCTATAGTCACTAGTGGAATAGTAGGCTAAACATCCAAAGAGTACCTTAGAGTTAAGTTTATGAATCCTAGAGATTTTGTAGTCATTAACCTTTGGTAGCTTCAAAGAGTTAGGGATAAACGCATACCCTACGACTTTAGACACACAACGCGATTAAGAATAAGGACGTGACAATTCAACCATCAATAGGAGATAACTAGGGAGTAATAAAACCTAAGTAAATACATCTTTAAATCATCATACGAACACACAACAATAGACATAGACTACCCCTAGCTTAGATAATTAGATAAGTAGAAGTAATCGATAGAAATACCAGCCCCCAAATCCAAACCCCGAGATTCGTACCTTTCAATTTCCAAAAAAATATAAAAAGCTAAAAAATAATCCTCCTCAACCCCAACCTTAACGTAGTAATTCTTCACTAGCATTCCTATTCCCCTAGAGAACGATATCAATACCCGTGGCTTACCTTAATACTACACTACAACGATTAGGTTCACTGCCTAGGGTGTTAAAAAACTTGCTCGACGAAAAGGAAGTTCCTTTGACCCCGAACGCGCTGTGTAAGCGTATCAAATGTACAGGCTTTCATATTTTATCCATAAGAACAAAACGAATATTTAAAAATTGCGCCTAGTTGAACAAGGCGAGAACACTAAATATAATACGACATATAACCTGATTTATATTACCAGCTATAAACAAACTCATGCTTTCTTTTTTTTTTCTTTTTTTCTTTTTTTTTATGCAAAAGACAAAGTATACATGAATAAAAATCAAAACGATATGAACATATAAAGCATCCCCCCACTTGAGATCAACTATAATGTAAACCCGATTTTCTTCCAAAACCCTTTATTCAAAACCCGCGACTTTCACCAGTGGAACCAAAATTAACCAACAACGCCCAGACCATGGACATAAGGAAACTACAGGGTAGGCTTAGGCGATAGGTGTAATGAAACAAACATATATTGGGTGAACAAAATGAAATGAATGGCTCAGACGGGTGTACTAGGGGTATCTTGCACTAATAATGAGTGCAACAAAAAGGGTTTAACAGGTGGATTGACTGATCGATGTGAAAAGTCAATATACACAAACAAAAATGATGGGCTATTTTGGGTTTGATTCTAAGATTGCCTTATATCCTAGTTGCACCGATCACACCAAGTTATCTCAGTGTAATGCTCATGATAATGGTCTCGAAAAGATATGCAAGGCCAAGTTCTAAAGTCTACTACAGCTACCGGCACATTCATTTTTATGGTATTATGTAGAAGGGGAAAACGAAATGGCTTATCCTCACACAATGTAAATATAGGGTAGGTGTGCCTAGTTAAGATTATTCCAGTTAAGTAATGAAAAACATGTCAAAATTTTACTAATAAAACACTTCTCACTAAAAACTAAAAAAATAAAGGGAAGTAAAATCAAGCGGGTGTCTATGTCGAATCCCTTCGCCCCACTTGGGTCATACCAAGCATATAAATGAAAAATAAGAAGGGTTAGAGATGGAACGAAAAACTCCCCTGGATTTGCTCGGTCTGAAAAATAATGCATGTTCAAAAACATGCTCCAAATGTGCCTCCTCGAGCAACATCCAACTACACCAACAACTCATCCATGCAATCATCATCGCACTCAACTAGGTTGGAAAAAAGTGTTTCCTTGTAGCCAAATATCATTCCATAATTCATTAACCTGTATTGCTGCAAGAAAAACTAATACAAAAAAGCATAATTTCGGATAAAAAGCAAAAATAACACGACATATAAAAACAAAAACAAAATAAAACCTAACTCACTTTCGTAGGAATCACGGTTGCATTTAGCGAATGCAACAAGCCTTTTAAACCACTCGGTGTCCCGAGTGGACGAGTGAAATCTCGTGAGGGTTTACAGGGAACACACCCACAAAGTTCATTTAATTACTAATACAAGGTTATGAAAATGTTTTGAAACTTTTTTTGAGAAAACTTTTCATTACAGGGGATAGTTACGGCGTAACTGGATCGGCCTAGTTACAGCGTAGGTGAGTTGACTTAAAAAAAATGTTTACTAGGAAGGGGTTACGGCGTAACTGGATCGGCCTAGTTACGGCGTAATAAGACCCCGAGAAAGAAAATACCTGGAACAGGGACATTATGGCGTAACTAGATCGGCCTAGTTACGGCGTACTTATAATGAAGTGGGCAGATGGCCTTACTGATAGCCAATTACGGCGTAAATGGATCGGCCCATTACGCTGTAGTTACATTCTGATGTTGTTGTGCCCAAAGTGTCAACTTTTTCCTACATTTAGGAGTTATCAGAACTCCAATCATCTATCCTTGGTCTTTATACCTGCAAACAAGATAAACAAAACATAACAAACCCAAAAACAAATCCTAAAACTACCAAAATGTTGAAAACGGTCTAAGAAAAACAAAAACAAAATCTAACATAGGGACGGGTAGTCTCCCGAAGAACACTTTTCTTTATACACCCGAGTCTTTAAGTTAGACTCCTGCAACAGACATCAGTTGGGCATCTCTATTCATGTCCATTGCTCAACTAATCTCGGCTTATGATCTTGTCGAGAATCCTTCCACTTGTTTGTGGAGTTTGATAGACTCCTTGAAATCGTTTTGAGCCTCTAGGGTTTAACAATAACATAGATTAAGAACATGCACAAGGGAATTAAACAAACATCAATGTTATTGACACAAGGTTTCTTTCAATATCACCCCCAATATATTAATACGTGTTATCTAAACTATAACAGGGATCTAAGACACCTCAGATCTTAGGGGTTTAACTAAACTAACTCTAGTCTAGGCGTTTATAAGAACGTACACCCTAGACACACACACACCCCTTTACTAGACGTTTACATCATGGAAGACTTGATTTGTTATAAAAACCTCATATTATCTAGGAAACACAATAACGAAAGCGGAATATTCAATAAGAATTAACGTTATCATGAACAAGGTTTATATTTATTAACACTCCAAGCCTCAAATATTATTTGATCAGAATAATACGGTTACACTTAATCTGTAACAGGGATCAAAGATCCTTGATGCTAAACTAAACAAACTCTGAACCTAAACGTTTATAGAAACACGTCTAGGTTACACACACACGCACCCCTTTAGATTACATTATGGAAGACTTTGTTATAAAAACCTACACCCCATGTCCTCTTTATATACTAGAGGATTAGGGTTTACAAGATACTACGAAGGACTAAATAATAAATCTTCTTTTGCAAGCAAGTCCTTCCATCTTTTTGTAGATTTTCTTCTTGTCACTTTAAGTCTTTGATGTTTCATTTTTATTGTTATGTATCATCAAATCAATAAACCCAACAATCTTCCCCTATTTGATGATGACAAAACAAACACCTTCTTGTACGAACTTCCCTAGACGAAGTAGAGAAATTGAGATAACTAAATCTCACCATGAATGAAACAAGTATGTCTTCCCCTTAATCCACACCATGCCACTCAAACATCTCTTCCCCTATAGGGAACGTATGCAAATAATGATCTTGACCACCACGAACCAATACCACACTCCTAATCCCTGTATTCCAATGATCCAAATTGCCCTACATGAAGCACAATACGGATAATGAATTTGAACAGTTGAAACTCCAACTAGCAGTAGTAATAATGATCAACAATAGTAAGAATCAAAAACTTCCCCTCGAGTTGTGCATGAACATCAAATGATTAAAACACATAATGAGATACTTCCCCTGAAACCAATGTGTTAATCATCTTTATAATTCTTCAAATATGTAAGCTCTATGTAATGATTACTTGTGAAGAAAACCAAATATAACAAACTTGATGTAGAAGTAGAATAACCCAAACTTATGTCTTATATCTTGAACAAACCACATGACTCCGAACGTATACAACTTTATGTATAGGGGGACCGTAATCCCTTGACAATAATCATTGAGCACGATAACGTCACTCCTTTAAGTGTTCTGTCAATTCTTCGTCACAATAAGAATGCACAAAAATAAGAACACGCATCTAAGAAATCCCACTTCACCTTCAAATAAGTGATAAATCGTAATCAATTCTTCAATAGAAACCAAAAACGAGCTTGTTAAAACATTTAAGAACAAAAACCAAACTCTTTGTGTGTGTGAACCAAATAACCTATGTGTGTGTAAACCGACATCTTTCAATCTTCAAACTTTATTCGTCGACCAATATCAAATAAAGCTAACCGTAGTAATAATCTTTCTCGAACAAGCTGAGCAGTACAAACTTTGTACAAGATACCTTTGTAACTAGAGTACCACCAAATCATTGATCCTTCATAAAGACACCAATTGAGAAAGAATAACATCATCAACAGCTAGCAGCAGATTAGTAAAAGAATAAGAACCACTATCCACGTTAAGGTTTGTGGACCAATTTGAACATGTCGAGCAAGTTTGCGAGATTATTCCATAAACCAAGCCATCATCCATCGATCACAAGCCCTCCAAATCACCACTCATAAATAAACCTTGAACTCTTGCAACCATGCCCATAAATCTGCTCCAAGCGATTGAGAAAGAAATCACTATCCAACTGATCTTGAACACAGCAGTAGTATCACATGAGAACAATAGACGTGTAGCAGTAGAAACATGCAACATAGCAGTACAAACTAGCAAGGCAGCAGTAGTAAATGCTAACTTTCAGCAGTAGTTGCAGCAGATTCCTATGAGCAGTTCTAATCCGACCATAACAGTAGAAACTTACTTAACCAATCAGTATGATCGTTGATTAATAGAATCTCATATCTGACCATGGAGCAATATAATAATAGAATGATGAGATGTAGTCTTGCTTGGTGTTAATTAAAATAATCTTACCTACGTATGATCAATTTGGTATACAAAAAACCACCAATCAATGATAAGCAAATAAATTCAATATCACCGAACCATTAATCAATGTTTTAATTAGTATGAGGTCAACCAATCAGTGATAGATTTATCATGGAAGCATCATGTACAAGGCGACAAAATAATAAGGAATAAACCTTAAAATTCAAAAAATTTACCATGTTTTCTGCAGCAGATTTCGACATAGTATATCTTTTTACGGGAAGATCAGATCGAAGATCCCTTCCGTGAAAAGTTAGATGGGTATATAGAGAAGCTCCAGTAAAAAGTATAGCCCGATCCAACGGTTAACGAGTGAGATATCTTCGTTAGAAAACTGTGCTGCAGAAAAATACGAAAATTGCATAAACACGATTTTCTTCTTCCTTTTTCGCCAAGAAACCTTTTGAATCCCTAGGTAACGAGCTCCCCGAGCTCTGATACCAATTGTTGAGTTTGATAGACTCCTTGAAATTGTTTTGAGCCTCTAGGGTTTAACAACAACATAGATTAACAACATGCACAGTGGAATTAAACAAACATCAATGTTATTGACACAAGGTTTCTTTCAACATCACCCCCAATATATTAATACGTGTTATCTAAACTATAACAAGGATCTAAGACACCTCAGATCTTAGGGGTTTAACTAAACTAACTCTAGTCTAGGCATTTATAAGAACGTACACCCTAGACACACACACACCCCTTTACTAGATGTCTACATTATGGAAGACTTAATTTGTTATAAAAACCTACACCCCATGTCCTATTTATATACTAGAGGATTAGGGTTTACAAGATACTACGAAAGACTAAATAATATATCTTCTTTTGCAAGCAAGTCCTTCCATCTTTTTGTAGATTTCCTTCTTGTCACTTTAAGTCCTTGATGTTTCATTCTTTATTGTTTTGTATCATCAAATCAATAAACCAAACATTGTTCTTCCTGCTCAACCTGCACACTATCAACCTCGTGCATTAAATGTGTAACAATTATAAACATGAACAACAAGTGAGATATAACATATAATAAATAATAACAAGTTACGCCGTAACAATCATTACTATGTTACGCCGTAACTTGATTATGAGAATAGACTACGCCGTAACCATGGTGAATATTACGCCGTAATCTCAAGACATAAGACAAAATTTTAGAATAATATTAATCAAACAGCCAAAAATACGAATACCGTTCCCTGGCAGCGGCGCCAAAAACTTGAAGCAGGATTTCTGACCAGGTTTTACATTTATAATTAGTCGTCTACCTATGGCCTACCTAATGCACTAACGGGCAGTGTACCCGGTCGCATGTAGTGAGGGAATGGTAAGACGTAGGTCGTTCCAAGAACGGTTGATTCCTAGCTGTCTAATTAATTAAAGTTGTCACATAAATAAGTTTTAATGATAGGATTGATAATATTTAAATAAGTCACGTGATCAATTGGGCCGGTTCTCTGGTAAACAAGCTATTGGGAAAGATAGTGATGCTATTCTTAAACCGAGTGCACCCACGAATGGATCATGGCAAAAGCCGGTAGACTCCTATAGTCAATTCGTCTACCGTATAATTCTTAGACTCCTCACCAAGATGATGGATCACCCGGGATCATTCGGCAATATAATAGTAGTCATTAAGAGCCGGTGTTTACTGTCGCATTACATGGGGTTCTAACAGTCACTAGATTCCTGCTTCAAGTGGGGGTTTATGTCGCTAGGACAACATTTGGTCAATTTCTCCTAACCTATCAACAAAGGCTCCTACCCGACGTCAAAGGTTTACCCTAAGGGAGTCGAGTGGTTTTTAGTCACCTAAGTCAAGTCATTAAGTACCCTACATGCAAGATTCGAAATAATGAGTTCCCGGGCGCTAGCTTCTTAGACACTCATCCCTAACTTCTTAAGTTCATCCGGACGACCGGTGATCATTTAGTCAGTTCGCACAAGCGAGGAAGGGTCGTCAGTTGGTCAATTCTTACCCTTCCAAACTCTACCTACCTACTTAGGGTCAGTTGGTCAATTCTCTTAAGCGACTAGATACGACCACACTTCAAAACTACCAAAGCCAGGGTGACTACCAACGAAATATGCATACATACACTAGAAACAATTAATAATAAAAGAATCAAAACTAGGCTAGCATCTAGTTTCCACATCACCAACATATTCTAGTGGAATGACAAATAAAACATACATATAAAATGATAAATAAACAATGAATAAACATCGATAAATTAATTGACTCATAATAAATAATCAATTAATTAAAAACACAATAAAAATTAATTCGCCAACAATTAATTTAGAATTAAAATTATAGTTAACAATAATGAAACCAAAATAGTAATAAGAGTTGGAAAAGTGATTACAAATCGTGCCAAAATAATGCTATCGATCCCCTAGTTGAGTACCGGGGCAAAACACCGAAAGGTTTGCCCCACAAAAACCTTCGAGTGTTGCTGCCTTTGTTCTCTTCCTCGTACAGCAGCCAAAAACCAAATTCTCCAAATTGACACCTTAATTAAATAATAGCAAGTGCTATTTATAATGTAAAACTTTACGCTTATTGCAACTTAGGTCCGTCAATTCTTGCAACTTTAGCACTTGAAGCCTTTTCTTCTATTTCTCACTATTTACACTTGAAAATGTGTAATATTCTTGACATATTCAGCCCCTGGACTTCAAAACTTTGCACCCAAGTAATTAATTACGACGTAACTAGATATCCGAGTTACGCCGTAATCCTTCGTAAGCATAATCTTATCCGCTCCGAACTTCAATTTATGGCGTAACTAATTAGCATGTTACGCCGTAACCTTTCCAATAATTAATTACGGCGTAACCTTAAGAGGAGGTTACGACGTATCCTTCAAGGTATCATATTTATGCCGTAACATTATTAACTAGTTACGACGTAATCTTCACACGTAATTCTCAGGCCCTCGTAAAGTGAGTTACGGCGTAGTCAATAGAGCCACATACGCTGTAACTTGTCTTCAGAATATATTTCTTAGCCTTACATTACATATTTTCCGCTCCAACGCCTCATTTATTTTGAAATGCAAATATGAACAAATTAAGTATCATATTAATGCAAATGAGGCCATAAACACTTATCAGGCAAATTTGATGTTATCAAATATCTCCTACTTAAACTCTACTTGCCCTCAAGTAGACCTTTTAAATTATTCTTAAAAAGATATCTCCAAAGATTAATTGGAAGATATGAGTTTAAAAATAACCTAAGCTAGAAAATTTGAAACCGAGCACCTCACGAAAAGGGAATTGAAATCACACTCTCTCTCATTCACGTGTTTATTTTTTTGGGTGATCACTTAAGTGCACAGTCATGACGAGTATTCTATCATAGGCTTGGCAAATATACTAATCTCTACCACTAGAGTCTATAGATGCAGCTATTCTAAAATGCAATGGGTTGACACAACATAAAGGCTTACGGGGTTATTTTGTCATTACTAACAAGATACGGCGAAGGGGACAAAACCAATGATACATGACCAAATCCATGGCCAAGACACCAATAATTGCTCGCTTCCTCACCTAAACTCGATTCACGACCAAGGGTAGGATAGGACATGTGAAAATATTTAATGGGTGTAAATAAAAAGACGCGAAACAAATAGATTCCTAAGTCCATAATCGCCCCACCACTAGTCGCATTCAATAATTAGTGCAACAATAATGAGTGCTAGAGGTATCTTGCACTAATAATGAGTGCAACAAAAAGGGTTTAACAGGTGGATTAACTGATCGATGTGAAAAGTCAATATACACAAACATAAATGATGGGCTATTTTGGGTTTGATCCTAAGATTGCCTTATATCCTAGTTGCACCGATCACACCAAGTTACCTCAGTGTAATGCTCATGATAATGGTCTCGAAAAGATATGCAAGACCAAGTTCTAAAGTCTACTACAGCTACCGGCACACTCATTTTTATGGTATTATGTATAAGGGGAAAACGAAAAGGCTTATCCTCACACAATGTAAATATAGGGTAGGTGTGCCCAGTTAAGATTATTCCAGTTAAGTAATGAAAAACATGTCAAAATTTTACTAATGAAACACTTTTCACTAAAAACTAGAAAAATAAAGGCAAGTAAAATCAAGCGGGTGTCTATGTCGAATCCCTTCGCCCCACTTGGGTCATACCAAGCATAAAAATGAAAAATAAGAAGGGTTAGAGATGGAACGAAAAACTCCCTTGGATTTGCTCGGTATGAAAAATAATGCATGTTCAAAAACATGCTCCAAATGTGCCTCCTCGAGCAACATCCAACTACACCAACAACTCATCCATGCAATCATCATCGCACTCAACTAGGTTGGAAAAAAGTGTTTCCTTGTAGCCAAATATCATTCCATAATTCATTAACCAGTATTGATGCAAGAAAAACTAATACCAAAAAGCATTATTTCGGATAAAAAGCAAAAATAGCACGAAATATAAAAACAAAAACAAAATAAAACCTAACTCAATTCGTAGGAATCACGGTTGCATTTAGCGAATGCAACAAGCCTTTTAAACCACTCGGTGTCTCGAGTGGACGAGTGAAGTCTCGTGAGGGTTTACAGGGAACACACCCACAAAGTTCATTTTATTACTAATACAAGGTTAAGAAAATGTTTTGAAACTTGTTTTGAGGAAATTTTTCATTACAGGGGATAGTTACGGCGTAACTGGATCGGCCCAGTTACGGCGCAGGTGAGTTAACTTAAAAAAAATGTTTACCAGGAAGGGGTTACAGTGTAACTGGATCGGCCCAGTTAAGGCGTAATAAGAAACCCGAGAAAGAAAATACCTGGAACAGAGACGTTACAGCGTAACTAGATCGGCCTAGTTACGTCGTAGTTATAATGAAGTGGGCAGATGGCCTTACGGATAGCCAGTTACGGCGTAAATGGATCGGCCTATACGCTGTAGTCACATTCTGATGTTGTTGTGCCCAAGGTGTCAACTTTTTCCTACGTTTAGGAGTTATCAGAACTCCAATCATCTATACTTGGTCTTTATACCTGCAAAAAAGATAAAAAAATACATACCAAACCCAAAAACAAATCCTAAAACTACTAAAATGTTGAAAACGGTCTAAGAAAAACAAAAACTATATCCAAGATAGGGACAGATAGTCTCCTGACGAGCACTTTTCTTTATCCACCCGAGTCTTTAAGTTAGACTCCTGCAACAGGAATCAATTGGGCATCTCCCATCATGTCTATTGCTCAACTAATCTCGGCTTATGATCTTGTCGAGAATCCTTCCACTTGTTCTTCCTGCTCAACCTGCACACTATCAACCTCGTGCATTAAATGTGTAACAATAATAAACATGAGCAACAAGTGAGATATAACAGATAATAAATAATAACAAGTTACGCCGTAACAATCATTATTATGTTACGCCGTAACTTGATTCTGAGAATAAACTACGCCGTAACCATGGCGAAGATTACGCCGTAATCTCAAGACATAAGATAAAATTTTAGAATAATATTAATCAAATAGCCAAAAATACGAAGACCGTTCCTCGGCAGCGGCACCAAAAACTTGATGTAGGATTTCTGTCCAGGTTTTAAATTTATAATTACTCGTCTACCTATGGCCTACTTAATGCACTAACGGTCAGTGTACCCAGTCGCATGTAGTGAGGGAATGGTAAGACCGAGGTCGTCCCAAGAACGGTTGATTCCTAGCTGTCTAATAAATTAAAGTTGTCACATAAATAAGTTTTAATGATAGGATTGATAATATTTAAATATGTCACGTGATCAATTGGGCTGGTTCTTTGATAAACAAGCTAATGGGAAAGATAGTGATGCTATTCTTAAACCGAGTGCATCCACGAATGGATCGTGGCAAAAGCCGGTAGACTCCTATGGTCAATTCGTCTACCCTATAATTCTTAGACTCCTCACCAAGATGATGGATCACCCGGGATCATTCAGAAATCTAATAGTAGTATTTAAGAGTCGGTGTTTACTATCGCATTACATGGGTTCTAAAAGTTACTAGATTCTTGCTTCAAGTGGGGGTTTAAGTCGCTAGGACATCATTTGGTCAATTCATCCTAACCTATCAACAAAGGCTCCTACCTGACGGCAAAGGTTTACCCTAAGGGAGTCGAGTGGTTTTTAGTCACTAAGTACCCTACATGAAAGATTCGAAATAATGAGAGCCCGGGCGCTAGCATCTTAGACACTCATCCCTAATTTCTTAAGTTCATCTGACGACCGGTGATCATTTGGACAGTTCGCACAAGTGAGGAAGGGTCGTCAGTTGGTCAATTCTTACCCTTCCAAACTCTACCTACCTACCTACTTAGGGTCAGTTGGTCAATTCTCCTAAGCAACTAGATGCGACCGCACTTAAAAACTACCAAAGCCAGGGTAACTACCAACGAAATATGCATGCATACACTAGAAACAATTAATAATAAATGAATCAAAACTAGGCTAGTACCTAGTTTCCACATAACCAACATATTCTAGTGGAATGACAAATAAAACACGCATATAAAACGATAAATAAACAATGAATAAACATCGATAAATTAATTGACTCATTATAAATAATCAATTAATTAAGAACACAATAAGAATTAATTCGCCAACAATTAATTTAGAATCAAAATTATAATTAAGAATAATGAAAACAAAATAATAATAAGAGTTGGAAAAGTGATTACAAGTCGTGCCAAAATAATGCTATCGATCCCCTAGTTGAGTACCGGGGCAAAACCCCGAAGGGTTTGCCCCACAAAAACCTACGAGTGTTGCTGCCTTTTTTCTCTTTCTCGTACAGCAGCCAAAAACCAAATTCTCCAAATTGACACCTTAATTAAAGGGCAAATGGCACAAAAAGGCATCAAAGTTAGGGTTCATTTCCAATTAAGGTATTCTACTTTTTTTCTGGCATAAAAAGGTACCCAACAAAATTTTTTGGCGGATTTGGGTTTTTTACTAACGTTCGTTAACTCACTTCGTTAGTATATTACATGTTTAGTTCTCGAATTTGTATAATCATTTCATACAACATCCAAAAAAAATTTCGAATTGTTTTTTTAACATGTTTGGTCTTCGAATTCTTATAATATTTCATTCAACATCCAAAAAAATTTTCCAAAATTTTTTTTTTTTTAATTTTTTTCGAAATTTTTTGAAAATTCTTTTTGAAAATTCTGAAAAATTTGAAAATTCTTTTTGAAAATTTTGAAAATATTTTTCGAAAAATTTTGAAAATTCTTTTTGAAAAATTTTGAAAAATTTTTGAAAATTTTAAAAAAAATTTGAAAATTCTTTTTGAAAATTTTCAAAAATTTTTTCAAAATTTTCAAAATGAATTTTCAAAAATTTTCAAAAAGAATTTTCAAAAATTCTTTTAGAAATTTTTTGAAAATTTTTCAAAATTTTGAAAATTTTCAAAAAGAATTTTTGAAAATTCTTTTTAAAATTCTTTTTGAAAATTTTGAAACAACTTTTGAAAATTTTCAAAAAGAACTTTCAAAATTTTTTCAAAATTATCAAAAAATTTTCAAAATGTTTTAAAAAGAATTTTCAAAAATTTTCAAAAAGAATTTTCAAAATTTTTCAAAAATTTTTATAAAGAATTTTCAAAATTTTTCTAAAATTTTCAAAAAGAATTTTCAAAATTTTTCGAAAATTTTTTCAAAATTTTCTAAATTTTTTTGAAAAATATTTTCAAAATTTACAAAAAGAATTTTCAAAATTTTTCGAAAAAAATTTTCAAATTTTTTTTTTTTGAAAATTTTTTTGGATGTTGAATGAAATATTATAAGAATTCGAGGACCAAACATGTAAAAAACAATTCGAAATTTTTTTTGGATGTTGCATGAAATGATTATATAAATTCGAGGACTAAACATATAATATATTAACGAAGTGAGTTAACGAACGTTAGTAAAAAACCCAAATCCGCCAAAAAATTTTGTTGAGTACCTTTTTATGCAAGAAAAAAGTAGAATACTTTAATTGGAAATGAACCATAACTTTGATGTCTTTTTGTGCCATTTGCCCTTAATTAAATAATAGCTTGTACTATTTATAATGTAAAACTTTAGGCTTATTGCAACTTAGGTCCCTCAATTCTTACAACTTTAGCACTTGAAGCCTTTTCTTTTATTTCTCATTATTTACACATGAAAATGTGTAATATTCTTGACATATTCAGCCCCTGGACTTCAAAACTTTACACCCAAGTAATTAATTACTGTGTAACTAGATATCCGAGTTACGCCGTAATCTTTCGCAAGCATAATCTTATCCGCTACGAACTTCACTCAACGGCGTAACTAATTAGCATGTTACGCCATAACCTTTTCAATAATTAATTACGGCGTAACCTTAAGAGGAGGTTACGCCGTATCTTTCAAGGTATCACATTTACGCAGTAACATTATTAACTAGTTACATCGTAATCTTCATACATAATTCTGAGGCCCTTATAAAGTGAGTTACGGTGTAGTCAAAAGAGCCACATACACCGTAACATGTCTTCAGAATATATTTCTTAGCCTTACATCATATATTTTCCGCTCCAACGCCTCATTTATCCTGAAATGCAAATATGAATGAATATGAACGAATTGAGTAACATATTCATGCAAATGAGGCCATAAACACGAGACATTGCTATATAAAATATCAGAATAATTTGATGTTATCAGATGGAAAAAAAAGAAAGTACATTTTTATCTGAGATATGTCAAGTTCTATTAATGCTCATGGGTCTAATACATGAGTTCACCCTTAAAATGGTCACAGACTCACAAATGATGACTCATGTGTAGATATTGACCGTATAGTAGATGAAAGTTAGGAAGAATGATATTGGGTTGTTTTTGCTATTTAAAATTTGAAATCGTGGCTGATTTTTTCCAAAAAATATATATATATTTTTTTAATTTTTTTTTTCACATAGAGCCATGTTTGGAAAGAGAAAACCGGGCTCTATAACTGGGAATAGACCCCGTTTTCCTAACCGGGCTCTATTTAGTTTTTGAATAGACCCCCCCAATTTTAGCCCGTAGCCAAAATCGGGCTCTATGACACTTTTTAACCGGGCTCTATGGCCATTTTTGTAGTAGTGGCGTTTACTTTTTACATGAATCCTTGAGACAAGAACCTTCATCTTGATCACTGATACCTTCAATACTGAATATGTAATATATTAAAGTGAGTCAGATGTCGATTCACTATTGATTGGACTATAGTTAAAAAGAAGGGAGCTAACATGAGAAATAACGATCTATCCTTTGACTTTCTAGGAGTTCTGATGGTAGTGGTCTTGCGAAATTGTTTCCTGTTAAGTTGCTATAAGGACACGTAAGACCATTATATAGAATATACCATATATAAAACTTTAACCTTATATCTAAACAACTATGTAACTTACAACATTTCCAAAAAACTAAAAGATGCAAGAAACTTCAGCACATTTCCAGTTAAGTTATTGTTGGATAGATCTATGAAATCATAAACAGAGTAATAAGGACATTTTATATTGAACAATCTAATATGATATAAATCCAATAATCTAATATAGAACTTACAATGATCATATCATTGTGAGATTGGCTAAGGTATCCGCTATCTCTCCACTCAATCCACTAGACGACAAGTTCCTATATTCTAAGCTTGTTAATACATTGTCCCAAAGGTAATGAAAATTTATAATGTACTATCTGTTTACTTAGTAATTGTTTTGGATGAAATACATACAATGATATGATCCTAGGATTTTCTAAATCATTGTAGCTGCAATTAATACCAACCCAGACAGATGACTATAGAACACACGGATCTCCTTGCCAATTTCTCTTTAAGCCATACATTGACTTAATACTTGTTAGGATTAAAAGCCTTCTTGATGTTGTTTGATCAACTGCTGCTCAGATAAAGTTAGTGTTGCTAAATAACTTCAATGAATATATGCTAAGTGAAGTTACAACTGGCAGTGCAACGTTAAGACCGCTAGTACAAACTTAGTTCAGTTCAAGGTTAAGACTGTTAGTCTAAGTTAGTACTATTAGGCATTTTGTTAGTACTGCTTATGAGATATGTATTAGATATTTATAGAAAAGATTTGATATACTTAGGGAAGTATTGTAAGCCGTGTAGGAGTCCTTGGTGTATAAAAGGAGGTCCTAGAGCATAGAGTCATGTGTACAAAAGTCTTATAATTCTTAGCTTCAAAGTTTTGTAAACCTAATACTTTTAGAGTATTAGTATTATTATTAATAATATTGGAGCTTGTTTGTTTGTTGAATTATATGTTCATTGTTTTACTGTTCCATTAACAATTCTTCTTAAAATTACAGATTAGATTTCGCATAATCTTTAATACATTCAAACACAGTTTCTACTACAAGTTGTGTTAGATTTATCTAATATAACTAATACTTCTACAAGCAAAGGAATTAGATCTACTTCAACTAGGATCAACAAGTAGTATCAGAGCTTGTTGAGAAGCATAGTAGGGACAGTGGTAACATAATTAAGACCCAATCTAAGGCAACACCTAATGAATCTAGTTCCCTGGGAGCTAGTTCAGGTGGTGGTTCCTGGTGCCAAGAAATCATGCGGGATACTATTTCTCAAACTAGGTTTGATAATCTATCTAAACAAACCAATGATTCATTGCTCACAAGAGGTAACACACTTCGAAGTGATGAGGATAGCATGAAACTGAATGAATTAATGGATTTATGTACAAGTTTATAGAAGGAGGTCCTTGACTTGAAGAAGACCACATCCTCTCAACAAACTGAGATCACAAGTTTGAAGAAGAGGGTAAAGAGACTTGAAAAAAATAAGAGGTCCAGAACTCATCGGCTATAGAGGTTATATAAGGTTGGTAGGACTGCTAAAGCAGAATCCTCATAAGATGAAACAAGTTTGGGTGAGGATGCATCCAAACATGGGAGGATTGATGTCATGGATGAGGAGGTGTTGGATGCAGGAAAAGAAGTTGTTGTTGAAGGAGTAAATGAAAGTAGAAATGCTATTGAAGAAGTAGTTGAGGTCACAACAACTGTTAAGCTAATGGTAGATGATACTTAAGTTAGTGTTGCTGGTGTAACAATTAGTGCTGCTAGTGAAAGAGTTGGTCTTGCTACAACAACTACAACAACAGATGATGAAATTACCCTGGCTCAAACTCTTGCTGGTCTGAAAAGTGCAAAACTACCAATAAAAGGGGTTGTCTTCAAAGAGCTGGGTGAACTACAACAACAACTACAATATCTTCACAACAACTACTGGGTAAAAGTCACTCACAGGACAAAGGAAAAGGAATTTTAATAGAAGAACCTGAGCATGTGAAGCCTTCAAAGTTGAAGAAAGATCAAGTTAGGCTTGATGAAGAAACTACTCAAAGACTACAAGCTGAGTTTGATGAGGAAAAAAGACTTGCAGCTGAGAAAGAAGAGGCCAACATTACCTTGATTAACACATGGGATGATATACAGGCAAAGATTAATGTTGATCATCATTTGGCTCAAAGACTACAAACAAAAGAACAAGAAGAATTTTTTGATGCTGAAAAGGCTAAATTATTTGTACAACTCTTTATGAAATGAAGTGTTTGGAAGAATCTTTTTGGTGTTTATTAAGCTTTGAATAAAGAAACTTGATGATTTTGAAGAAGAATATCAAGTTTAGGGGAGGATTGTTGGGATTAAAAGCCTTCTTAATGTTGTTTGATCAACTGCTGCTCATATTGGTAATAATGCTGCTCAAATAAAGTTAGTGCTGCTAAGGAACTTCAATGAATATATGCTAAGTGAAGTTACAACTGCCATTGCAATGTTAAGACTGCTAGTACAAACTTAGTGCTATTCAAGGTTAAGACTGTTAGTGTAAGTTAGTACTGTTAGGCATTTTGTTAGTACTGCTTATGAGATATGTATTAGATATTTATAGAAAAGATTAGATATACTTAGGAAAGTATTGTAAGCCGTGTAGGACTTCTTGGTGTATAAAGGATGTCCTAGGGCATAGAGTCAGATGTACAAAAGTCATATAATGCTTAGCTTCAAGGTTTTGTAACCCTCATACTTTGAGAGTATTCGTATTATTATTAATAAAATTGGAGCTTGTTTGTTTGTAGAATTATATGTTCATTGTTTCTTGTTTCATTAACAATTCTTTTTAAAATTAAGATTAGATTCCGCATAATCTTTAATACATTCAAACACAGTTCTACTCTAAGTTGTGTTAGATTTATCTAATATAACTAATCCTTTTACAAGCTAATGAATTAGATCTAGTTCATTAGGATCAACAGTACTCCAGATTGCTTCAGCTAATTTTAACAATATATGAAAAAAGACAGTAGAATATCCCATGATAAATAATATATATTTGCATCATAATGTTGAAACAAAAACACATAAACTAAAACTGGTGAGCACAGAACAAGTTTATCAGTATAGCTACGGTGTGTTTAATTGGGGAAAATTATCTCTAAGTTTCCACCTCTATATTTCTAGAACACATGCAGAGTGTTTTGTCTCATAAAAAGTGTTGAAATTTGAAAAACGTGTCTAGATGATGTTTCTTTATATTAGGAAAGTGGAACATTGTAAGATAAATGTATAGAATACAACAAACCATGGTTTTTCAAATCCTAGTTAAAATTTTGTAGGTTTCTATTTATGAGAATTTATTTCCATAAAATAGATTATTTGAATAGAAACCATTTAGGAGGTTGTATCTTTACTTGGTGAGACGTTCGACTCTTTTGCTCGTTTCATTTTATGCTGATTTTTGCCAGACCAACCCATTCATAAGTGAATGAGTCAAAATGTCATCTATAACGAAAAAAATATATATAGAAAACTTATCCTGCTAGTAAAAAGTATATATATTTACCATCTTGGTCTTCTGTTGGCTGTTGTCGTAGCCGTTTTAGAATAAAAAGCTCTATCGCGTTGAAGAGAGGAGGAACGGTTGAATTTTTGGTTTGGTATAATGTAATTGTTGGAAACATGAGGGCCTTTTAGGCTTATATTAGATGAAGAGAGGAACACTTATGAAAAAGTTTATAATGTAACTTTATTGCTTAACTTTGCTTCTTTTACAAATGCATCGCCCTAACACCTATTTATACTACTTCATGAAATGTTCTAGAGACAAGATATTTTCATGGATATTCTACTATGATCTAGATACTTCTTATTACATCATCATTATCTAGATTCCTATTTCTAGATAACATTAAATAGGTATTTCTATTATTACTCTAGATATTTCACAAAGATTTTTCTATGATCATTCTACAGAATTCTAGAAACTTCTTCGGCATGGGTTGGGCTTTATGGATAATCTAATCTATTTCAGACTAAATCAAGTTTATGATCCAACACCCCCCTTTAAACTTGATTTACCGACTCCAAGCATCATTTGTTGTCTTGAGAAATCTCTTGTTGAGCGGCTTGGTGAAGATATCTGCAACTTGGTCTTTAGACCTCATATGTATCACTCAAACATCCTTTCTTGCAATGCAGTCTCTAATAAAGTGATAACGAGTGTTGATATTCTTACTTCGATCCTGGTATACCAGATTTTTTGCTAAGTCGATTACCGACTTGTTATTCACGTATATCTCAGTTGCATCTTCTTGCTCCATGTGTAGCTCCTTTAGCATACTTCTAAGCATAATTACGTTACATACACATGACATTGCAGCTACGTACTCTGCTTCAAAACTGGACAAGGTAACAACAGGTTGCTTCTTTTAAGATCATGTAAAGGCATTGTTACTTAGGAAGAATCGGAATCCTATTGTACTTCTTTCATCGTCTTTGTTTCCAGCCGAGTCACTGTCGCTTTATCCAACCAACTTGAAGTTCACTTTTTGAATAAAACATACCATAGTATATAGTATCTTTGATATAACAGAAGACCCTCTTCACAATCTCTAAATGTTTTGTTGTAGACTCTTCCATGAAACGACTAATCAATCCAACCGCAAAGAGTATGTTGGGTCTTGTACATGTCAAATAGCGCAAACTTCCAACGAGACTCTTGAATAGAGTTGAGTCTACCACTTCTCCTCCTTCATGCTTAGAAGGCTTTGCCTTGTGTTCTATGGAGGTGCCAACGGGATTTCATTTCTCCATGCTGAAATTCTTTAATATCTCTTTGGCTTATCCTTTTTTGGGTAAAAGGTTAAAGACCCGGTAAATATATTACTCCAAAGAACGTTTAAGTACAAAGGATATGGGTGAATCCCATATCTCAGCCTGTTACATAGGCAAAAAGCTTACATAACAAGATACTTCCTAATCTCTATATAAGAAATACACCACTACTCAAAATATAACATTAGACTCCTATGGAGATAAAATTACTTCCTACCAAGGCCTTGGAGCTTGATAACTTGCGTGTCATAATAGGCATCCAAAATTTCCTGAAAGATCGTAAACTAGATCAGCATAGTTATCATAGTCATCATAGTCATCTTCGCGGTCATGACCACCACCAAATAGATTACTCGTCTCAACAAAGGTGTTCACAACCTCTTCATCATCACTATCAGAATCCACAATCTCTCCCATCTTAGTGAATGGGTTAGCCCTCTTAGTAAAAAAAGTAGCCAGGTAATTCCTATTATAACCCTGATAATCAACCTTTTTAATAGGATTACCATTATCATCAACCAGAGTAGCTTTCCCATCAATAAGAAGCCTTTAAAATTCCCCAATTTTCTCAACAATAGGGGTAGGACCAACCGCGTTAGCTACCATTGAATCACTCACAAGCGGATCTTGTGATACAGTACCTGTCTCGAGAGACCCAACCTCCTTTGCTTCCATTGTATTACCACAAACCTCCACATCAGTAGGATTGCCACATTCATCAAAATCGATCGTATTAAGTGCAACAAAAGGATTTGATGTAGCGATCTTCATCCTACTCGTACTATCCACATCAGTAGTTGTCTTCTTCGCACTATCCACCTTCTTGGGTTCAAGAAGAGGCGCTTTAGGTTGATACCTAAATTTAGGACCCACTTTAGTAAAACCTCCCTTACCTGGAATACTTGGACCACCATTCCTACCCGTATTCTTGTTAGTGACATTTTGATACCCATCATTAACAGTTTGTTTAGGCTGAGTAGGAAGTGGAACAGATTTAGGACAATCAATCAGCGTATAACCAAACAATTTACATGCATCACACCGAGGCGGTTTCCATTCGTATTCCACCCTAATCTTTTCAATAGTAGACCCTGTCCCATCAAGTAATGGTATCTCAATAGTGATGCTCTCCCTAAGAACCTGATCTACCTTAACTTCAATCAAGCACCTAGCGAAACTACTTTGACCCCATGATTCCAAGCACATTTGACTAGTATAAGAATCCAACATTTTTGGCGTACCAATCAGTGTAGCTAGGAGACTGAGACCATCATCAGAAAACATAGCAAGGGGCACATCATGGAATTTAACCCATACCGGAATATTAGTCAAATCCTCTTTAAGCAGATTAGTATTCAAAGTCCACGTTTTAAGAATAATTGGCACATTCCTAATCATCCACGGTCCATTTTCAAGCACATCATCGACACCTTTACGAGTGGAAAACTTAAAGAAAAAGAACCCCTTCGCATTCATCATAACCTTTTGAATACCATACTTGGCCCATGTATTATGAACGTAATAATCAACAACCGGAAAAGCAATACGTATACCAAGGAAGTAACCAAAAAGGGTATTCTCAAATTTAGAGTTTACCTCCTCAACGACTTTCATAGAAACGGAGAGATCCACCCCATCAGACTTTTTACTACACTCCAACCTACAAAAATTTGATTTGCGCTTCGTCGATTCATTAGCAGATTTACCTTTGACATTTGCATAACTCGTGCCACTAGTAGCACTAACATACGACTTAGGTAATAAATTAACCTCAGCAGCTTGGACAATAGGTGTAGTTCCAGTTACTTTCTCTGTTGGTGAGGAAACATGCGTCCTTCCAGCTTTTGATGCTACACTAATACCATCTCCACTTGGTAGGTTAACACCCATAGTAGTGTTATCAACATCATGAACAATATTTGAAATTATTTGAATATTAGTACCCATGTTAGTACTAAGCAACGGATAATCATGCACGTTTAAATTAGCACCAACCGGTTCATCCATAGAATTCAATGTACTAACCGTTCCAGTAGGACCAACATCCCAAAATACATCATCAGTAATACCCATATTAGGACCAGCATCGTCATACCCATGATCCTTACCCGATTGCAAGACACTTATAGCAGGTCTAGTGTCTCGTACAGCAGTAGCCACATGTGTAGGACCATCATGTTGATGGTTCAAAGCATTAGAACACTCAATATGAGCATCCTTAGGGCCCCCGTTAGCACTAGTAAAAACAGTTTCACCAGAAGAAGGATCACTACTAACGACACCAGTAGACCATATACCTTCCTAAACATCCAAACCATTTATATTAGCATCGATTACCTTTAGGCCTTCCTTAGTTTGGGGATGTTTCAAAGTATCATTAGAGGCACTCGACATACACAGATTTGTATTCCTAATTGGATCACTATTAGGGTTCTTCAAAGAATCCACATCCACATTTGCATAACCACCAGACACACCCATAGATGCATTCACGTTGTTTAGAAAACCCTTGTTCATCTCTCACAACCCACGTACAATGAAACCAATCACCATACCAGCAACATGCATAACCAATAAATTAAAAAAGTGAACCCTAACTAAAAATGTTAGGGTTTAAAACAATGAAGCACAAAACGACTAACCCGCACCCATTATGATCAAACCTATGTTATGTTAAATCGATTCCAACAATCTAAAAAAGATGTTTATACCGACCTAATAGCAGTAAGAATGGAAGGAATGATCAAAGAACCAAAAAACAATTTTTTTTCCATAAAAACGATTCTTCAAAAAATTACCAAATCAAGTGAAGCGAAACACAAATCCAATCAAGAACAATTAGATCGATGTCAGATACACAGGAGAATTGGCAGATTTAATGAAAAGCGATTAAAAAAATTAGGGTTAAAAAATCGCCAAAGAGAGAGAAACTTAGGGTTATGAATACCATCTCTTTGGCATATCCTTCTTAACATACGAAAATTCCTTCATCTGTTTGCTTCACCTTAATGCCAAGATAATAAGAAATAAGTTCTATGTTTGTCTTCTCGAACACTCTTGTCATTGACTTATTGAGTTCATCAATGATACATGGAGAATTTTTTGTAAAGATTAAATCATCCACGTACAAGCAGACGAGCAAAATACTTCCATTTCCTAGTTTTACGTAAAGCGCATATTTACTTAGGCATTTAGTATAACCATGTTCTTGGAAATACTTGTCGATTCTAGTATTCCAAGCATGTGGTGACTACTTTAGACCATATTAGGCCTTCTTCAACCTTATAACTTTACCTTCTTTCCCTTTGGTAACATATCCCTCCGGTTGCTCCATATAAACTTCTTCTTCGAGAAGTCCATTTAGAAATGCAGACTTCACATTCATTTGGTGGATTTCCACCTATATTTAGCGGCAATAGGAATAATCATTCTAATTGTTTCTAAGCGAGTAACAGGAGCAAATACCTCTTCATAGTCGATACCATGCTTCAACTTGTAACCTTTTGCCATAAGTCTTGCCTTGTACTTATCCACTTCACCTTTGGAGTTTTTCTTGGCCTCGTATACCCACTTGAATCCAATATCCAAAGTCCACGTATCATTCTTTTCTATTGACTTTATCTCCTTGTCCATGGCTTGTCTCTATTTCCTTCTTTTTATAGCCTCCTCAAAAACTAAAGGTTCATAGTCAGTGTATAAACAAAGAAGGGGTATCACATCAGTTACCTCGTAGAGCTCCTGCAAACTTGTTTTCTTTGGTTCTCCTTCATTTGAACTTGAAGTTGAGTCTTGGGTTGGAGTTGGACTTTGAGGTTGTTGGACTTCTTCACTTGATTCACACGTCTCTTCTTCATTAGTTATAGGAAAAAAGTCATACTTTTCATTTTCTTTAATGCTCTAATCCCATGCTTCTTCATCATCGAACTCCATGTCTCTACTCACTACCACCTTCCTTGTGTTTGGATTATAGAGTTTATAACCTTTCGACTTCATGTCCTAGCCAACGGACACATGCTTCTCACTTCTATCATCAAGCTTGGATTGCTTTTGGCTCAGAACGTAGACATACGCTATGCTTCCGAATACCCTTAGGTGAGAGACGGTAGGCTTAAACCCATTCCATGCTTCTTGTGGAGTCTTGTTATCTAAACTCTTTGACGGACACCGGTTCAATAGATATACCACACAATCAACCGCCTCAACCCAAAACTACTTTGGCATCTTTTTACTTTTCAATATGCTTCAGAACATATTGAGAATGGTTAGATTCTTTCTCTCCACCACTCCATTTTATTATGGGGAGTAAGGAGCCCTTAGAAATCTCTAGATCCCATTATCCTCAAAAAATTTGTTAAATTCTTTTGATAAAAATTCTCCACCTCTATTAGTTTTCATGGATTTAATTTTTAAACCTTTCTCCTTTTCTTCCATAGCTTTGAATGTCTTAAAAGCTTCCAAAGCTTGAGATTTTTTTAGAAAATATACCTAAGTTTTTTTTGAAAAGTCATCAACAAAGAGCATAAAGTAAATATTCTTACCATGACAGGGTGGAGTAATGGGACCGTACAAATTCGTGTGAATTATTTGTAGAGGCTCCTTAGCTCTAGATGTCACTTCTTTCAAGGACGAACTCCTAGGATGCTTCCCAAGAAGTCATCCTTCACACATTTGTTGGGATGATCAATTTGATCTAACCCTTTCTGCATTCCTTTTGAGGATAATAACTTTAAGTCACTAAAGCTTAAGTGCCCGTACCTCATGTGCCAAAGCCACTAATGATCCTTTAAACAACTCTTTAAGCACTTAGCTTCATCATGTTGAATGTTTAGAAGGAACATTCGGTTTTTAGTCATAAGCACTTATGCTCTGAGCTTTCTTCGAGATTTCTTATTGTGGTACTACGATCCTTGAAATGAATATCGTAGTTTTTCTCTAAAAGTTGTCCCACACTTAAAATGTTACTTTTAAGGTTAGGCACATTTTATACGTCCAAAATATATTGGTGACTTCCATCTTTATCTCAGATAAGTATCTTACCTTTTCCTTTAACAAATGCCTTTGATTCGTCTCCAAAGGTAACGTTACATTTACATTTCTCCATCTCTACGCACAAGTCTTCTTCATCCGTCATATGGTTACTCACAGCGGAATCTATATGCCATGGCTTTATCCTGTCTTCTTGTTCGCCATGTCTTGCTATAAGCAAAGTAAGCTCATCTTTATCTTCTACCTCTACAAGATTATCTTTTTCTTCCACTTGTCTTGAGCCAGTACTCTCATTGACATAATGACCATATTTGCGATAGTTGTAACATTGTATTTGGGGCTTACCTCCTATTTGAGATTGAAAGCCTCTCCCACGACCTTTTCGATATGAAGACCATTGGTTTTCATCTTCTTTATTAAAATCTTCTCTTCCTCTTCCTCGGCATTGGAAACCACTATGACCTCGAAAAGTACCGCATCCTCGTCCTTGCTCCTTTTCATGTAGAAAGCTCTTTTCTCTTTCTTTGAAAAATACCTTTGATTATAAAGCTTGATCCAAGGGTTCTTTCTCCCTTCTTTTCTTCAACTTCTCTTCATGGGCTTGTAAAGATCCCATGATTTGATCAATTGTCATAGAGTCTATGTCTTTTAACTCCTTTATGGCCTCGATAATGTAATCAAAGCTTGGTGGCAAAGAGCGAAGAATCTTTTCTATCACTCTTGTGTCACTCAAACTTTCACCATTTCTCTTCATTTCATTTGTAATAGCCAAGACACGAGTGAAACAATCCGAAATGGTTTCAAATTCCTCTATTTGGAGTTTCTCGAACTCTCTTCTAAGAGTTTAAAGAGGTACCTTTTTCACCTTATCAACTCATTTGAAAGCCTTTTGAAGGATTTCCCACACTTCCTTACAAGTGGTTTCATTTGCAACTTTCTCAAACATCGCATCATCAAAACATTGATAAATGAGTGTAAGAGCACTTTGATCCTTCTTTCTTGCTTTTAGCAATTCCACCCTTTTGGGCGGCACTTAAGGAACTTTCATCATCAACTTTCTCAACGCCTTTTTCGACTATCTCCGATACATTATGTGAACCGAGTAACGCCTTCATTCGAATGAACCAAATACCATATTTATCTTTAGTAAGATGAGGAAATTGGAACTAGTTCATCATGCTCGACATCTTGATCTTCTAGCTCTGATACCAATTTGTTGCTTATATTAGATGAAGAGAAGAATACTTATGAGAAAGTTTATAATGTAACTTTATTGCTTAACTTTGCTTCTTCTTACAAATGCATCACCCTAACACCTATTAATACTGCTTTATGGAATGTTCTAAAAACGAGATATTTTCATGGATATTCTACTATGATCTAGATATTTCTTATTACAACATCATCATTATCTAGATGCCTAATTCTAGATGACATTAAATAGATATTTCTAGTATTACTCTAGATATTTCACAAATATTTTTCTATGATCATTCTATGGAATTCTAGAAACTTCTTCGGCATAGGTTGGGCTTTATGGATAATCCAATCTATTTCAGACTAAATCAAGTTTATGATCCAACGGTAATACTATTAATCATTGAATTGGAACTTTGAATGAGATATGTGGTTTTGGTGCGATCAAGTGGAGAAACTCGTCCATCATAGTACAGATCATTCAATAAATGTGGAACTCTTGTTTTTGGTTGCTTTTTAAGGTTTCTATTTCAGCAATGTAGAGGTATATGATAAAACTCCTGAGTGGCATAAGTAGCCGTCCACCGATAGTATATGTTATCAGTAAGGTTTGGGTTTGTATATGAAATGCTCATGACCTTTGATGGTATTTCATTAGTGGTTGAAGCAACTGTACGTCTACAAGTCTACTAGTACTCGCAATTTGCCATATTCTATCATACCTGGATCGCATACATAATTGACTTCTTATCAGTAGTTATGAATGGGTCGATTTGGGTTATATTTTATCTCTAACTAGTTAAACACTTGCAATAAAAGAAGTTAGCTAAAAGATTGGTTCAAATGGGACCAAAGTGCACCAAAAGTATATTTTTATTTGATCATCTTTTATAATATGTAATGTAATCTGAACTTTTTTCTAATTGATAGTGCTTTAATTTAGTTTTATCAGTAAGTAAGAAAAAGTTTTTAGTTCACTTACATCTAATAACCTAGGCTATTTGTATATCCTAATAGGGGGAGATTGTTGGCTCCGTTTAGTGCCTACAGTCCCTGAATAGGATTTGAACATATAATAGCCTAAGTGTAAATGAAGACGCTGAAGAAAACTTCAGCATAAACTCCTTATGAGTTCTTGACACAAAGTCTTCACTTCAAGTGGTTCATGTATTGAAGCCTCTCTGGTAAAAAATGGTCCAGGTGGCTGATTAATCCTCGCATAATCGTTGATCGCTCACTAAGCTCCTTGATTTATCATAATCGGCCTATTTATCGGTTTGGTCAAAAATCGCTTAAAAATCGGTTAACAAATTGATTAATCGAACAAAATTGGTCTAATCGGATTAATCGGATAAATACCTTAAAAATTGCTCAACAAAATCGCTTAAAATCCGGACAAATCACATAAAAATCGGTCGACAAACCGATTAATCGGATAAAATCGGTCAAAGATCGCTTAAAAATGATCAACAAACCGAGTAATATCTATGTTTGACTTTGAACTTTGAAGAATTGTGTATTATGTTTATATTTGAACACTTGATATATTTGAACTTTGATGCACTATACGTATCTCATACATATAATATAACATAATATCTAAAATTACAATTATAAACATAAAAATCCCAATCTGATTAATCCTCGATTAATCTCTGCCTAACCGATTAATCACTAGGCCCTACCCGACCGCCTCACTAGCGGCTAGCGATTTTTACAACCTTGATTGAAGCACAAGTCCCAAAGAAGAAGTTTAGTTCAACGAGGTTGGAAATGCGTGTCACACCCCCAAATTACCTGTTTTGCAGCGGAATGAAATTCCTGGGGATTGACTGTCATAGCATCACAATCACAGTTATATTGAACGACCTAAAGTGTCGTTTGAAAAGAACATCGTTTGATATATTAAAAACATTCAGAGTTACAATGATAGGTCCCAAATGAAAGTTACTATGTGCAGAAAATAAGTTTGGTACAAGTCAAACGATGTTTTAAAGTATATAAAACCCAAGTGAAACGCGTGGTCACCACGACTCTATGATAAGTCCACATGCATGCCATGAAGTGAATGCCTTAGATACCCGAGATAAAACATGCTTAAAACAGTCAACACAAAGGTTGAGTGAAATCCATAGGTTTAATTAATTCGTTTGAACACAATATTCGTAGTGTAAGTTACGTTGTTTCACACTCATCGTTGAAAACAAAACAGCATTTATTTCACTAAGTTCATGACAACCAAAGCGTAAACCTCGTACCAATAGAAATTGGTAAAATCGTTTCATCGCAGCCCTAGTAGGTAAACTTGCCAATTTACCTTATTGATTCGAATATAGTGCGTTCGATTTCCCCTAACTGGGTCAATAAGAACGGGTGTGTTAATTCCAATAGGCCTATTCACAATATTCGCGCTCACTTGTAAGTGACAAATGGTGCATGATGTAGGGACTTCAAACATGGCAATTGATTACTTAGTAACAATAAAGCATTTGGATATAACGTACAGTTCAAAGCATTTGTGTTCGATTAAAAATATAGCATGTATCTCCCCCAAGAGTTGTAAAACAATTAAGTAATAGAAAGTGGGGCTATGAACTCACCTTAACAAAAGTAGTTAACGAGCACAAAAACATAAATGACCAAACACGATCTAGAAACCCAACGAACGCGTACCGTCAACTAACGACCTAAATTTATCGAAGCTAAAATTCTATACAGATTTGTCTTGAACCTTTAAAGCTTTCATGCTTGATCATGATTTATTTATTTTTTTCCAAACTGTAAGTTGATAGGATCATACGGAAGTGTATTATTTATATGAGATGAGAATTATGTTGTCTTTTCTAAATGTTAAATTGACGTGAAGTATTTATATTAGATGAAAATTAAGTTGCCATGATACCAATCAACATTTGAGTGACACGTTTTATTTGATAGAAACATGTAAGCATAAAATGCGTGTAATGTTTACACGTTTCATATGAAATGGATATTAGTTAAATGTAGATAATATTAGTTTATAAGGTATAGTTTGATCCCGGTAATTACTAATGTTAATCCCTTAAGTCATGAAACTTAAAACCGATTAACGTAAAAATATAATACTTATAAAAATATTAAAACTTGTCAATATACTTCATATTAGTTTTGATATGAAGATGCCAACGTAAAGACGTAAAGTTTTTAAGTTTGGGTGATACTAACAATTATAAAATAGTTTGAGCATATCATTGAAATTTATTTGACGTTAAATAAAATTGTTGGTCGATGGTACGTTCATAAAACGAGGGTGCCTAAAGGAAGTGAACAAAATAAAATATATCAAAGTCATAAAAATTATAAAAATACATTTCTTGCAAAATTTGAGTGAAATAATAATAATCGTGTAGTATTTAAGAAAACCGTCGTAATTATATAAATTTAACAATTTATATACAAAATAAATTTAAAACACTGGGTAAACTCATAATATTATTTTTATAACTTAATATGAGTATTAAAATATATCGGGATAATTTTTGGAAGTAACGGATCAATTGTTCAAAATAATTACTTACGCAATAACGTTTATTTAATATGAGAATTATACGTTTAATGAAAAATGCAAAACCATGCATGAATTAATATGATGACAATGATGTTAATGAAATGTAGACTAAACTTAGTCTATATGAAAGGTCCTCGATGATATGATCATGAATTCACAGCTAAACCATTACGGTTCCGTGAATTTGATACTCGTAAACCTAGTTTATGATAAACGATAAATGATGAAGCATGAATAATGTTTTGAAATATGACCTGAAAATACGAGTTGTCACAATGCGTAACAGAACGATGTCGATCTCTTAAACAAAGATGTTGAGCAAAATGCTCATAGCATATAGAAGGTTTCAATGTTAGAAAAAGATACTTTATACAAAAAAGATAAAGTAAAATCTTTTTTGAAATCACTACCTTCCAAAATTGGTATAAAAGTACAAACAATGAACTCAATTATTCCTTAAAGCATGTCTAACCTTATACATGTTTAGAAGTATTTAATGTAATCCAACCACCCATTAGATGCTCAACACGTGTAAAGTAGGAACCTCTTAAAACTTTAATTACCTGTTATAAAAGAGAATGTTTGCCAAAGAGTAAATGTATCTCTTGCAATTAAAGTGACAATACTTTCAAGAGTATTTACTCCTCGAATCAAACTTGGCCGCTTAACATTCAGCGAGTAAAGAAAGTTTGTACTTAAACATAACTTAGGTTAGTGTTTAAGTTAGAGAGGCGATCACCGCACATTGTCATTCAACTAGGGTTGCTATTCTGTTAAATTTTTTATTCATTTAAATAAATAAGAATTGTAAACTTGTGAAAATTATTTTGGGGCTTTTTGTTTAAACTGCTTTAAGTATTATTGCTATAAACTATTTATACGCATTCATATGTTTGCATGGAATATGACTTAAATTGGTACTTAAATTATTATCATATTACAAGGGTCCAACACATTGTGGTCGCTATTCGTGGATAATGATCTAGCTTCACATAATGGAGATAACATATGATGCTGCAACCTATTTAAGACAGTGTAAAACAAGATACACGAAAACACATTTAACATTTAACTATCTTAGATTTGGACCCATCATACTCTCCAAATTTAAGGACATTGGTTTGGCCCCATGAACACCTTTCTCCGCTTTCAAACATGTCATTAGATCCATCACCACATCATTCATGGTTGGCCTTCTGGCAGATGTGTGATCAACACAAGTCAGTGCCAATTCTAACACCTTCCAAGCTGCATTCATGTCAAAATCTCCTTGTAACCTAGGATCGATTATTTTTTCAACATTTCCTTGCTCAACCATCGACTTAACCCATTTAACTATGTGCATATTCTCTGATATTGCTTGTCGGCCTGAGATCAATTCAAGGAGTACTACCCCGAAGCTATATACATCACTTTTCTCCGTCAACCTGTTTGTTGTGTAGTACCTGAATTAAGGAATTGTTACAAATTTAATTAAGCAGACCCCTTTAATACAACAAGATCAATTCTTGATCTAATGGCCCCAATTGGTTTCTTGTGTCTGAAGGTTTTCGGCAGTTTCAAATGAACTCACCCTTAATAATAATGGCTCGTTGTTGAGGTTCTTATATTTTTAATGTGGATCTTCTTATCCTTTAATAAGTAAAAAAAAATACAAAAAAACTTACTCGGGATCAATATACCCAGGAGTGCCAGCAATGGCAGTTGACACGTGGGTGGCACCTTCCGTTGCAAAAGCTCTGGACAACCCAAAATCTGCTAACTTCGCCTGAAGCGTCTCATTCAATAATATGTTTGAGCACTTCACGTCTCTATGAACTATTGGTGGCTTGCAACCATGATGCATATACTCTAGCCCTATTATACAAATCCATGCATGTTAAAGCAGTCATGACTTACTAAACATAAAAAGTATGTAGCAGAAGATTTTGAGTAAGCTGATTAGTGACGTTGTGCTGCATCGTATCCAATTTCTAGCCTTTTTTTCCAGATCAACACATTTAAACTTCCATCTAATTAAGAAATCTGATATCAGCCAAAGTGATTAAGTGAAGTGTTGGCACGTGAGGTGCATGTGTGCATTTTTAAACACACACATGAGGTGCACGTGAGTTTTCCACACAACTCACATAACCACCTTTGGAGCCCATTTTCCCTTTAAAAAGTAGTTATCAATTTTCATTTGGTTTTCAGCTTTCAGATTTGTACTTTCCTTTTCTCTCTAAACTCCACTGTAACAAACCATTATCAGTTAGTTTTGTAACTGTTTTTCCCGCCATTAATAACAAACAAGCAATCTGATTCTCATTCAATTCATTGAGTATCCATACTTGTGTGTTGCCTCTTAACAATTCTTAATTGAGTTCTAAGAGTGTTCTATCAATTGGTATCAGAGCACTTTCCAGGCTCTATATCATCATATTACCCAGTTTCCGATCAAGAAGGTAAAATCAAGAATACTACACTAATATTCTGATTCTAATCACTGTACTACACTGGTACATTGATTAAGAGTGTACTATCCGTTCAGAAACAAGACTACTTGTCAAGTATTCATCGCGATCACAAGAGCAGCGCATTAGTGCTTAAATCCTCTGCTTTTGAATGAATGATCAGTTTTGTCTGACCTAAAGGTAGCCAAGAAACGGTTAAAGTTGTTAGTTAGCATTCAATTGAAGGGTAGAGAGTGGTAACTGATAACAAATTCATTCAACATCAAGAATAGTACACGTGGCATATAAGTCATCAATGGCACCATCCACAAGAAGTGTGAATACTGGAAGTGAAGGGATTGATCCAAAATGTCAAGAATTATTTGGATAATGCACTTGATGAAATCAGGCAATCTTTGGTTAATCTCACAAACACAATCACAGCTATGGGTACAAAACCTAATTAATTAGTTAGTGAATACAGGAATGGGAATACAAACAAATCAGTTTAGTAGGTTGGCTAAACTAGAGTTTCCAAAGTTTCAAGGTGATGATGTGAGGGGTTGGGTATTCAGATGTGAATAGTTCTTCCTCATTGACAACACTCCAAATAATAATAAGGTAAAAATTGTATCTGTGCATTTAAGTGAAAAAGCTTTACTTTGGCATAGGCAATTTATACGTATTATTGGTGATAATGTGGGGTGGGAAATGTATAAAACAGCCATTATTCAAAGATTTGGGTCAATCAATGATGATCCAATGGCTGCTCTTAAGAATGCAAAATATGAAAAGAATGGCAAAGACTATCAAGATTTGTTTGATACACTTTTGTGTAGAGTAGACATAAGTCCAGAGCATGCTGTGAGTTTGTATTTGGGGGGTTTACCACCTGAATTGGAAATGTCTGTGAGAATGTTCAGACCAATATCACTTGCTGAGGCTTATAATTTGACAAATTTGAAAGAAGCAACTTTGGAGGCTATTAAGAGAAAGAATAGAACTGTGGGGAGTCAAAATGTGGGAAGATTTGGGTATAATAATCACATAGGAGGAAGTAATAAACAACCATTGTTGGCCTTGCCTGCTACCAACAATAGGTTTAACCCAAACACTTCAGTTAGAAATCCAATGAAAAAACAATTGACTCAACAAGAGTATGAGGAGAAGAGGGCTAAGAATATGTGTTTCTACTGTGATAAGAAGTATGTGCCTGGTCATAAGTGTGAGGGGCAGTTGTTTTCTTTAGTTGTGTTGGGAGAAGAGGAAGAAGGTGATGAAGAATTTATGGATGCACCAGAACAGTTGGTAGATACAGTTCATGATTTAGCACCTCATATATCCTTGAATGCTTTTACTGGTGTAAGTTCTTATAGAACTCTCAGGATAGTTGGAATTGTAGCTAACAAGTTTAAGCTGCACATTTTGGTGGATTCAGGATCTACTCACAATTTTCTAGACATTAATGTGGTAAAAAGAATGGGTTGTAAGATTGAACAAACCAAACCTTTACCAGTTTCTATAGCTGGAGGAAGGAAACTCATGAGTGTTAGTGCATGTAAGAATTTTGTTTGGAAGATCAAAGGTGAAACTTTTGTGAGTGATGTCATGCTTTTACCCTTGGGAGGATGTGAAATGGTTCTTGGCATTCAATGGCTGGAAACCTTAGGCACCATTCAGTGCAATTTTAGAGAATTAAAATTGGAGTTTGTCTACAATGAGAAGAAGGTGTTGCTCAGAGGAACTACCAAACCACCAGTGCAATGGGTGGAAGGTAGGAAACAAGTGCAGGCTATGGAGAATAAAACACCAGTTGAGGTAATGATGATGAGTATCTATCCAAACACTGGATTAGACTTGTGGTCTATTGAGAAGAAAAAATCAAAACAGGTTGCACCAGAATTACAGTCATTTCTTGATTATTTCCCTGATGTGTTTGAAGTACCTAAAACATTACCCCCATATAGAGGTCATGATCACAAAATTCCCTGGGTGAATGGAACTACTCCAGTTAACATTAGGCCCTACAGGCATCCTCCTGCACAGAAAGATGCTATTGAGACCATGGTTAAAGAATTACTTGAAGCTGGAGTGATCAGAGAGACAGTCAAAGTCCATTTGCTTCACATGTGGTTATGGTCAAGAAGAAGGACAATACTTGGAGAATGTGTGTAGACTATAGACAGCTTAATAAGAACACTATCAAAGATAAGTTTCCTATTCCTATTAATTGAAGAATTGATAGATGAATTGCATGGGTCAACTGTGTTCTCTAAACTGGACTTGAGGTCTGGTTATCACCAAATCAGAATATATGAGGATGATGTGGCAAAGACAGCTTTTAAAGCTCATGAGGGACATTATGAGTTTTTGGTCATGCCATTTGGTCTCACTAATGCTCCTTCAACCTTCCAAGCTTTGATGAATTAAGTTTTCAAGCCATTTTTGAGGAAGTTCACATTGGTATTTTTTTATGACATACTGGTTTACAGTAAGAGCATGGAAGAGCATCTCCAACACTTAACTCAAATCTTACAAACTATGAGAAAACACAGCCTATTTGCTAAGATGAGTAAGTGTGTATTTGGTACAAGTCAAGTGGAGTACTTAGGCCATGTCATTTATGCTGAAGGAGTAGCCACTGATGCCACCAAGATACAAGCCATGGCAGATTGGCCACAACCAAAGAACATCAAACAATTAAGAGGATTTTTGGGATTAACTGGCTATTACAGAAAGTTCATTAAGAATTATGCTATTTTGAGTAAACCTTTGACTCATCTATTAAAGAAGAATGGGTACAAATGGAATGAAGAGGCTCGAAAGGCATTTGATACACTTAAACAAGCTATGATACAAGCTCTAGTTTTGGGATTGTTAGATTTCACTAAGCCTTTTGTAGTGGAAACAGATGCTTCAGGAATAGGCATTGGTGTTGTGCTAATGCAACAAGGTCATCCCATAACTTATCTTAGTAAGGCACTTTCACCTAAACATCAAACTCTGTCCACTTATGACAAAGAATTTTTGGCAGTTTTGTTGGCTTTGGAAAAATGGAGAGGATATCTTTTGGACAGGCACTTTGTGATCAAAACTGATCATTTCAGTTTGAAATATCTACTGGACCAAAGAATCACTACTCCTACACAGATGAAATGGCTTCCCAAGTTAATGGGCTTTGATTATGAGGTGGTATACAAGAAGGTAACTGAGAATATAACTGCTGATGCACTGTCAAGAGTGGAAGGAAATGCAGAATTGTTGACAATTGTTGTCTCATCCATCACTACTGATTTGTATGAAAAGATTAAGGAAATTTGGGAAGCAAATGAGCAGGTTCAACAGGTTATTGCCAACTTGAAACAAGGTAAGCCTGCTAAGAAACACCATACTTGGATGAATGATCAATTGCTTAGAAAAAATTAGTTGGTGGTTGGTAACAATAATGAACTCAGAGTTGAGTTAATAAAACACATTCATGAAGGTGTGATTGGAGGTCATTCAGGGGTACAACCAACTGTGCAGAAATTGGCTTCTTTGTTTTATTGGAAAGGAATGAGGAGAGAAACCAGACAATTGATTAGGGAATGTTTGGTATGTCAGAGGAATAAACCAAATTTAGCAAGCTACCCTGGCTTGCTACAACCATTTCCTATACCACAAGGGGTGTTGAAGAGTATTTCTATGGACTTCATTGAAGCTCTTCCAAAGTCACAAGGGAAAGACACTATATTGGTGGTGGTAGATAGACTGAGCAAGTATGCCCATTTCATTCCTTTATCTCATCCATTCACAGCAACACAAGTAGCTCAGTCTTTCTTGGATACTGTTTATAAACTTCATGGACTTCCTGAAAGTATTGTGTCTAATAGAGACAAGATATTCATGAGTAGATTTTGGAAGGAGCTCCTCAAACTTCTACAAGTGAAATTGTTGATGTCCACTTCTTACCACCCACAAACTGATGGTCCAACAGAAGTAGTCAACAGATGTTTGGAAGGGTATTTGAGATGTATGGTAGGAGAGCAACCCAAAGAATGGTCAAAATGGCTCAGTTTAGCAGAATTGTGGTACAATACAAACTATCACTGTTCCATCAACACTACTCCATTTGAAATACTTTATGGGCAACCACCACCTATACATGTTCCTTACTTAGGTGGGGAGAGTAGGGTGGAAGCTGTTGATAGGTCTTTAAAAGCTAGAGAAGAAGCTATTAAGGTTCTTAAGTTTCACCTCCAAAGGTCACAACATAGAATGAAGCAACAAGCAGATAAAAAGAGAACTGAAAGACATTTTAAGGTGGGTGATTTGGTCCTTTTGAAACTACAACCACATAGGCAAGTAACAATTCGACAAGGCAAGCAGAACAAGTTCTCTCCCAAGTATTATGGTCCCTTTGAAGTGGTAGAAAAGATTGGTGTAGTTGCTTACAGGCTATCCTTACCTGAGCAATCACAGATTCATGATGTCTTCCATGTTTCACAAATCAAAGGGTACAGAGGTACCAAACTAGTGAACCAAACAATTACTCTGCCACATTGTGACCAAAGTGGAGTGATGGTGATTCCATCTACTGCAGTCCTTGACAGGAAGATAGTGAAGAAGAACAATGCTGTGGCAGGATATGGGCTTATTCAATGGGAAAATGGCACTAAAGAAGATGCTACATGGGAGCTATTGGAAGATCTTTTGAGGAGGTTTCCAACCTTTGATCTTAGTTCTTGAGGACAAGAACAATTTGAGGGGAAGGGATTGATAGCAGCCAAAGTGATTAAGTGAAGTGTTGGCACGTGAGGTGCATGGGTGCATTTTTAAACACACACATGAGGTGCACGTGAGTTTTCCACACAACTCACATAACTATTGGATGATAATTCATTAATCCATGTTTAGGGGTCGTAGTGTAATTAGTTATGTATTTAGAGTCGAGTTTGTATAGTGTATAAGTTTAGGGTCTAAATATGTCAAGATTAAAGTTACTAACCGAATAGAGGTTATAGGTAGTTATTAGCGAAGGGTCCCGATGGTTCATGGAACATGTAGTATCTGTTCGTATAGTATATATAGATGTCAAAGTGTACTGTAAAAGTTAACAGATTTCATTATATACAAAAGCGTGAGTTTGTGTGTCATGAGTTTTGTTCAATAGTCATGTTTGATTTGATAGATAAAAGATCTAGATGGGACTAACAATTGGTACCAGAGAATCAGATGTTCGAATCAAACCCGGTGTTTCAGTTTGCGTTTCATACAAGAAACTAAACAGCAAGACACCAATCAGAGAGAAGAACAACTTGGTTCATGGAATCAAGTTCAATAGCGATTCATGGAATCGCTTTTAGAGAAGAAATACTAACGATTCAGGGAATCGTTTCAATCAAGAGAAAGAAGTGGTTGATAGTACTAATGTAAAAGATCCGAAGAAAGAAGTGGTTGATAGTGCTATTGTAAAAGATCCAGAGAGACCGATTGATTCAGGGAATCAATCAAGAGAAGAGGAGAAACCGTGCGCATACCGGTTAATCAAGAAGAGAGATAGAGACCGATTGATTCAGGGAATCAATCAAGAGAAGAGCAGACCGTGAGCAGCCCGGTCAGAACGGGTTAGAGAAACCCAAATTCGATTCAGAGAAGAGAATAAAGAAGAGATAGAAACTGATCAGAGGACCAGTTGATTCAAGAAAAAAAAGAAATTTAATCAAGGGATCAAGTTTGGAGATGAGACAAAGAGAACCAAAAGAAGAAAAGAAAACTTACCAGAGTTCTTACAACGCAACAGGTAGGAAGAAAGGAGACCTATTGCTGTCATTTAACGAGGCAATTTGGAAGAAGAAAGACGTCAAGAATAAGGGAAGACCTACTATTGCAACATAACGCAATACGTTGCAAGAGAAAAGAAGGTTGCTTGGTTTAAGAAAGGTATACCGAGAGAAAGGAGAAACAATCTAGGATTGTTTGGAGACACGCTAGCAATACAAGGACAACAACAACAAAGATAAAAAACAATATGATCAATTGTTTTGAAAATACTGTGGGGTATTTTTTGTGGTACATACGGTGTGGAACAAAGAAAAAAAAGGAAGGAAGTATTGTGGAACGCATTTAGAGATACAAGCAACCGAGAAGGAACAATCTGTGATAGATTGATCAAGAGAAGTGAAGAATGAAGTCAGAATTGATGAGGACATCAGCAACAACACAGAATGATGATTCAAAGAAAAAATGGAAAAAAAACAGATTAAAGAGAGAAGAACAGAAGTTTGATGCATATGACAAAGAAACTAGAGAAAAGGAGATGAAAAGTGGATCAAAGAAAGGCTGTTGTTGATAAACAAGATACTGGAAATGATGACATATGCTGTTAAGAATGAAGATGGTATGAAGTCATCAAAGATTGTATTTGAAGACAAAGATGAGAAGACCTACTACAACATGTTCAAAATAGAGATGATCGAGTTGAAGACATGAAGATGTTGAAGACAAGGATTAATAAATTAGGGAGGAATATTGGATGATAATTCAGTAATCCATGTTTAGGGGTCGTAGTGTAATTAGTTATGTATTTAGAGTCGTGTTTGTAAAGTGTATAAGTTTAGGGTCTAAATATGTCAAGATTAAAGTTACTAACCGAATAGCGGTTATAGGTAGTTATTAGCGAAGGGTAGCGATGGTTCATGGAACTTGTAGTAGCTGTTCGTATAGTATATATAGATGTCAAAGTGTATTGTAAAAGTTAACAGATTTCATTATATACAAAAGCGTGAGTTTGTGTGTCATGAGTTTTGTTCAATAGTCATGTTTGATTTGATACATAAAAGATCCAGATGGGATTAACAATAACCACCTTTGGAGCCCATTTTCCCTTTACTTTCATTTGGTTTTCCGCTTTCAGATTTGTACTTTCCTTTTCTCTCTAAACTCCACTGTAACAAACCATTATCAGTTAGTTTTGTAACTGTTTTTCCCGCCATTAATAACAAACAAGCAATCCGATTCTCATTCAATCCATTGAGTATCCATACTTGTGTGTTGCCTCTTAACAATTCTTAATTGAGTTCTAAGAGTGTTCTATCAAAATCGTAGCTATTAGTAATTGAACTTCTGTGTACTTATATTCAAAATGATATATTCTAGAAATATTTACCAAATAGATGCATTCCTAAGTTTCCATTTGCCATGTACTCGTAGATAATTCCCTTTTGGCTGCCTTCATCGCAGTATCCCACAAGCGAAGTTATATTTTTATGATGAACACTCATGAGAAGGCGGACCTGTAATTAGAAGTTTCTTAATTGATCAAATTAATTCGTGATTTGATATGATGTGAGTTCAAATGTCCAAGATGATTATATATATAAAAAGCTGTCCAAAAGATTTTGAAGCATTTTTGGATTTCTGTTATTCACAAATTGATAATTAACCAAAATCATGGCGATATAATTAGTAAAAACTTCAACCTGTTTACATGTAAATGGTTCAATTTCGATTTTGGCGTATCGAAAGTCACTCAAAGTGTATATTTCAGGCTTATCTCCTACTTACTAACATATAATCAGTGTATTATTATTTTTGTAATCATATCTGACATACTATTTTTTATAAAAAAATGGATAATGTAATAGAAGTGTTACAATTTACCCAAACCACCCGCCCGGCCATTCTGCCACCACTAGATACTAAATATATTTAAGCTTGTAAATATTTACGTAATATCAATGGCGGAGCTAGAAAAATTTTCGTTGGAGGGCCGAAACAATTTTTTTTCCGGAAATACACATAAAATCGCGAAAAAATACACTAACGGATTTAGGCCTAGGGGGGCCGGACCCTTCCCGGTCCCTTAATAGCTCCGACCAAGCGTAATATACTTAGAAGGAGGATTAATTTAGGGTAGAACTTACTTCAGCATGGAATTCCCTGTAGCCTTGTGCTGATGATTCAGAAAGCATCTTTACAGCAACTTGCTTATCTCCAAGAGATCCATAAAACACCGTACCAAATCCTCCTTTCCCAATGACAGTATTGAAGCTGCTAGTTATACTCTGTATCTCTGAAAACGTGAAACGTTGTTTTCTTGATTCGACAATATCACCTCCTGGTTTATCTGCATTCATTATTTCTAACAATGAGCTCACCTAGGTAGCACGGACACGCCTAAAAACTCGAAGTGGCAGTGTCGGACACGGACACGGCTCGGACACGTGTCCGACACGCACGTGCCGTGTCCCACGTGCGATTTGAGCTGGACACGTTTTTGGACACGGTCAAGACAGGCTTGGCCACGGAAAGATGATATACCGAACAAATTAATGAAAATAACAACAATAGATTCAAGAACAGATCAAAACCTTTAACCAACAAACAAACAATAAGACTTCTTGACGCCACTATCAAAACCCCTATTTGGATCATCTGGAGAAATCACCGCAACCTTGCCTGCTTTGAAAATAAGTTCTCCAAGGTTGAAAAGTTGTTCGATGATGTCAAGACTCTTTCAGTTAATTGGATTAGTGCTAGGTCTAAATCTTGTATCATTAATCGGGCGGAGAGGCTTTGTATATGGTGAATGATGATGATTAAAGAATGAGAGAGAAGGATGATTGAAAAAAATATCTTTGAACAACGTTTATTTCCAAGACCAAGACTTTTTAGACTTTGAAGAATTGCAACATACACCCTTGAACTTGTTCTCTTTTTGCAAAACCATCTCAATCTTGAAATATAATTAAAACACAAATATAATAATGTCAACATTAGCCCCTTTACTTATGTTTTTATACATATAATATATAAAATAAATATTTAATTCCCGTGTCCCCGCCGTGTCCGTGTCCTGTATTTTTAGATGTTTCCGTATCGCCGTGTCCGTGTCCGTGTCAGTGTCCGTGTCCGTGTCCGTGTCCGTGTCCGTGTCCGTGTCCGTGCAACCTAGGAGCTCACATATAACCGAGGATACATAATATACAATATATATCACTTATAATTTAACTAAGTGATAACGTTGAACATATTGCAAACCTTGCGGTTTCCTTCTTTTAATAATCCATATTATGGTTAATATAGTTATTAGCAAAATGAATGCAGCAATTGTTACTATCACTGGAATAACAACTTTGCTATGCTTTTTCTTTTTGCATAAATCCTTAGGACAAGAACCTTCATCTTGATCACTGATACCTTCAATACTGAATATGTAACATATATGTTAGATGAAGTGAGTCAAATGTCGATTTACTTTTGATTGGACTATAGTTAAAAAGAAGGGAGCTAACATGAGCAATAACGATCTATCCTTTGACTTTTTTAGGAGTTCTGATGGTAGTGGTCTTGCGAAATTGTTTCCTGTTAAGTTACTATAAGAAGACAATGTAAGCCATTGTATAGAATATACCATATATAAACTTTTGACATTATATCTAAAACAGCTATAGTGTAGCTTACATCATTTCCAAAAAGCAATAAGATGCAAGAAAGTTCGGCACATTTCCTGTTAAGTTATTGTAGGACAGATCCCTAGAAGAAAGGAACAAACATGAATAAGGACTTTTTATGTTGAACAAACATGAATAAGGACTTTTTATATAGAATATCCCTTACAATGATTGTATCATAGTGAGATCAGCTAACGCATCAACTATCTCTCCACTCAATCCGCTAGACGACAAGTTCCTAAATACAATGTATGTTATGAAATTATCCCAATGGCATTAATGATATAGCTACTAACGCAAAGGTTGCGGATGGAATACGTACAATGATGTGATCCTAGGATTTTCTGAATCATTGTAGCTGCAATTAATGCCAACCCAGACAGATGGCTGTGGAACACATGGATCTCCTTGCCAATTTCTCTTTAAGCCATACGTTGACTTAGTACTCCAGATTGCTTCAGCTAATTTTAACAACATAGGAAAAAAGGCAGTTGAATATCCCATGATAAATAATACTAGTATATATTTGCATCATAATGTTGAAACAAAAACACATCAACTCAAAGTAGTGAACACAGAACAACTTTATTAGTATAACTACGGTGCGTTTAGTTGGGGAAAATTATCTCTAACTTTCCAGTTTCCACCTCTATATTTCTAGAACACAGTCGGAGTGTTTTTGTCTCATGAAAAGTGCTGAAATTTGAAACACGTGTCTAGATGATGTTTCTTTATATGATAGAAGTGGAACATTGTAAGATAAATGGCTAGAAAAGTACAAATTAACCATGGGTTTTCAAATCCTAGTTAAACTTTGTAGACCAGGTTTTCTATTTACGAGAATTTATTTTGGGCAAACAGTTTATCTGAATAGAAACCTTTTAGGAGGTTGTATGTTTACTTGGTGAGACGTTCGACCCTTTTGCTCATTTCATTTTATGCTGATTTTTATTAATTGACCCGTTTGAGAGGGAACACATGCCAAATCAACCCATTCGTAAGTGAATGAGTCAAAATTGTCATCTATAACAAAAAAATTGTTGGAAATGTATATATTTACAAACATGTGAATGTCCGGATTCGAACTCGTGACCACGGGATTGCACACATTAGCGAATGAGAATTAAAGTTAATAATTAATGTTTATGTTTACGATTAATTATTGCACATTAAGTCCGGTTAACGATCGTTAAGTATTTAACGGAAAAATGACTAACGACCGTTAAAATGAAAAGAGAAGGACTAGAAATGGAAGACTTGGAAAAAAATTATGGGTTCTCTTTGGGCTTGTCTACATGGCCGGCCAAAGGGTAATGGGTTTCAACCCAATACCTAACTTGTTCCCAAAGTTTCCTTACTAGTATATAAAGAGGGTTAGGTTCTAGGGTTTCATACACTTGTGCATTGAATTAACCCTAGATCTCTCCTCTCCTCTCTAGTCTAATATTCTGCCAAGCACCCCATTTGTAAGGGAGTTTGGTTTCGTTTTTCTTAAACGAAGACTTGTGTTAGATCTAGCAATCGCTTGATTCGTTTGGTTAATTCGTGTGTACAAGAACGTGGTTGTAAGACATTATTCTTACACCAATAAGTACTTCTTTGTTTTGCTTTTCTCGAGGATTGTTTTGCTTTGCTCGAGGGATTTGACATTCGCAAGAGGTACGTTACGCATACTTTCAGTTAATTAATTTATTTGTTATGATCTTTAAGTCTTCCGCTGTGTACTCTTGATGTCTTTATGTTTTATTGTATTTTATATATCATAAACTCAACAGTGGCATCACGAGCCTTGTATAACAAGTAATTAATTACTGAAACACATAATTAAAATAAACATGAATGTGTTATTATTTGTATGCTTAGATCTAGGGTTTGCAAAACCTAAACCCTAATTTTGAGGGGGGGGGGCGTTTATTTTGGTGCCCTAATTAGGGTTTTGTAAACTATTGTTTTAATTGGATTAGAAACCCTAAGATGCATGCAACTTTATGTGTATATGCGTAACTTTGATTTAATTGCATTACTTGTTAAGTGTAATTTTATGTCCATGATAATTATCTGCATGTTTTATCGTGGATCTGCTTTTATTGTATGTCTTTCTTGTTTAAGTGATATACACTAATTTTTGATAGATCTAAAATTGGGGAAGACCTCAATAATTATTAATTTAATCAATTATGTGCTATGTGGTATGTATTTAATTTTGACTTGCAATCGATGAATCGATGCATGTGGTTCACCTTGTACATAGATGAAAATGGGTGAAAGTCTTAATTAAATATATGCATATTGTCAAATCTAGAATTGGTTATTAATAGGATTTATCAAAACCGTTTGCATGTGGCTATTTGATATGCATGACTTTTATTTGTTATGCATTCATTGTTTATTTGTTTATTTTTATAAATACTTGCTTGTTTGTTATGTGTAACAAGGGTATTTTTACAAGAAAAATAAACTGACCTAAACAATGGTGAAACATGCATTTTTAAGAATAGTAATCATAATCGTTTAATTGATTGATGACTTTGGTACAAATGGTCTGAAAGGCTCACCCATGAGAATGAACTAATAAAAGGGATTTAAAAAACTGCACCGCACACTGAAAGGATGTATAAGGTTGTGCTTTAGCGCGTACCTGGTCCTCTGCCCTCTGTAAGTTCGAATGGAGCTACTTAGTAAGCCATTAAATGTGCAAGCTCATCTTAAGGGCGAATTAGTTTAATTCCATGTGCCACTTCGGTGGTAATTATCCGAAACACTAAGTGTTTACACTTATGCAAAAGTACGGTATAATGGATGATAATTAACACTAAATTCCTTGATTGGTGAACCCAATACCTCAATTAAAGTTTGATGATGAAAAGCTTATACATTAAAACAAGATAAAAACTATGCTACAAAGATGAATGCATGACATCTTTGTACATATTTGATTTAACATCAAAACTATTACCCTTTAATTTAAGTTATATGCCATCCAACGAAACGGAAACACCTAAGATTTCTTTTTATTTGCGTGAGATCGTGACTTAGATCGTAATCAAAGGGTAAAATGTCCACGGGTCGTGAGAGCGGGCATGGACGATTTTGCAGTTTCTTAAGTTGGACAACTTAATTGAGTTTTGTAGTGAGAGCGGGCAACTCAAGGCATAAGATGGGATAAAACATGTTTACATGGCGATTGATATTGGCTATATGTAAATCCCATAAATCTAGGAATTGCAATTGAAATTGGCAATTGAGCAATAGCTCTACCATTTTGTATAAGGTTCATTACTAGCAGATCAACTGACGTGATGAAATTATGACAATTTGGATCATAGTTTTCAATAATAATTAATTGGTTATATGAATATGAACCTTGGGTATTTAATTGTTTATTGAAAATGTTAATTATCGAAAATACTAAAATTGAATTTTGTAATTCTTTTGAATGTATAAATGCAACATTTAACCGTAAACGTGGTTTAGTATTTGATTAGTAAATTGATCCATTCTAGCATTCAAACAAATGTTTGATCGAGAATAATTTACTGATAAGACAAACGAAGTCTCTTTTCCATAAGAGAAGCATGAGACTCAATCCTATTCCTTTTCATGAATGAGAAAGGTATAATAGGAACATTTGAATTGTCTAAATTCTAATGTAACTCTTAGCAATGAATTGCACATCTTATTTTCCATAAAGATTTCATTACCCTTATTTGGTGAATGAATCCTTTGTAACAACATGAATGTTGGTTAACTGGAAAACATGTATATGAGTTACTAGATTAGAAGCTAGACTAATTACCGCAAAAATTGGTAAAAGGCAAACTAGCATATTTTTATCTAGTTGTTTTGCTTTAGCCTTTAAAGGTACTACATACCAGTATGGGGATGGTATTTGGTAGGCCTGTTAAGGAATAAATTGCATACCAAATTTTTCGAGTTAATAACATTGATGGATATTCCATTATTCATAGAGTAGAATACACCTTTTAGTACCCTAGTAATGATTACGTATGGTTCTTTAAAGGTGTAGGAAAGTAAAAAGCAAGCAAGTTGTTTTCACTGGTTATGTAACACTTACAATGTTGTCAGATTCAGTGGGAGCATTTGTGTTGCATTACTGAATAAGAAGTTGTTTTAATGATTTCTAATTCAGTGAGAGCTACAAGCCTTATTTCCTGTGTAGTAACCCAGATTATCTTCAAAGATAATTACTTTCCAATTGTAGACACTTATGTTTTTAAGGATAGTCGTGTACGCTTCCTTACTAAACAATATAGTTCTACATCTACTTGTTATATCTATGACACAAATCATATTAATTAAATAAACGAACGTGTATCGTGTTGTTTATATGCTACATGATGTTGTTCCATGCACAAGTGGGAGAAATCTTATTGTGTGCAAGGTACAACACATATTAATATGATTTAAAAGAATTCTCTTGATGTAAAGTAAGAGAATAACGTTCTAATAGGAAGTATACATTTATATATGTATGATTGCCCTATTAAGAACATGTGTCAAGATGATAACAAAGACTACTTTATTTTAAATATTTATGTCATTCAATATTTAAGAAACACTTGTAGTTACAATTTATGTTACGTGAGAACGTGAACTAGATTGTAGCCCAAGGTAAAATATCCACGTGTCGTGAGAATGAGCATGGATGATTCTGCAGTTTCTTACATGGAACATTTCATGGAATGACATAATTAAATGAAGTAATCTAATACTACCTTGAATTTGAGTATTCGTTGAATGACTTAAATATATGTAGTAAATATTAACTTGAAATATGAATTGAAACCCGAGGTGGTGTTCATAATTACTTTAATTATAAATGTTTATGATTTTGTAAAGTCACAAACATGAAGTCTTTTAATACAAGACTTACAATATAAAGTAAGACGTTAACTTGCTATGTTTTAAGACATATGCATGAAGTCAATGAGTTGATCAATGACTTATAACGTATAGTGGGATTATAACTAATATGTCTTTTGACTTGGTCAAAAATATTTGTGTTATAATACATGCAATTGACTTGGTAATTCTATTGTACCATTAAGTTTTACTTTGTTGGTAAATAGGTAAGCCAAAAGAGTAGATGGTTATCTAAAATATTGTTAGATTTTCTTACAATATTAATTCTAAGGAAATACCATAGTTTTATGGTATGTTCTGTTGGAAGAATCAAAATCTGTTGGCATTATTTGATTCAAGATAACTATAGTTTCTTCCAAAAGTTATCAAGGTTAGTAGATTGAGTATAGATTGAATATACTCAATAAGACTCCAACCTAGAAGATTAATAAGACACCATTTGTTTATGGAATGTGATGTATCACATTAAGTCTTATAAATGAAGTTCAGAATTTGTTAAACTACTTATAGAGTGAGTTGTAACAAACTAATGTTAGGAACTGTCAATGTTTTTTGTAATATCCCAAAAGAGAACAATGTATTGTTGCTCTACTTGCTAAACTATTTAAAGGTAATCTTTAAATTTTTAAAGGCAAGTGGGAGTTTTGTTTAGATCTTGAAAGATTGAATTACAAAATACATAATCTTCCAAAATGCACTAGCAAATATCATGATGAGGCTAAACATGAAAATGATAGACCTTAATATGATGGAATTGTCATTCATAGATCCGTAAGGATATCTCAGATATTTAATATGCTGAGGAATATGAGTTATAGGATCATGGTAAGCTTGTTAATCATAATGATAAATTTACCAAATGTTGAATTGTGGAAAATCAATCATACTATGAATGTAGAGATGTTGTCCATAAAGATAATCAACTTTAGATACTTGGTTTATCTTAATAATAAAAATGAGTTTCTTCAAAGGATGGAAACCCTAGTGGTTTAAATCTTTGTGTAGAAATCATATGGACAATATTGTACATGTATTTAATGTATGTCTAGTGATAATAATATCAATCATACTTAAGCAATTAACTATTATTGAATATTCTTTCCTATATACATTAAATAGAAGTATAAAGATTATAATTGTCATACTTAGTTTCATTGATATGAAATTTTGACAATGAATGTCATAACTCTTTGTTGTGAAATTACTTTTGCGAGGACAATGAGTAATACAAAGAAGTTTTATGAATTCAAATAATCCTTGGATATGTACAAACTGCAAGAATCCATGAATGGATATATGCAAGCATCTAGGAGATGTTTCTTATGTTTAATATTAAATCCATGTTTGATTTAATAATTAAAATAAGATTGCTCATAAGTATTCCTGAAAGCTAGTGGGAGTATTATTTATTTTTCTTAAATCTTATATGTTGTATGGGCAACTACATTCCACTTAAATTAAGTTTTAGTTGGGAATGAAACTTCGTTTGTAAGATTTGGAAATAATATATACAACTTTGGAATATATGTTTATTATTATAAACATATGCGGTAAATAAATGAGTCTAATAGAACATGATGAGTACATATCTTTGACAAGATAGTATATGAATGAGATCTTAAAGTCTAACTTGAAGATTCATCATGAACATCATGTTGTGTATAAAGTTGTTATGTCATGCTTGATTACAAGATGATTTGACAACATTGAAAGTTGTTAGTGTAATAAATATTTTAAAGGAATATGTTTTGGATTTAGAATCACATTCCACAATCTGGAGATGCTCCTAGATTCTATGGATGATTATATGACAATTGTTTCATAATTGTCATTGCCAACAAACTTGAGTTTTGGTAGGCACCAACATTACACTAGAACTGTTCAAAAGTTTACGGATATTTAAAGAGCATATTGTTGTACACAATGATGCTGGTATAATTGAGATGACACTCAATTCCAGTCATGGTATCCTTGATAATGACCATGTTGACTAGTTATGCTCAACTAAGAGCATAGTTGCATTATACATTATAGAATAAAGAATACTTTAAAACTTTAAAGTTTTGAAAGATAATTGTCATAAAAGGGTGGTTCAGGTTATCACGCACCTTATAGAATGATATGACAATATCAAGATATGTGTAAACATATACAAGAAATTCACTTATTGAATTCTTGAAATAAGTATTCTCAAAATTCCTATAGATCAAAGTTAATTGAAATTATGCCTTGTCAACAAGTATGATTTTCATGACTTGTGGAAAAATTCATTAACTAGTATTATCATGCATTGATCTATTTAGTATTTGGATAAATGATGTTAAACAATTATTATTTATAATGAATTAAAGTACGGTATACGTTTAATTTCATTTATAATATTGTGTCCTGTATTTGCATGTTTAAATCCTTGAATAACTTAAGTTATTCTAAATAGTCCGTTGTCAATCAATAACATGGGAATGATATTGAATTAAGACAAATCTGAGTATTAGTTAGAATATACTTGAAAGTATATTGATGCGTAGCATGACTAATTTCAGATGATATTCAATGAATTGAGTATAGGACTTATCCCACCCACATGATGATACTTTATGGATCTTAGTCATTAAGTATATCATGAATATTTATCCTCTGACTTGAGATACAAGAGATATGTCATGGATGTAGTGCATTTTTGTGAAGCAATCTAATGCTACATGTAACTGGTAGTTATAAGGGTTGTTTTCAGAAGTGTTGCGAAATTTATGAATCCTGCTTGTAGTCAAAATGGGATTTGTTTCATTCAAATTTATTTTGAAGTATAATACTGCTGGGCCCCTCGTAGGATTGTTAAGCTGTTTGTATGGCCATACCCAAGGTCTTCTGTTCAGAAGAATTGGTAATCTTAATAAATCATATAAAGCGAGAAACAAAATAGTTAATTAAGAAATGAGTGAGATCCATATTCTTATTAACATGGTATTAGAAACAAAAGGATGAATATGATGATGAATCATCAAATTTGGTTTTTTCTCCAGAAAACCATACACGAGTTGTACCGGGGACATTGACGTGTTGCTAGACGCTAACCAATGTCATTTCACGTTTTGTAAACATATCCAAGTGGGAGCTGTTGGAAATGTATATATTTACAAACATGTGAATGTCCGGATTCGAACTCGTGACCACGGGATTGCACACATTAGCGAATGAGAATTAAAGTTAATAATTAATGTTTATGTTTACGATTAATTATTGCACATTAAGTCCGGTTAACGATCGTTAAGTATTAAACGGAAAAATGACTAACGACCGTTAAAATGAAAAGAGAAGGACTAGAAATGGAAGACATGGAAAAAAGTTATGGGTTCTCTTTGGGCTTGTCTACATGGCCGGCCAAAGGGTAATGGGTTTCAACCCAATACCTAACTTGTTCCCAAAGTTTCCCTACTAGTATATAAAGAGGGTTAGGTTCTAGGGTTTCATACACTTGTGCATTGAATTAACCCTAGATCTCTCCTCTCCTCTCTCTAGTCTAATATTCGGCCAAGCACCCCATTTGTAAGGGAGTTTGGTTTCGTTTTTCTTAAACGAAGACTTGTGTTAGATCTAGCAATCGCTTGATTCGTTTGGTTAATTCGTGTGTACAAGAACGTGGTTGTAAGACATTATTCTTAAACCAATAAGTACTTCTTTGTTTTGCTTTGCTCGAGGATTGTTTTGCTTTGCTCGAGGGATTTGACATTCGCAAGAGGTACGTTACGCATACTTTCAGTTAATTAATTTATTTGTTATGATCTTTAAGTCTTCCGCTGTGTACTCTTGATGTCTTTATGTTTTATTGTATTTTATATATCATAAACTCAACAAAAAAATATATATAAAACTTATCCTGCCAGTAAAAAATATATATATTTACCATCTTGGTCTTCTGTTTGCTGTTGTCGTAGCTGTTTTGGAATATAATTCTCTATCGCGTTCAAGAGAGGAGGAAGGGTTGAATTTTCGGTTTGGTGCAATGTGATATTATTAACTAATGAATTGGAACTTTGAATGGGATATGTGGTTAAGTTGTGATCAAGTGGAGAAACTGGTCCATCCTAGTACACACCACTTAGAAAAATGTTGAACTCTCGTTTCTGGTTGCTTTTTAAGGTTTCTATTTCAGCAATGTAGAGGTATATGAAAAACTCCTGAGTGGCATCAGTCGCCGTCCATTGGTAGCGTATGTTCTCGGTAAGGTTTGGGTTTGTATAGGCAGTGCTCAAGACCTTTGATGGTTGAAGAAACTGTACCAGACGTCTGTACAGCTAATAGATCATCAGAAATTTCAAATAGCCATATTATATCATACTTGTCATCTGCATACCTGAATCAAGAATATAGATGAACAGACATACCTGAGTTCACATCAGTGGTTATGTATGGATCGATTTAGGTTATATTTTATCTCTAACTGGTGAAACACTTGCAATAAAAGAAGTTAGCTAAAAGATTGGTTCAAATGGGACGAAGTCACCTAAAATATATTTTTAAAACAAGATAACTATTGAAATAGTATAATTTTGTGATCATATTTGACACACTAATTACAAGTATAAAATTTAGTTCTTTTACAAAATAAAAGCCACTTGGGCTAAATTCAAATCTAAATAAACGTCAAACGACCCGTCCGTTTTACCACTAAGTAATCAAGGTTTAAAAACAGAAGAGTAAATAAATTAAAAGTACTGACCTGACTATTTCGGATGTACCAAAATTAAAGCGCTCGAAGAGGATTAGTGATTGTAACTGAGTTGCATACATTGAACTATCCAGAAGCCTTAGTTCTAATGCAGAAATGAACGGGTTTCCAAGACCTATATTTACCAAACACACGTGTATGTAGTCCGATGAGGTTAGGTGTATAATCTCATAGTCCACTTCCAACGACCCATTGAAGTTAACTATATACCAATGATCAGATCCAAGGTAGAGGTCAAATTGTGGGGGTTGACCTCTAAAATCATAGTTTCCATAACGAAACCGTGCCCGTATTAAATACCTATTACCCTTTCCTTGTTTCGGTCTAAGAGTGTAGCAGTTTCTAGTGCCTTGCGGAAAACTTGTTAGAGTGGTGAGTTGAATATCAAGCGTCGGAGAGTTATATGCGGGTAATATGTTTTGACTTACGCCACTATCTATGAAACCATCATCCGAAACATAGATTAAGCCTGTTTTACTGTCTGTGTAGTTTGTACCTCGGGCTATTCCACAATCTATGCTAATGAACCCTGCAAGAAATAAATAAGTTAAGACGCCTAAGAGATGTATCTGATACAAAAACATTCGAGAAAAAAAATCATAGTTAGGTACCTGATTGATCATCTTGAGCATGAACGATAGTTAATGGAAGAGCTGCTAAAAGAAGTAACATAAAATAGAAACGTCTGAACATTGTCATCTCTACAGAAACTGATATTAAGCAGGAGTATTAAAAACTTAGAAAGGGCATTATGTGTGAATTCATTGGTAAGATAATTAGTGTGTATATATATTATATCGCTAATTGTGTGAGATCGTGATTTCTGGATTTAATAAAAGGGTTAATAACCTTTTAAAGCACTATACTTGTCAATAATGACAGTTCTGTGTAGCGAACTAAAAAAATAACTCTTTTAGACATTAAAGTTGACTCTTTTGTTTTTTTTTTAAGTATTATGACCATATTATTACTATTTTACCCTTTCTAAATTTTTTTCAAAGTACTTTTTTTCCGAAATTTTTTTTCTAAAATATTTTTTTTGAATTTTTTTTTCGAAATACTTTTTTTTTTATTTTCTGAATTTTTTTTTTACTTTCTTTTTTTTTTGAAATAACTTTCGAAAGGTAAAATGGTCATAATATGGTCATAATACTTAAAGAAAAACAAAAATGTCAACTTTAATGCCTAAAAGAGTTATTTTTTTAGTTCGCTACGCAGAACTGTCATTCTTGACAAATATAGTGCTTTAAAAGGTTATTAGCCCTTAATAAACTTATAACACTCCTTTCGCCAGATAAAGTCTGACTAATTCTCATAAGTTTGGCCACCACCTTGTTGGAATTATATAATATGACATAGCATAAATATAACATGTAAACATTAAAGCACGCAACAGAAGATTTAAACATATATTTGTAATTAACTAACGGAATAATAAACGTATGCACACCTTTTAGCAACTCCAAGCTAGCACGAATCAAAACAAGATTAAAACCCTAATTAGGGTTTATATGGTTTGTGTGAATTGACCCTTACCCATTTTCAATTCAAACCAAGTGACAAACAATAGTGTTTTTGCACTACGTTCTTGTACACACGTACTATAACGATTTGATGTGAATGCTAGTTCTTGTAAACACGATAACAACACCAATCACTTAATCTGTAAAAGAAAAACCGATTCCCCTAGGGTTTAGGGTAAACCGATCTGCCAAACACAAAGAAAGAGGAGAAAGAGAAGACTAGGGTTTGCTATGTTTTACAAGGTTAACCTAAGAATGAATTATAGGCCTTGTATATATACTAAGAAAACTTAGGGAGCAAGTTAGGGTTGGGTTGGATCTCCCGAAGCCCTAACTGATTAGTTCTAATCCCATAAGGCGATTCCGGAACCTTCTCATCCTCTATTTTCATTATTAGTCCTTCTCTTTAATACTTAACGACTGTTAGTCAATTTCATTAATTACTTAACGCTCGTTAGTCGTTATTGTGCATTTAATATTTAAACATAACATTTTACATTAACATTTTACGTAAAGTATGCAATCCCGTGGTCTTGAGTTCGAATATGGTCATACACTTATTAAATTTGTCCATAAACTTAACAGCTCCCACTTGGACAGATCTTAATAGTTTAATGACATTGGTTAGCGTCTAACAACACGCCAATGCCCCCAGAACAACTCGAGTATGGTTTCTTGGAAAACCTTTTGATGAACCATCATCATACTTATCCTTTTGTTTATAATACCACATTAAATATGGATATGGATCTTAGTCATTCCATTATTTAACTATTATGTTTCTCATTGTATCTGATTGAACAAGATTACCAAATCTTCTGAACATATTCCAGATAGATCTTGGGCATGGTCATGCAAACATCTTGTCAACCCTACGAGGGGCCCAAAAGTATTAAACTTCAAAACAAGTTTGAAGGAACAAATTCTTTCTTGACTACAAGAAAAACCCATGAATTTTATAACACTTTTGAGAACAATCCTTATAGCTACCAGTTACGTATAGCGGTAAATTGATTTACAGAAATACACTACATTCATGACAGTTCTCTATATCTCAAATCTGAGGATAACTATTAATGATTTACTTGATGACAATGATTAATAAAGTACAATTATGTGATTGGGATAAGTCCTATATTCAATCCATGGAATATCATGTGAATTTGGCATGTCACCGCATCAATATACATAAGTATATTCTAACCAAAACTCAGATTTGTCTTAATTCAATGATATTTCTATATCATTGATCGACAATGGACTATTTAGAATACATAAGTTATTCACGGATTAAACATGCAAATATAGGATATAATATATTATAAATGAAAACAAACGTACTAAGTACTTTAATTTATTAAAATAATAATTGTTAAAAAACATCCATTATCCAAATACTAAATAGATCAATGCATGATATATCTGGTTAATGAATTTTGCCTCAAGTCATGACAATCATACTTGTTGACAAGGCATAATTTCAACTAACTTTGATATATCAGAATTTTGAGAATATTTATTTCAAAAATTCAATAAGTGAATTTCTTATATGTGTTTACACACATCTTGATATTGACATAATATTCTATAAGGTGTGTGACAACTCAACCACCTATTTATGACAATCATCTTTTACACTTTCAAAGTTTAAAGTATTCTAATTCTTTAATGTATAATGCAATTATGCTCTTAGTTTGAGCACAACTAGTCCATATGAACATTATCAAAGATGAAATCCTACAATGACTAGTACTGAGTGTCATCACAATTATTCCAGCATTATTGTATACAAACCACATTATGCTCATTTTAACATCCGTAAACTTTGAAAAGTTATTGTGTAATGTTCGGTGCCTACTAAAAACTCAAGTTTGTTGGCAATGACAATTACGCAACAATTGCCGTATGTACACCCATAGAATCTGGAAGCATCTCCAGGCTGTGGAATGTGATTCTAAATCCAAACATATTCCTTTTAAAATATTTATTACACTAACAACTTTCAATTTACATATCAATGTTGTCAAATCATCTTGTATTCAAGCATGATACAACAATTTATCTATATAACATGATGTACATGAAAGATCCTTCAGACTTAGATTTTATTCATTTTCTATCTTATCAACGATATGTATCCATTAAAACTTTCTAAATGATACATCATGTTTTTCTAGACTCATTTATTTATCGCATATGTTTATAGCAATAAACATATATCCAAGGTTTTATTTCTTATTTTCTAAATCTTTCAAGTGAAGTTTCAATCCCAACTAAAACTTAACATTTAACTTAGATGGAATGTTACTGCTCATATATTGTACAACATATAAGATTTTAAGAATATAAATATAATACTCCCACTAGCTTTCAGGAATACTTAGGAGTTATCTTATTTTAATTATAAATCAAAACTTAGATTTAATAGCTAAACATCAGAATCATCTCCTAGATGCATGCATATATCCATTCATGGATTCTTGCAGTTTGTACATTTTCAAAGATTATTTGAATTCATAAAACTCTTTTGTATTACTTACCATCCTCGCAAAAGTAATCTCACAAGAAAGATTTTGATATTCATTGTCAAATTTCATATAAATAAACTAAATATGACAATTATAATCTTTATATATATATATTTATTGTACCTAGGAAATAATATTCAATCACAGTTAATTGTTTAAGTATGATTAATATTATTGTCTCTAAACATGCATTAAATATGTGTACAATATTGTCCATATGCTTTCTACACAAAGATTTTAAACCACTAGGGTTTTCCTTTCTTTGAAGAAACTCATCTTCATTCTATTATGGAATTAAGATAAATCGAGCTTTCAAAATTGATTATCTTTATGGACAACATCTTAACATTCATAGTATGAGTAATTTACCAAATTTAGTATTTGTAAATGCATCAATATGATTAACAAGCTTACCATGATCCTGTAACTCATATTCCTTAGCATATTAATCAAATATCTTAGATATCATTGCGGATCTATGAAGGAGAATTCCATCATCTTGAGGTCTATCATTAACATGTTTAGCCTCATCATGATATTCACTAGTGTGTTTTAAAAGATTATGTATTTTGTAATTTAGTCTTTTCAAGATCTAAACAAAACTCCCACTTGCTTTTTGTAATTTAAAGACTATATAAATACTTTAGCAAGTAAAGCAACACTTAATTGTTCTCTTTTGGGACAATATAAAACACATTGACAGTTCCTGACTCTAGTTTGTTACAACCCACTTCATAAGCAGTTTAACAAATTCAGAACTTCATTTTAAGACTTAATGTGATTCATCACATTTGATAATATTATAGTATCTTATTAATCTTCTAGATTAGAGTCTTATTAAGTATTTTCAATCAATACTCAATTTTTTAACCCTGATAACTTTTTGGAAGAAAATAAGTAATAGTTTTCTTGTCTGAAACTTCTAATAGAACATACATTAAAATTGTGGTATTTCATTAGAATTTTAATATTGTAAGATAATCTAACAATATGTAAGATAACTATATACTCTTTGGCTTACTTATTTACCAACCAAGTCAAACTTACTGGTATAATAGAATTTATAAGCCAATTGCATGCTTTATAACACAAGTACTCTTTGACCAAGTCAAAAGACATAACAATTATAACCCCGCTATACGTTATAAGTCGTTGATCAACTCATTGACTTCATGTCTTAATAAAAGACATAACAAGTTAACGTCTTACTTTATATTATAAGTCTTGTAACAATAAAAGGACTTCATGTTTGTGACTTTATAAAGAAAACATAAACATGTATAACTAAAGTAGTCATGATCACCACTTCTTGTTTTTAGTTAATAATTTCAAGATAATTCATTACTACATTTATTTATGTCATTACAAGAATAAATAAATATTTAAATTTAAGTAGTATTAGATTACTCCATTTATTTAAGCCATTCCAATAATACATAAATATTGAAATAGAAGTAGTCTTAGATTACTTCATTTATTTATGCCATTCCAAAAATTCATAAATATTTAAATTTAACTAGTCTTTGTTTTAATCTTGACACATGTTTCAAATAAGGCAATCTTACACATTAAATGTATAAGTCCTATTAGAATGTTTGTCTCTTACCTTGCGGTCAAGATAATCCATTAACATATTTATATGTGTTGTACCTCGCACAGAATAAAAAAATTTCCCACTTGTGCATGGAACAACATCATGTAGCAGATAAACAACACGACACGCGTTTGTTTATGTGATCATTATGATTTGTGTCATAGATATTAGCATAGCAAGTAGATGTAGAACCACTAAATTAACAAGGAAACGTACATGACTATCCTTGAAAATATGATTGTCTATAAGTTTGAAAGTAATGTATCATTTCAAGACAATCAAGAAATAATATGGGTTACTACCAAGGTGATAAAGCTTGTAGCTCAAACTGAATTAGACCACGTTACAATAATGCCTTATTCAGTAATACAACACAATGCTCCCACTGGATTTGACAATATTGTAAGTGTTTCATAACCAGTGAAAACAATTGCTTGCTTTTTCACTTTCCTACACTTTTGAAAACCCCTACGTAACAATTACTTAGGTACTAAATGAGTGTATTCTGTGTATATGATGGATTATCCATCAATGCTATTAACTTGAAAAATTGGGTATGCAATTTCTTTCTTAATAGGCCTACCATCCCCACAATGGTATGTAGCACTTTTAAAAGGGCTAAAGCAAAACAGTTAGATAAATTATGCTAATTTACTTTTTACCACTTTTGCGGTAATAGTCTAGCTTCTAATTTAACAACTCATAAAATTGTCATACATGTTTTTCAATTAACCAAATGTCATATTTGTTACAAAAGAATTCAATCACCGAATGAGGGTGATGAAATCTCTATGGAAAATAAGATGTGCAATTCTCTTAAATATTAAATTTTGCTATGAGTTATATTAGAATTTAGACAATTCTAATGTTTCTATCATACCTTTCTCAATCATGAAAAGGAATAGGATTGAGTCTCACTCATCTCACATGGAAAAGAGACTTTGTTTGTCTTCTCAGTAAATTTTTTTTCTGATCGAACATTTGTTTGAAAGAAAAACCGTATCAATTTACCAACAAAAGACTAAACCATGTTTACAGTTAAATATTGCATGAATACATTCAAAAGAATTACAAAATTCAATTTTAGTATTTTCGATAATTCAATCTTTCAAGAAAATTAAATACCCATGGTAAATAAACATATAACCATTTAATTTTCCATGAAAACTAGGATCTAAATTGACATAATTTCATCACATCTGTTGATATACTAGCAATGAAAGAATTCAACAAGGTACGAGTCGAACCTCAATTGCCAATCTAAAGATTGCAACTCCTAGAACATTATGGGATTTACATATTTGCCAACTCTGGTTGCAATGTAAGCATGCTTTATCCACATCTTATGCCTTGAGTTACTAGTTCTCACTATCAATTCAATTAAGTTATCCAACTTATGAAACTGCAAATCTATTTACGCCCGTTCTCACGACAAGTGGAGATTTACCCTTTAATTATAATCTAGCTACATCTCATGTAACGTAAATGGCAACCTTAGGTGTTACCATTTCATTGGATGAAATATAACTTAAATTTAAAGGGTACTAATTGATTTTAGTGTCAAATCAAATATGTACAAAGATGTCATACATTCATCTTTGTATCGTAGGTTTTAATAAAACTTTACTCATTAGTTTTTATTACTAAGATTAAATAACAACGTTTTAATCGAGGTATTGGATAAACCAGTTAAAGAATTACTTTCAATTATCACCCACTATATCCTACTATTGCATGAGTCAAAAGACCCAAGTTATTCGGATAATTACCACAAAGTGGCGCGTGGAATTAAGGTCAATTCACCCTTAAGATATTTTTGTACATTTAAATAGTCGTGGGTAGCTTCATTTTGAGGCACAAAGAAGTGGAGAAACGGGTCAGTGCAAAGCGTATTAAAAATCTTCTTATTTTAGGTCACAATTTAATGCATACCCTCCTTATACCTTTCTTATAGTTTGTCAAAATGGGTGAGCCTTCCTAACTATTTGGTACAAGACACATCAATCGACTAAAAGTTTAAAATTTAATTCTTAAAAGCAAATCAAATTTCACCATTGTTTAATTCGGTTTATTTTTCTATTCAAAAATTACCCTTTGCTTACAACTTTTCAAACAAAAATAAACTAACAAGTAAAATAAAAAATAAACATCTAAACAATGCACACGTAACTTAACAATTTATGTGTAAACAAGTAGCCACATGCATACTTATTTGATAAAACCTATTAATAATCAATTGTAGGTTTTAATAATGCATATATTTAACTATGACTTTCACTTGTTTTCATCTACGTACAAAGTGAGCCACATACATCGAAAAATCAATTGCATAAGTTATAGCTAAATATATATCATATTTCACATAATTGATTCATTAATGCATAATTGAGGACTTGCCTAATTTAACATTTATAAAAAATTACATGTGTACACACTTAACAATTAATGCATAATTAACAATAATCCATGACAAACAATGCAAGTTTTCATCATGGATATCCACATAACAATTACTGTGTAGTCGCATGATCGCATACAATTAATGACATAAAATATATTTATTAATTAACACATAAACATGGCATGCAATCCTAGGGTTCCTAATCCAATTACAAAACAGAACCTAAATTTATTTTTAAATAAAATTAGGGAAATCAGCCCTTAAAAAAATTAGGGTTTTCAAATATAATAAACCCTAGAATTCGACATATATGTAAACACAATACAATATTCGTTTTTGATAGCGGGTTCGGGGTCGAAAGACTTCCTTTCCTACGAGAAAGCTTTACAACCTACTCGGCAATATACCTAATCGTTGCAGTGTAGTTTGGGTAAGCCCAGGGGGTTGTTCGTTCTCTAGGGGAATAGAGATGCAAGGTAAAGATGTATGACGAGAAGGTGAGGTTGAGGATGATTCTTTTTAGCTTTTTGTATTTTTTAGAAAACAAGTAAATATCTCAGGGTATACGAGTGGGGGTGGTACTTCTACCAATTATAACTGCTTATAATTAAAGATTAAAAACTAATTAACTAATTAAAAGCTTGTTTACTTGGATGTTCTTACTCCCTAGTTATCTTATTGGTCAGTTGAATTGTCACATCCTCATCTTAATTGGTGCGTTGTATTCCGTGTTAGTCATAGGGGGTGCCTAATTCCCTAGTTCTATGAATTGTAACTCTCCTCTAAACTATCCGGGAGAGCCAAGTACCGCAGTATCTCCCCCGAATACTCTATTATCCTAAAGCTACAACTCATGCAATAAACACAACGATGGCTCAAGTGCACTCTCAAGCTTTGTACTATTTAGGACGTTCAAGCTCGAAACAATTAAAGAAGAAGCTAGTTTTCCATACTCTTGCGTCTACCAATTTTTCAAGAGACAACCTAACAATAATTAATATTTAGGTTTCATAGATCTAAGCAAACACAATAGTAATTTAGCTACTCATGATAGATAAGCAAGAACAAACACAAACAATTAAACAATATGGTGATATAATTGATTAACAAACTTATCTCTATGTGTAAAGAAGGGTTTGGAACCCTAAAATATTGTCCAAGTTGGATTACACACGAACTAGGGTTTGCTCTCCAAAATTCTACCATACCAAATGCAGAAAAATCGAATTCTATATATAGATTTACAAGTGCGACGGCGTCGCCTTTTACTGGTGACGCCATCTGGTCGCCGTCATTAGGGTTTCTTTTGGGCCAAGTCATCATTGGGACGGCGTCAATTGATAAATGTGACGTCGTCTGCCTTCATAAGGGACGTCGTCTTGAATTGGGTCTTAGATTTCTGGTGTAAAACAAAGAGAGATGTCTTCCAGAAAATAGGCATGACGACGTCATGTTGTAGAACCAATTTCACTCCTGAGCTGTCGCTTGAAATTTGATTAGAAAACCTCCTTAGCAACGGCGTCGCCCTTTGGGTTGGGACGCCGTCAGGTTCATAATACAACTTTATGTTGGAATCACTCCTAACTAGATTACAAGTGTTAGTAATTAATATGTAATAGTTAGCTTAATTTAGGCTTTTATGTTAGTAATTAAGGCTAGGCTCATGTAGAAAGCCCATGAGCCTATGCCAAAGCCCAATAAGGAAAGGAAGGGACTAGGAGTGTTTCCCTAGCTCCCTCTCCTATAAATAGTCTTGTAAACTCCCATTTGGGAGTTGGTTGTTCACTTTCACATTTATCCTAAGCTTATCATTTCACAGTCATTCGTCTAAGTGTGTGTGTGTTCATCCGATCCTTCTTCTTTATATCTCTTGATATTGATGCTTGTATTACATAAATGGGAACCTAACAGTGGTATCAATTGCCAAATAGTTGGGTGAACGATTTGTTTTTTTTTTTGAAGATTCTTTCTTTCTACGCGTAACTCTCGGCTTCAAAAACTCAAACGCTTCAAAAATTAAAATTTTACACTTTAAAACTCAAGATTCTTGTACTTTAAAGGTTATTTGGTGTTAAAGTTTAAGTTTTTGGCAAAAAGTTTCAAACTTTATGTGTATTTTATTGTTTTTAAGCTTGGTGTTAGCCGTGTGTTTATTTCTACGCGTAAGCTGAATACGTGTTTTGGATCATCAAGTTTCACACTTTTGTGTTATTTTGGTGATATTGAAGCTGTTTCATCACAAAAATCTAGTTTAGAAACACTCTTGGGCAAAAATATCAGTTTTGGTAAATTTGGTTATTCTTACGCCTAAGTAAAACCCTAGTTTTATGCGTAAGAGTTTCTAAGCTTGATATTCAGTGCTAATTGGTTTACTCAGTGTTTTCTTGCTTGGATAAGCCTGAAAACACTTCCACTTTGGATATCTTCTACACTGGATAAGTGTAAAAGATTTTTTTAGGATAAAACCCTAGTTTTACGCCTAAGCATAAAAGCTTACGAGTAAATAATCTTACGCCTAAGCATTTCCTACGCATAAGCACGTCTTACGCCTAAGGAAATATTACGCATAAGTTTCTTACTACTAAGTCTTTAGTTTACGCATAACCTAAGGTTTAATCAACCCTACGCGTAAGCTAATCCTACGCGTAAGATCTCTTCTTATGCGTAAGCTACTGTTTTTACGCATAAGGTTTTCTCTACGCTTAGGCTGTTTTCTACGCCTAAGGATACTTCATCAACAAAGGTTCATTCGGCTACAAAGATCCATCATCAACACAAGTTTCAAGATGTCTCAACCACCATACTCTAGCTACTTTCCTCATGTGTATCCTCAAACACAACAACAACAACAACTATACCAACAACAACAATTTTATCAACAAATACAACAACAACAACAACTTCAACAACAATTCCCTCAAGGAGCAACTCAACCACAAATGATTCAACCACACCCTATTGTTCAAGTACAACCTTACACAAACTTTCAAAATCAACATCCAGCTATGTATGCTATGAAGGAACCGTCTTGGTTTGGAAAAATATGTGAAGCTTTAAGTAGCCAACAATCAATTCATGAAGCTGGATCACTTGACAGACCTCCAATGCTCACTCCTGGAAATTATGATCAATGGGTGATACGGTTCTTTAGGTTTTGTGATCTAAAGAAGCCACATGGAAAGTTCTTGAAAAAGGTCATCCGGGAAGGTCCATTTCAGATGCCTACTGTCACTGTACCCGGAGATCCGAATGCGAATCCACCAAGAGATGATGTCACCAATGTTGCTACAATTGATGAACTCACTGCTGATCAACTTCTTCACTTGGAAGCTGATGAAATTGCCATGCAATATATCCTTTTGGGTTTACCCAATCCGATACTTCGTAGTTTTGATGCTCAAAAGACTACCAAAGCAATGTGGGAGCACATTCATCTTCTAATGGAAGGCACATAACTCAATTGAGAAGACATGGAATCCAAGATTTACTTAGCATATGAACACTTCATGATTGAACCAGGGGAGGCATTAGAATCATATCATCATCGATTCTCAGACATCATCAATGACTTGGAAAAACACAACATCATCATGCCAAGAATTGCAGTCAATACTAAGTTCCTTAGTAGTCTTGGTCCTGATTGGGAAAAGTATGTTATCTTCATCCGTCAAGCAAAGAATCTTCATCATGCTACATACGGATTGTTGTACGACTATTTGAAACCTCATCAGAAGGAAGTTGACAAAGAAAGAATCATTCGTGGAGTCTCTGATTCGCCTTCACTCTCGGATAATTAAACTTTAGCTTTGTGGGCTCAAGCATGTTATCCTCAATTTCCAACGTTGTTTTACACCTTCACAAATCCCCTCAAACCAACTGCTCAAATCACACCATATGATCCATCACAGCAACAATCACAAGAAACTCAACTAGTCCCTTACAACAACAACAATACTGATTAAGCACTATACAGTGAAACTCCAGATGAGGATGCTGCTGCTTTCGATGCATTGAATGAAGGATTTGTTATGATTGCTAAAGCTTTTGGTCGTTTTGTTAACAAATCCAACAATCGCGTTCGAACCTCCTCCAACACTCGCAATCAAGCTGTTGTTAACAATGGAAGAGTTGAAGTTCAGAATCGTGGAACTGATCGTCAAATGGGTAGTGGTCAAGGGTTTAATGGAAGGAATAACATGGTTGCTCCACAGCAAAGGGCTCAAGTGGTTGAATAGGGGAATGCTCAGAATGGGTTTAATGGTCTTCGTTGTTATAACTGTAATGAGAAGGGTCATATGGCGAATGCATGTCCAAAACCGAGGACAAGAGGCAACGCTTATCACAAAGAGGCTTTACTCTTGGCTCTCAAGGATGAAGTTGGTAGAACTCTTACAAACAAGGAACAGAGCTTCATGTCAAATGCAGACTCTGATGATGACATAGAGTACTTGCAGGCTAATGCAGCTGTGATGTTAATGGCAAACATGCAAGCACTTCACATGAGTGACACAGGCCCAGTGTATGACACTGACGGCTTGTCTCAGGTACCGGATCAAACTATACTTATTACTGATCTGATATCTTCACCAACATCTGTATCCGACAAGGCTCAGAGTGTTCAACATGAACCTTCTACATCTCATTCCGATAAAAATCAAATAGATCCCGTAGTTATATTTGACGATCAAGATGACCTTGTGGTTAATATTGATAATCAAGTTGACTCCGTGGTCATATTTGAGGATCTAAATAATGATCATGTTGAGACTCACGTTGAACAAGCTGAACCTGCATCCAATCCAGATATTGAACTCATGACCAATTTAATTACGGACCAAAAATCTTGACTGGAAACATGCAATAACATCAATAAACAATTAAAAGAAAAAAATGCACTGCTGACTAAGGATAATGAATGCTTAAAGCTCCAACTCAACGTTTTTGAAACTCAAGAGAAATGTGAAAAAGGTTTTGAAGTCGCATTTGCTAAATCATACCAAAATGAAAAATCTTTGGAAAAACATATATGTGATCTCGTTGCATCCAAGAATGCTTCATTGTCTCAAATAGAACAACTAAAATATGATCGTAAACAACAACTTAAAGCACTCACTTCGGAAACTCAAAAAGCCAAGTCTGAGTTGTTAACTTGTCGAAAACAGTTTTGTGAGTACAAAAAGCATTCAAGGAAATAAATAGATGACCATCTGGAAGAAATTGTCGACTTACAAAACAAAATCAAAGAGTTTCGAAATGTTGCTTATAAACATGTTGAGTCAATCACAACAATTGAAAAGTTTACATTTAAAACAAATCCTAATGGATATGGGCCGAATCTTGCTGATTACAAACATAAGTTTTCTCATAGAGAATTCAAACCACATCCTCAAGTTTACAGTGCAGAACATAGAATTGATGATTCTATCATGACTGTTGTTGAATATAATCGTATGGAAGAATTCGATGCTGATGACGAGAGTCGGTCAAAAATGGAAAATGTTGTTTATAACAAACCATTTAACTATTCCAAAGCCATAACTTTCGTCGAACAACATGATAAAACTAACACACCTTGGGTTATCACACCAATTTCTGAGTCTTCTTCTGTTAGTCCCCAACACAATGGTGCACAAATTAATGGCCCTTTACCATCACTCAGTGAAGTTAAGACCATACCAGAAACTTGTCAAGTTATTAAATATTTTGAAATTTTCAAGTCTGATATCAAACTCTTGGAACGTGAAATAGAAATCAGTTCTGAAATAAAAGTCGAACATTTTCAATCGCCTCAAGCGCGTGATCAAAGAGATATTTTTCAGAAAAGACTTTTACCTCATGTCTGAAATTTGAAAATTTGTGCATTATATTAGGAAAAGGGATTTTCACAAGGAGCTTGGACTTCTGAAAACAGTTTTCGAGAAAACAGAAACATCGATTTCAAACACTAAACGAAAAAATAAATTGTTAAGAAAAGATGTTGACCGACTCTTGGAAGATGTTATATGTGTTGATACCATTAATGTTGTGTTATTGCATTCTGTTGCATATGCATTCGATTATATTGCTGTTGATTCTGTTGACTCTGTTGAAACTGTTGTGAACACCGATACTTTGTCTCAAATCGAGTCTTTGAAAAAAGAAAATGAGCATTTGTTAACTGACCTTTCCAATGCAAAACGTCGTCTTCAATGGTGTCAAAAGGATTGTCAAACTCGAGAAATTGCTTTACAAAACAAAATCAGCCAGTTGCGCGAAAAATCTTTAAGTCCCAAATTAGAGCAACTGGATGATGAAAATGTGTCTTTAAAATGTCAAATTTCAAAATATGAACAAGAACTTGTCAAAGTCAAAACAGAATATGGTGTCATATTTGATTTACTGAAAAAGACTCGTGTCGAGGCATCACAAGAACTTGATAATCATCTTGCATACACTAAAGAAGTCTTAAACGTTAGTGGAAACATTCGCTATGAAAATCTAGATTTGTTACAAACCATCGATAAGTTGAAAGTAAAACTAGGAAAGTATGAACAATCTAAGCCTAGTAACACAAAGTCTCTTGCACCTAAAATGCTTAAATATGACACTAGGACACCCAATGTCAAACCACAAGATACTAATGTGCCTCCTTCCACTCATACAGGAATAGTTACTTCTTCTCCCATCGATTGAACTTCACAGCTTAAGAGCACCACAAGGAAGAATAGGAAGTTACATCATAAGAAAATAATAATAAAGACCTCTGCAGTAGTAGAACACCCTAGGAATTTGAATAAAACTATTGTTACTCCCACTTTAGATATTGCGTCTGGAAAATGTAATGAAAAAAGTGATGTAACAAATGCTGAACCTTTAAGTAATTTAAATGTTATGTTTGAAGCTTTTTGTGTTGGTTGTCGTAAAAGCATGTTTTCTGGTTGTCATGACAAATGTGTTGCCAAGGCTATATTATCTCGTAAGCGGAACAATAGAAAATGAAATACCTCTAGGCCCACTAATGCTTCTAAGTTTGTGCTAGGTAAACCACCATCTAGTGTTTCTGCTACGATCATTGATGTACCCATAGCACCCACTTCACCTCCTAGGAAGATCTTAACATCTAGTACATTCACTAAGACCAAAGCTAAGACTAGTTGGAGATGGCAGAAATGGTTACATAATACACTTGGATTTCAATGGATACCTAAAATCATAAATGTGTGTGTTTCAACTATAACTGCATCGGAACCCTCTAACTCTTCGGGTTCCACATCTACTTCTATTCCATCTGTGTCATCTGTGTGTAATGCAGGTGATACAGATCATCCTCTGGGTTGTTGATAGCGGATGTTCCCGACACATGACAGGCAATCTCAAACTGTTATCAAACTTTATTGCAAAATTCATCGGCACTGTCAGGTTCGGGAATGACCACTTCGTTGCTATCATGGGCTACGGAGATTACATCAATGGGAACATCGAAATAAGCAGGGTTTATTATGTGGAAGGTCTCGGTCACAATCTCTTCTCAATCGGTCAATTTTGTGATGGTGATATAGAAGTTGCTTTTAGGGAGAAAACTTGTTTCATTCGTGATCTACAAGGAAACAATCTCATGTCTGGAACTCGCTGATCAAGTCTTTACACTATTTCGATGCAAGACATGACTGCTTCATCTCCTATTTGCCTTCTTTCTAAGGCAACATCTACAAAATCCTGGCTGTGGCACCGTCATCTTTCAAACCATAACCAACCTTGCACGGTACAAACTTGTTGAAGGTCTCCCAAGATTTCGGTATTCTAAAGATCATCTATGTTCAGCTTGTGAACAAGGGAAAAGCACTCATGCTCACTTTTCTTCGAAAGTGGAACACAACTCTTAGCATGTGCTCCATCTTCTTCACATGGACTTGTGTGGCCCGATGCGTGTGAAGGCGATCAATGGCAAACGCTACATTTTGGTAATTGTCGATGACTAGTCAAGATGGACTTGGGTTTATTTTCTTCAGAGTAAATATCAAGTTCCACAGATGATTATCACCTTTCTCACAAAAATACAAGTTCAGCTTCGGAACACAGTCAGACAAATCAGAACAGACAAAGGAACTGAATTTGTGAATCAAACTCTTCGGGAATATTATGAGAAAGTGGGAATTGAGCATCAAACATCAATTGCACGGACACCAGAACAAAACGGGGTTGTTGAAAGATGAAACCGTACGTTAGTGGATCTGCAAGAACGATGTTAATTAATGCTAAACTTCCAAATTACCTATGGGAAGAAGCAGTGTCAACTGCATGCTATACTCAAAACCGTTCAATGATTACAAAACGCCACAACAAAACACCCTATGAGCTTATCTACAACCGAAAACCGAATCTCAAACACTTTCATGTATTTGGTGCTCTCTGTTATCCGAATAATGATCATGATGACTTTGGAAAGCTCAAGGCCAAAGCCGACATTGGAGTCTTTGTTGGATACTGTGAAAATTCAAAAGGTTACTGGATCTAGAATTGTCGCACAAGGGAGATTATAGAAACGATTCATGCTCACTCGACGTCAAATGGAACAGCTATTTGCTCCTCTTTTTAGTGATGATATTGATCAACGTGCTCCAGATGTATCAAATGTTTCCGCTGCTCAACCTGATCATATTCCTATACCTGATACAACTGAAACCACAACTTCTGTTGCTGAAGCACCTCCAATTGAATCTATAACAACAGTTGAACAAACTGCATCCAATGACTCTGAACCAGCTGATGATCTTCTAAACCATGAAGTACCCACACCTGCAGATTATGATCCAAATGCGTTCTTTAACTCGTTTGCAAATGAAACTGCCACTTCTGATGTTGCGAAATCATCTACAAGTCATTTGAATCCTCCTAATCTGCACAATGTATATCAACACCAACCCTCCACACATCGTTGGACTAAAGACCATCCTTTAGTGAATATTATCGGAAACCCAAATCAACCAGTTGTAACTAGACAACGCCTTCAGACTAAGGGAGAACATTACATCTATGCATTAACAGTGTGTCAATCTGAATCCAAAAACATTAAAGAAGCAATGACTTACGAAAACTGGATAGAATCCATGCAAGAAGAATTAAATCAGTTTAAACATCTTGAAGTATGGGAACTGGTTGAATGACCAATAGGGGTCTACGTCATTGGTCTGAAATGGATTTGGAAAAACAAGTTAGATGCTGAGGGCACAGTTATCAGAAATAAGTCACGTCTGGTGGCTAAGGGTTATCTTCAAGAAGAGGGTATTGATTACGAGGAATCATTCGCGCCGGTTGCTAGACTTCAGGCTGTACGGATTTTTCGGGCATTTGCGGCTCATCTGAACATCACGGTTTATCAAATGGATGTCAAAACCGCCTTTCTGAATGGCAAACTGAAGGAAACGGTATACGTTAGCCAGCTGGAAGGATTTGTTGATCCAGAATTCCCTCATCACGTCTACAAACTGAACAAGGCTCTATATGGTCTCAAACAAGCCCCTCGGGCGTGGTATGATAAGTTATCTTCCTTTCTCATTGAAAATAATTTCATAAAAGGATCGGTCAACCCTACACTATTCATACAATATCACGGGGAACATATTTTAATCGTTCAAATTTATGTGGATGGCATCATTTTTGGGTCAACACATTTAAAATACTCAAACGCTTTTTCAAAACTTATAAAAAAACATTTTGAAATGTCCATGATGGGTGAACTTACATTCTTTCTTGGATTGCAAGTTCATCAATCACCCCGTGGTATTTTCTTGAGTCAGTCCAAATATGCCCTTGAAATTTTACACAAACATGGAATGCAAAGTTGTGATACCTATGCCACACCTATGGCACACACTAACAAACTGGATGCTGATTTACATGGGAAACTCGTTGACCCTACCAAATATCGAAGTATCATTGGGTCTCTCATGTATCTAACAACCAATAGACATGACATTGTATTTTCAGTATATATTTGCTCCCGTTATCAGTCAAGACCAACTGAGAAACACCTCTCTGAGGCTAAAAGAATCCTCCGATACATAAAGAGAACCATTAACTTGGGGATCTGGTATCCGAAGGATTCTGGTTTTGAACTAATCGCATTTTCAGACGCTGATCACGCAAGTTTCTTAGATTCTCGAAAAAGTACTTCAGGTGCTCTACAATTTCTTGGTGATAAACTGGTGTCATGGCAATCGAAGAAGCAGGATTGTACATCGCTGTCTTCAACAGAAGCAGAATATGTAGCCATGTCGCCGTGTTGTGCTCAAGTCATTTGGATGAGAACACAACTCAAAGACTATGGTTATGTATTTGACAGAATCCCGATGTACTGCGACAATCGAAGTGCTATTGCGATCTCGTGCAACTCTGTTCAACATTCGAAATCAAAGCACATCAATCTTCGATATCATTTCATCAAGGAGCATGTGGAAAAGGGTACTGTTGAATTATATTTCGTAGGTACTGAATACCAACTGGCAGACCTTCTCACCAAAGCCTTAGCTCCTGCTACGTTTAATGAGTTGGTCCACCAGATTGGTATGCGGTGTTTGACTCCAGAGGAACTGGATGAACTTTTAAAACAATCTTAAAACTAGTCAAACACCAAAAACCTCTTTTGTAAATATTTTCAAAAACAAAATACAAAAATATAAAATCAAATAAAATTCAAAAATATTCTCCTACCTAATTTCTTTCACACATGGCAAGTACGAATCTTCCGTCAACACTTTACTCTTTCAAAATTCAGTATTTTTTGGGTCAAGTGTTGAGGGGGAGAAAGTAAATATTTTTCTGATTTATAAAACCTTGTACTTGCATGTTACCTTACTCCGGTTGTTTCTTTGATAATGGTGGTCACATTTCTGGTTATTGACTCTCCCCGGACTCAACTTTATTAAATTTCATTATTTCTAAAGACGAGGGGGAGCGTCATCAAGTTTCTTTCCAAAACTATATTTCATAACGTAACCAAAGTGGAACTTACGGGCTGTGGATGAAAATGGTTAACGTAGAGGGACCAATGTTATCAAAAGCTCAAAGTAGTTTTTCAAAACTCTTCACCAAACTCATCAAACTCATTTATTACTATCATTAAATTTTCTCAACTACCTAATCTACGCATAAGATTCAATCTACCAATCCGTGCTTTAAACTCTTGATTTGTAAGTGGTTATATGATCTTAATGTGTTTACAAACATAGGTTTTTAAAATCATAAACATCCAACGGATGTATTTTGTGTTTTGATAATTTTTGTGTTCTATGCGTATGCGTATGAACACAAAATCATCACTAGTGTGTTTGTGATGATATAAATGGTGTTAAAATGTTCCAAAATCATGTGCTATAACCATTTCTATCAACCAAATCCACCCAGAAACAACAATTGATCATCTTTCAAATTAGGGTTCATACGCATGATTTGGGCATTTTCATATGAGAGTGTTTCTGGTCATTTAGATGGTTGTGTTATGCTTTAGACATGTTTAATTGATCAAATCCAAACTTGAATCATGCCCAGAAACAACAAATGTTGAGAAATTGAAATTTAGGGTTTATGCTCATAAGAAAAGGGCACTTTTGATTCACAAGGGTTTAGATGTTAATACTTGTTTAGAATATCTCATTAGGATTCTAAGGCATCCCAGAATTAATTTGGTGCATTTTCCATGGATGGATTTCTTATTCATAATTCTGGAATGTTTAAGGTTTAAGTGTTACGCGTAAGGTAATCTTACGCGTAACTGTGTCTGATTGTGATAACATGTGGAAACTGAAAAGGATTGAATAATATGTTAGTGAATGTGTTATGATGAATTTGTTTCATGTTATTACGTGTGAAATATTCTGAATCAAGGTTAACTGGACTTCTACGCATAAGGATCATCTTACGCGTAGAATGTTACACGTAAGAGTAATCTTACGCGTAACCTTTACGTGGAAGGTTCTAAAAAGGGACTACGCGTATCCAGTGAAGGATATGCGTAAACAGTGAGGCCTACACATAAGGTTCACTCTTACGAGTAAACCTTACGCGTAAGCTCCCACATACGCTTACGCGTAAGTTCTATGCCTAAGGCTCTCCTTTCCTACGTGTAACATTTCTTACGCGTAAGTCAAGATCCTACGCATAAGCTTATGCCTACGCATATGGCTTACTGTTTACGTATAAGCTTGCAAATCCTACGCCTAAGCCTAATTTTAACCAAAATTGTGAATTGTTACGCGTACAAACTTGTAAATAAATAAATCACAATGTCACGAAACCAAAATGTCATTAATAAGCTTAAATGGTTAATAAGTTGTGAAAATAAGTGAAAATTTGGACTTTAAAACTCAAAGTTAATCAACTCACGAAACTTTTCACGACTAATTTGAACTATTAGACAAACAAGTGACATTGGACTCGTAACATTCGTTAACATATCTTATTCAATAATTAGACAATAAAATCAACTTTTGACTAACGTAATGTCTTTCGATATGTTGGTTCTTTTGGCTAAATATCTTTCAGATCACTATATGGACGTCCAAATGGAAAATGTTGATGCACCAAATGTTTTCTCAATGGAAGACATCTTCCCCGACGGTTACACAATGAAGATTGGGAAGAACAACCTCAGAGTTGATTTTGACAACTTCACTTGCTCTGAGTCTTCCTGTCAGATTGCGGTGGATATTCTAAAGACTCACCCATACCAGAACATGCTCACAAATTCTGCTACTGTGCCGGAGATCTATGTTCACCAATTCTGGCATACTATACAAAAGGTCAAAGGTCAAAGTGCTGTGACAGTGACGCTGAACAACAAACAAGTCACTGTCACTCCTGCAGATTTAAGGGCTATTCTTCTTCTTCCAACCATTGAGCCTAATGATTTCTCTGCTACTCCTACGGAAGAGATCGTTCTCCAGTTCATGGTCGACATCGGCTATGATGAATCTGCTGGAGTTATCACAAAACACTCCTTAGTAGATCTCAAGAACATTCCTCAACCATGGAGAACACTGTACATTATGATTGCTAAATCCGTTTCCGGACGTGACAGTGGTTATGAGCATCCGAAGCTCATAGAACTTCAAATATTTTGGGGCATGGTTAATATGAAACACATCGAATTTGCAGCTCTGATCTAGGACGACATGATGACTTACCTGAAAAGACCTGGCACCAAGATCCCCTTATATCAGATACACAAAACTATTGATCAAAAGGATTCTTGAAACCAATCCAGATATTCCGCAAAGACTTGAAGACCCTAAACATCACTCCATGCTACTTGAACCCACACTCAATGTGGTGAGATTTAAGGAATCAACTACGAAGAAACAGGGTGTAGTGTTACCAGATTATCTTCTTACTGATGCTATCAAAGGACTTCAATCGTACAAACGATATCTGGTAGTAGTTGAAGCAGGCAAAGTAGGTTTCATTGATGAAAAGTCTTCTGGTACACCTGTTAGGAAGACCAGGAGAGGCAGTGCTGGAAGTATTGCGAGCACTGAGAGTACGAGAAAGTATCCAAAGAGGAATCCTCCCAGCAAAAGGAAAGTTCCATTAAAGGAGGCTATTCCTAATCCTAAACCAGAACCCAAACTAATGGACGAGGACACTGAAACAGACGAAGAGTTTATCTACTCAGAATCTGCCACAGATGACACACTAACAGTTGAAAAACCTCTAAGTTCCAAGTTTGATAAAGGGAAAACTCTAGTGCTAGAGCAGGAAGAAGAGAGCTCAGAAGAAGAGCCACTGGATGAAGACAAAGACTACAAAAAGAAATTGAAGAATCTCAGACTTTAACATGTTGCTCAGGAATTCAACCAACAACAAACTCGTGGCCCATGGGGTTCAAGTGGTGGTGCACTAACCACACTAGTTCCCGATGCGGTTAATCAACCCGATAAGGGAACTGGAACCATCACCCACGAAGCTGAACAAAAGCAACAAGAAGATGAACTTACCTTCGACTTTGAGTAACCAGAAATGGAAAAGACGGAGAAGATCACAGATGAAGATGTTGATGCTGCTGCTAAAGAAAAAGCTGAAAAAGAAGCTCTAGCAAAAGCAGATGAAGAAGCTAGGGTTAAGGCGGAAGAAAAGGCTAAAGCCGAAAAAGAAGCCGATGATTATCTTCTTAATAGTCCCGCACGCAGAAAGGAACAAACTTCTGAGCCAACAAAGGACCCAGAGCCTCCTCATGAATCATCATCGTCAGACTCATCTTCTAATTCATCTCCACCACCATCCAAAGGCACAACCAGATCCGCATCCAGATCGGAAAAGAAACCGACCGACACTTGGGCATCACGAGCAAAAACAAAGATTGTCAAAGCTGTCAAGCAAGTAAGGAAGAAAAACGTAGTCAACAAGAAACTCAATCAACTTGCTGATAGAATAAAACTTCTTCAAAATGTGATAAACGAGATCTCAAGAGAATGGGAACAGATCCAGAAGTTCCTCGATCGAGATATACAGGGTGAAATGAACAGGACCATTAGAGAATACACTCACAAGTTCCTTTTTGATACAGTCCCAGGAGTTACAAGAGAGATGTTCACCAGACAACTTTATCTAAATCTCGTGCAATTGGTCAAGAAAACAATGCAATCTACTCCGGTAGCAATGCAAATCAACCCAATTGTGCTACAAATGTCTAAACGATCAGCAATGTTTACTTCTGATGAAGCTAAACTGTTTGAGGCATTTCTGGAATATTAACTCAAAACTTCATGCAAAGCGACAGCTGAAAGGCCCAAGCGTCCAAGAGACGATGATGATAAGGATAAGGATAAAGAGCCTAAACTCCCAAAGAAAACTAGTTAATCATCCTCTATGCCTCCACCAACCCCAAGGACCTCCACCGATAGAAGATCTCCTCCACATTCTGCTGCTACTGAGAAACCTCAGGACTTTGAGTTACCACCCCAAACAGAGAAAACCGATGATCATTTAGAATACACTGGTGGTGACGATAAAGAGATTCCTGACCCCCAACAACAACCCACCTCTTCTGCCACAAGAAAGAAACCAGAGTCATCATCAAAACCATAGAAAAAGAAGATGAAGACCGCTGTTGTCTCATGGCTAGATGACGATACAACCGAAGAATATGACTGGTTTTCTAGACTTGTTGATGCTACCCCCTCATTACCAGAAGGTCAAGAAATGGTAGACGGCCGTACAATGGAGCATGTGAAGCTTCAACAAGAAAAGTTCAAAGTGAAGAAAATGACCAAAGCAGAGTTGAAGCGAATCAAGAATGATGCATTTCAACTACTTAAAGACAACTCAGACAATGCAATTGAAGTCGAATATCACCTCGACAACATTGCACGAGCCATGTCTAACAACATCGATTGGCTCAACCCTGAAGCAAGCATCGACTTCACCAGAAAAGACAAAGCTCCATACTACACTGACTGGACCAAACCTCTACCTACCATTGGCCGACCGGATCAACCCAAATTCCATTCCGCTATTTCTTCAACAACGACGTCGAGTTTCTTCTACACGGTAGCGATGTCTCCAAGAAATATGCTACATCACTCACACTTCCTTTCCCGGCAGCAACATACTCCAACAGCATAGCCATCGAGGAAGACGCCACACACATGTTTGCTGACAAAGAAGAAAAGTATGACCTCGATGCACTGTATGGGATTCATCATTGGCCAGAAAGACGAAGAATCTAATACAGGAGCTGCCAGGTGCTTAAGTCTAAAAAGGAAGTGTTCAGTGACAAACGGATCGTTGCAATTCAACATATTACTCTTTCGTCAAAGTGGGACTACACATTCCTAAAGAAGATCGTGGTCAAACGACAAGACGAAAAAGAATATGATTTTTCTAAAGCTGATTTCCCGAGACTGTCGCTCAATGACATTGAAGATATGTATCTGGACAAGGTACAAGAAAGAATGCGACACTTCTCAACGAACATCCAATACGAGTACATCAAGTCATTACTCATATTCATCCACGACATCGTGATCCAAGAACGTGTAGAAGATATTCAACTTGCCGTGGAATCATATCAGAAGCGTGTTAACCTCACAAAACCTCAGCTAGACCTTCCCGACATAACCAACTTTCTCAGTACACCCTCATCAAGAAGCCATTTGGGGTAGTCTACCGAAGTGAACTACATCACAATTGCTTTATGGCGTGTAAAGAGCTTCAAAAGTTTGGGGATCATACATTGAAGAAAGTCTGGGACGGATTAGCTTATCGGTTAAAGGAGATTCATGAAGGCATAGGGTCCAGGAAGAGATGGAATTCAAGGGATAGGAGGGATGTTAAGAAGATCATCACGCGGATTGATGAAAGATTGTTCAGAAGGGATCAAATCAGAACTTTGGAGAGTTTCGTAGGGAGTCGTCCAAGCATATCTGTCACTGGCTACCAATGCCCAGAACGCATTCCTGGAGTTATTGTTGGATTACCTGAGACTCCTGGTACCCCTTGATTTGTTTCTCTTATAATTATTTGGATGCATGATCTATATCTGACTATGGCTTGTGCACACATAACAGTGTACAACCCGTTCTTGTAATGAAAGGACCCTGTGGTACGCATCAGTGCCACAATCCTACAAAAGGAGAGAAAGCTTCTTACTTTTGAGTAAAACTTATCAAAACTTTCACTTTTCAAAGTTTTGCTCAAAACCTCAAAAGTTAATATCAATTTTTGAGGGGGAGTATTTGCGTAAAATCTTTGTTCACAAAATTGTTTTTTAGTGGTAATCTTCCCACAAAACTCGTAATGGACATATTCGATATCAAAAATTCGTCAAAAATAACATTTATATGCCATTTTTTAGGGGGAGAAAATTATGTGATAAGAAATATGTTGTGAATTGCAAAAGAATCGTCGTGTTAAAGACTTAACCAATGAATTGACGAGATCTTAAATGTTAGTAACTCGAAAAGACTTGTCCGGGACGGGTAATAATTTCAAGCTAGTTCGCTAGTGATGTAAACGTGTCTCGCAAAGGACTTGTCCTAGTAGAATGTACCTATTCGAGAAGCTCTTGATAGACATGAACTTTGACGGGTTTGACAACCTTTGGAGGTTTGTCCACACCTTCAAGGTAGTTATTAGAGCTAGTTGTCACCTAAAAACTGACGATGTATCTCTTTAACTATGCAATGTAACCGTGTCTCGCGGGGAATTGTCTATCTTGATTTGATCAATTCAAAAGTGCGCGCTCTTCTCTCACAGTGCAAATTTCTGTCAAAATACTTAAGCACGTGTTGAGGGGAGTATTTCTGCTAAACTCTAAACTCTCACAGTGGTACTAAATGCTTTTATTCATAACCACTTTGAGAGATTTTCATAAAATTGGTTTTATGGCAACATAGGTTAGTCATGGAGTTATAAGGTGACCAAGGTTAGGAATAATCGTCCTATGATCCGCCAGAGCCGGAGGGATCTACCCAAGGACACCACCAATATTTAGAACTTAGAAGTCCTTAGGTATGATTATAAAAAGGAGAAAATGAGATCGGAGAAACAAGGAGCTGAAGAATTAAAAAGAAAATCAAAAGAAAAGGGTGAAAAGAAATAGCCCTCCAGATTATTCAACTTAGGGCAGACACCGGGTTCAATTCATATGCTACTGGTTGTCACTAGATGACACCTGTATTGAAGATCAACGTCGTCATGGACCCAGTGACGCATGCACTAAACCTTCTTAGCCACTCAAGTTTCTCTCAACAAAAGCTTGTTTCATTCTCACAGGGAACCCTACGTAAACTATCGGCTTTCTCTTAGAGATAGCTGGTATTGAAAAAAGGAGACCCTCTCCCTAGTCTCCGCTTTGGAAAACCAAAGCGCACTATTGAGTCTAGAGCCATGAGATTCATCAAAAGATCTCTTAGGGACACTTGACATTTCATCACTTGTCGTTCAACAATAAGAACGCAAGTGATACAATTATAGAGTCCTACACAAATCTTAGCAATCTGTCGAGAAAATTTATGAGGGGGTCACACCTGTGATCCTCAGTGATTGAATGGAAACTCCTGCCAGATCAACATCAAACGCCCGACAGCAGGTCACTAACTCCTTGTGGGTTACACTTAGTGTGTCTCAAACGGTCTCATCGTGGGGTGATGCTTAGGTGTACCTCAGCGACTCACCTGAACTGTAGGTGTACTTCGGTACATCGCGTTATCTCACTTGTGGGACTCCAGTTCAGGAACAGCCTTTGTAAGAATTAGAGATGTGTTTTCACACTATGCTGTTAACACGCTCGAAGTTCAAACCTGTAAGTACTGGATTACTTCTAACCCATGTTTTATGTTTTCTTCTTATGGATTCTCACGGGAGGAAGAGATCGTGCAGATTCTCCACATGCTCATACCATCCACAATATATAAAGAGTTCTCTCACATTCAAAGGCAACACAAAGTTAAAATGATTCTTCATCAATCAAAGAATCTACAAAGCTCAAAGACTTAGAGAACTACACCAACATTGCAATCCAACGTCAAAGAGTGTGTGAGCATGTTGGAGAAAGACGTGGAGACACTGGAGCAACGAAGCTGACCTGATTCAGATAATCACAACATACTATCACTACCACCACAAAGAACAAAGATCAAATAACAAAGATAATGAAGACGTCAAAGCTGAAAAACTTCAAAGTAAACAAGATCCCTACACTGGGGAGATTGTTGGAATCAAGATACTTCTTCTCACAAGAAAGAAGAATGTCAGAAGACGTCAAAGCTACTATTACATCAGCACCTACATCATTTTTCACTCTTATCATTAATCACCAACACTTAAGGGGAGATTGTTGGAATCACTCCTAAACTAGATTACAAGTGTTAGTAATTAATATGTAATAGTTAGCTTAATTAAGGATTTTATGTTAGTAATTAAGGCTAGGCTCATGTAGAAAGCCCCTGAGCCTATGCCAAAGCCCAATAAGGAAAGGAAGGGACTAGGAGTGTTGCCCTAGCTCCCTCTCCTATAAATAGTCTTGTAAACTCCCATTTGGGATTTGGTTGTTCACTTTCACATTTATCCTAAGCTTATCATTTCACATAGTCATTCGTATAAGTGTGTGTGTGTTCATCCGATCCTTCTTCTCTATATCTCTTCATATTGATGCTTGTGTTATATAAATGGGAACCTAACACTTTATTTCTTAACTTTGCTGTTTTCTTCAAGTTTTCACTCCTTTTCGTCAAACAGTGCTTGATTCCAGCATTTTGCTTCCAAAATACCTAAAATGTGAAAAGGAAAGATTTTAAGTAGTAACGGATATAAAATGTGACGATTTAGGGTTTAAATGACCCCCTAAAAACGTATGTTTTAAATCCTTATCAAATATCCCTACACTTGGAATTTGCTTGTCCTCAAGCAAATGTGCTTTTGGCCAATCAATTTATAAGTTAGGGGTCATTTAACATTCGTTAAAAATAATCTTCAACAAGTACAAACGCCACAATAGTTATAACAAGCACGGAAATTATACAGTAGCACCTCACAATTGGTGTTTGGATTCTCTCATCTCTCGGGTGTATATGAAATATAACATATAAGGAAATGGAAGATAAACAATCACTACCTGACATAGTACATAGATTACCATAAGCTTGAGAATAGATCAAACCTCCACCACTTTGGCGTAAGAACCTAGGAATAACTATCTAAGAGGTCTTTACAAAGGGTTATAACGTTAAGCTTCGGGTAGGGAAATAAAGGGTTTTGTTGGATATGGGATATTTAGTGGTGGCAAGTCAAAAATCTTATGTGACAAGCATGTAAAATACGGCGTTGCTAAGCCAAGACTCGACTCACTAACAATAGATAACAACTTGAATCAAAACTAAAAGACACAAACATAAACTTAAAAACATAAACATAAACGATAGATGTAGGATGGTAGCCCATATGTTTTTCCCTTCTTTTTTTTTCAACTTCACTCTTTTTCTCTCTTTTTTTCATACACTTTTACTCTACCATCCTCTAAGATAACATCAAAATAAAGGGATTTATAAGAGCATCCCTAAACTTGAGTTTTTATTTCACTAACACTAATTGACACGATTTGAAAAGATCAAAACACTTGGAGTACTTAATTACGTAGACAAAAGAAATTTGCATTTATCGTTCTTTCCCGTTACTCCATAAAATATTACTTTAACCCATGAGTCCCAATCGTCCCAAAACTTTATACAAAAGATATGACTCAACTTAGCAACCACGCAAGCAACTAGATAATTGAACTAACGGTTTAACAATGATTATAATAATGCACTAAAAATAAATGCAAACAAGGTGGGCTAACGCGATTTAGGTGTAACATTTGGGGGTGGATTGTAAACAATGCTCTTCATTAATATTTCAAAAAACTGAAACATCATGAGAACCGCCAAAAGGATAGGCTCTGAGGCGTTAACTAGGTGTATCGTGTACTAAAGATGAGTACCGCAAGGGTGTGGGGAAAATTAATCAACTGATGTGGATGAGGTAATTAAATTACATGTTTTAAAAAAGGGTTATCCTAATGCCTCTTATCATTTAGTTAATCCTAACTACACGAATGTAGTCTCACTAGCCATCTCAGAATGCATCACAAAACAAGTTCTAGAATCTATTATACTACCGGTACACTCACTAAGCATTAAAGATGAATGTTTTATTCCTAAAGATCTAGGAGTGAACCTCACATTTTTTTGGTGGAATTTGAGTGGTATACTGTTTTTGTGCTAGTCATATAATTACTATCCATGAGACGCTTTATTAAGACTAAAGTTTTACTCGTAAATGCAATAAAAATTTTTTAATTTGTTGCTAAAATTACCCTAACAAATATTTCTTATAGTTTATTAAACAATTTACCAAAGGCAAAGAAAAAATCAAATGAGTGAATAGTTTCTAAGGTCCCGTTTTATTCTCCCTCCCTACACTTAAACTTAACATTGTCCCCAATGTTCCCCAAAAGTATCAAAGTTATGATAAAAGAAGGTAAATAAAAGAGAAAGAAACTAGTACTCCCTGATTAGCTCGGTAGGATAAGTATAAAGTTGCGGTTAAATCCTCCTCCAAGAAGAATGAGCAAGTAATAAGTGTTGTTTCCATCATTTACTTCTTCTTCTTGTCTAATATAACATGCACACGAAACGAAACCTCGCGTAAAATCGGCAGTGTAAACTATATATATAAAAACAAAACTAGAAAGCGAGTAAGATATAATACTTGTGTAATGGATGTTTGCATTTTTTTTGGGAAATTGAGATTTAGAAATTTCCAAAAATTACAATTAGACAGAAAACGAAAACTGTGAATCTGTTTATACATTGCCTGACGCCGTCGGGCTTTAGTCCCGACGCCGTCAGGTTGTTCTGACAAAAAAGGTCTGATGTGTTTTCTAGAAAATTTCTGGAAAAATTACTTCTTTGAATACATGGAAATGTTCATGCAAAACATCCATTATAACTCGATACAAGTATTTGACTCTAACAAACACACAAATTTATACAATTTCAATTATTACTAATATCTTGTTCATACAAGTTCTAAAAACATATGTGATCTTCCCTACACTTATCTTCTTGTAAAATACCTTTTTATGCAATTAAGACGAGGTTAAAAACAAAATAAAGCATTTTCACAAAATAATCTAAACATGAGAATTAAGCAATAATGAAAACGATATATAAACAAACAAATAAAAATTAATAACAAAACAAGCAAACAATTAAAAATGGGTTGCGTCCCAAGAAGCGCTTTTCTTTATTTATGAGTTTTGTAGCTAGACTCGAAGTCATGCCCTACGTGACTTCATTATCATCATCTCATTCCACTTGACGATTTCTATTGGGGTTTTCTATAGCATAGATATGTCCGATTGTGCATCTTTCTAGGAAATCATCATGCCCCCATTTGGTTCTATATTCCGGTCCTAGCTTCATGCATTCTTTGTAGAATCTAAATATCTTATTCATCACATAATCTACTCCTATCCTTCTATCCTCCTCATTCCTAAAGTAAACTGATAACTTAAGTTCTTTCTCATTATTGGATAGTGATGAGAACTGCTCAATCTTAAATGGCATTTGGTAGGCAATTTCATCTGTCTCTTTCTTGAATCTAACTATCCCTAATGATGGATCGTAAGTCATTCCGGAGCTATCTATGAATGGCTTTCCTAAAACTACATGGGACAAGCTAGGATCTATAGCCGTACTAATATCTTCCACAATCACGAAATCCGTTAGGTACGTGAAGCTTCCTACATAAACGACGAATCCCTTAACTCTACGGAGGAAATTACATCTTATTTTAGGGTCATCGGGATTTTTCCTACTTGGGAGAGGGTTTTTCATCACCCAATTATAGTATGTGCTAGTCATGATGTTTATTGAGGATTTGCTATCGATGTAGGCTTTTGCCACGAAGAGGTGTCCTATGGAACATGGTATGTGAGATTTCTAAGATTTCCAATAGTGATGTGTGGGGATCTCATAGCATAAAAGGGATGAATGTCGCGTACTAGGTGTGGGTGGTATGAGAGTTCCTCTTCCGTAGGAAACTTGTTGAAGTACTCGTCACCTACTTCGTCTACTTCTTTAGTTGTTTCATCCTTAGGAGTCTCACTAACCTCAAGCTCCGTCTCATGGTTATCTTCATCATTATTCCTATTTGGTCTCACTAGGGTGATGACATTGACAAAGTGAACGTGTTTTGATGAAGACGGGTCTCTATTTTTATTATCTAATTGCGAGTGAGCGACGAACTTGCTTGGGTCCTTAATCTTTACAATGGGAGCTTTTTCCGAGGAGTGAGTCAAGATGACATTAACCTTCTTAGTTGCCGTCTTATCAACATGATTGTTAATGGCTTTCAAGAGGTTATCAATCTTCCTATCCATCTTGGTTTGTTGTTGATTAAAGTGATCCAAAAGCTTGGCTATTTAGGCTTCTTGAGATGTTACGAAATTTCGCATCATCCCTTCTAAGTTACATTGACTAGGACCATGAAGGCTTGAATCGTATTGTTGGGGCCATGGGGATTCATTAGAAGTGAACTCTTTGGTTTGACTCCAACTATAGTCGGGTTTTCCCTTCCATGCCTCTCGGGCTTCATTGTAAGTCCTAGGTCCGAGGATTATTGGGAATCTTCCTCTCACTCCGTTGGTGCGCGAAGATCGTAGTCCACAAAATCTTGTTCGGGGAGTCTCGTGCAATTACGAGTGTCATGGGGACCACTACGTAACTTACATGGTGAAGTGATTTTGTTCACTTGGCGTGAAGGTCTAGGAGCTTCGTAGGAACTCATTAGGAATTTGACTTGATCTTTAAGTTCGAGCATCCTACGATTGGAAGGTTGTGAGTTGATAGGAGGCAAGGATATTGCCTTTACGGTTTTGGGAAACTCACGAGGGTTATTCCAACATTTGTTGTCATAGAGGGCAAGGTCCTCTATAGTGGCCAACGATTCTTCCATGGTTAATTCACTAAGCTTACCACCAGCCGCTTGGTGAATGGTTTGTCTAGTGGAGAGATTGACATGATTATAAAAAATTTGGACTTTAAGCCAAAGATCAATGCCATAGTGAGGGACTTTGTGGAGTAAGTCCTTGAATCAAGTCCACGCTTCATAAAGAGTCTCGCCTTGACGTTGTTGGAACATCAAGATGTCATTCCTAAGCTTGATAGTTCTCCCCGGTGGGAAAATTGAGCGAGGAAATAGGTTGTGAGATCATCCCAACTTGAGATGGATCATGCGGGAAGTCGCTCAAGCCAATTATTATCTTGGTGGCGTAGAGATAATTGGAAGAGACTCGATCACGTGGTCTCCCGAGTGGTAGCATCAAGGTCAATGGAGTCAACAATTTTAAGGAAATCCTTGAGATGCTAATTAGGATCTTCGGAATGAAGTCCGTGGAATGCACATCCATTTTGCACCAACTGGATGGTGTCAGATAGCAGGCCGTAGTTTGAGCTTGATGAGGGAGCTCAATGGTGTTTTTGGGTAAAAGGTCAATGACCCGGTAAATATATTACACCAAAAAACATTTAAGTACAAAGGATATGGGTGAATCCCATATCTCAGCCCGTTACATAGGCGAAAAGCTTACATAACAAGATACTTCCTATTTTCTAAAAACAAAAATAAACCACTACTCAAAATATAACATTAGAATCCTATGAAGATTATATTTACTTCCTACCAAGGCCTTGGAGCTTGATACCATATGTGTCGTAATAGGCATCCAAATTACCTGGAAGATCGTAAACCTGATCTGCATAGTTATCATAACCATATTCATCAAAGTCATCTTCTCGATCATGAGCACCACCAAATAAGTTACTCGACTCATCAAAGGTGTTTACAACCTCCTCATCATCACTGTCGGAGACAACAATCTCTCCCACCTTAGAGAATGGGTTAACCCTGTTAATAAATGAAGTAGACGGAAGATCCTTTTTACCAGGATAATCAACCTTTTTAATAGGATTACTGGCATCATCAACAAGAGTAGCTTTCCCATCCGTAAGAATCTTTTCAAGCTCCCCAATTTTCTCAACAATAGGGGTATGTCCAACCTCGTTAGCTTCCATTGAATCACTCACAAGCGGTTCTTGTGATAGGGAGCTCAATGGTGTTCCTATAGCCTTGATGGCACGGTCTAGAGTATTCACCAAGAGTACGGCCTCTTGGCGGGTCGAGTGGTGGTTGATTGAGTGGTAGTGGTTGATATGGTGGATGGTTGTGTGGTGGATTATCACCTTCCATGACGAAAAGTGACAAGGCTACAAACAAAAACACAAAGAAGGGGGACATACTACAAGAAAGCTAAGAAAAAATAAAGAAAAAGCTCACTTGAAAGGAATCAAGCAAGTGGACCTAATCGAGATAGAAAAATAACTAGCTATTTTATTCCCCGGCAGCGGCGCCAAAAACATGATAGCGGGTTCGGGGCCGAAAGACTTCCTTTCCTACGAGCAAGCTTTACAACCCACTAGGCAGTGTACCTAATCGTTGCAGTGTAGTATGGGTAAGCTAAGGGGGTTGATTGTTCTCTAGGGGAATAGAGATTCTTGGTAGAGATGTATGACGAGAAGGAGAGGTTGAGGATGATTCTTTTTAGCTTTTATATGTTTTAGAAAACAATTAAAAATCTCGGGGTATAGGAGTGGGGGGTAGTACTTCTACCAATTTTAACTACTTATAATTAATGATTAAAAACTAATTAACTAATGAAAAGAAAGATAAGCTATGGATTGATTGGTGTATTCTTATGATAATTAAAAGCGTGTTTACTTAGATGTTCTTACTCCCTAGTCACCTCTTATTGGTCGGTTTAATAGTCACATCCTCATCTTAATTCATGCGTTGTATTCCGTGTTAGTCATACGGGGTGCCTAATTCCTTAGTTCTATGAATTGTAACTCTCCTCTAAACTATCTGGGATCGCCAAGTACCGCAGTATCTCCCCCGAATACTCTATTATCCTAAAGCTACAACTCATGCAATAAACACAACGATGGCTCAAGTGCACTCTCAAGCTTTGTACTATTTAGGACGTTCAAACTCGCAACAATTAAAGAAGAAGCCAATTTTCCTTACTCTAGCATGTACCAATTTAACAAGAGACAACCTAACAATAACTAATAAATAGGTTTCATAGATCTAAGCAAACACAATAGTAATTTAGCTACTCATGATAGATAAGAAAGAACAAACACAAACACTTGAACATAGGATAAACATGGTGATATAATTGATTAACAAACTTATCTCTTGGTGTAGAGAAGGGTTTGGAACCCTAAAATACTATCTAATTCGGATTACACATGAACTAGGGTTTTCTTTCCAAAATTTTACTGATAAGGATTTAAAAGTTACACTTTTGAGGGGTCATTTAAGCCCTTAATCGACCACTTTTATATCCGTTACTGCTTAATTTCGTTCCTTTTCACTTTTTAGGTCTCTTGAAGGGAAAATGCTGGAATGATGCTTATTTGGACGAAAAGGCATGAATATGAGAAGAAAATGGCTAAAGTAAAGATCAAGACACTCAAACTGCTAGAAGTGCACCTGACGGCGTCACAGATAAAGGGCGACGCCGTCCCTCTAATTGCGATAACTCAGGAGTGAAATTGCTATTTTGTACCTGACGGCGTCAGGCTTTGAAGAGTAGGTGATAACATCAAATAGTCCTGAATATTAAGTTTCAATTTCCCCTTATAATGCTTGTAATTTATATCATTTATATGGATTTACGCTTGTTTTCCATTGTTTTCCACTTTCAGGTAAATTACGAGCATTGGAGCTAAAAGAGACGCGGAATTGGAGAAATATCTAAAGATTTATCACAGTATGTTATTTTGAAGAAGTTACGGCGTAACTCGTCTCTCACATTACGCCGTAACTATTACGTGACTCAGAAAGCCAACTTATCAGAAGGCTACGGCGTAACTCTTCCCAAAGGTTACGACGTAACTACATTAGGTCAAATAAGGTTACACACCGCTGATACTTACGCCGTAACTACTACATCGACTACGACGTAACCGTGCTTATTGAGTACTACGGCGTAACCACTCATTAGGTTACGCCGTAACCAGCAGATCTAGTGCATTATTTGAAGAAATAGAAGGTTACGGCGTAACTCCTATATTGGTTACGCCGTAATCCAGATCTGGCCTATAAATACCCCAGGAATTCCAGCATTTCTATTCATCCCATTCCACACACAACACTCAGAGAACGTGGGAAAAAGCTAAAGGAAGGTCCAGAGGAGCATACTGAGCTGTCTCCAAGGGAGAAATCACTCCTCTGCGATAAGCATTAGCGTTTTATATTTCTTTTACTTTCAATTCATGTATTTCGTACCTTTGAATATTGAATTGATTTGGATGATTAATATAAGCGGCTAAGCACCTTTTAGTGCTAGCCTAGTTATGATTCCTTAATTGTTTTGTTTGCGTTTATTTTACTTCCGTACAATTAATTTTAAGTGTATGCATGCATAGTTTATTGGTAGCCACCCTTGGTTCGGTAGTTTTGAATGGCGATAGAGGCCAATTTCCTAGGAGATATGACCAACTGACCCTAGGTGAGTGGACTGAGATGGGAAGGGTAAGATATGACCAAATGTTGTCCTCTCGAATTTGACCCCACCTGAAGTAATTGGAAGTAAGTAGACGTAGACATAACTAGCTAGGAGGATTAACTAGGTTAGCACCACTTTCCTCTATTGAGTTCCCTTTACCATTTATCTGATTTATTTTATTCCGATTTAGTAGTTTAATTAATTAAATCCTTATTGAAACCTTTATTAATCTGTGACACTAGGCTTAGTAATAATCCATCACACATAGCTCTTGGGAGGACCTCGGCTTTACCGTTTATTACACTACACACGACCGGGTACACTGCCCGTTAGTGCACTAGGGTAGACCATAGGTATAACGAGACACTATAAATATTAAGACCTGGTCAGTAAAACCTGCATCAAGTTTTTGGCGCAGCTGCCGGGGAGTTATTTTAGGATTAATATTAAGTCTTTAATTTTGTTTTAAACTTTTCTCACGATCATATTTCAAGTTTTTAGGTACCATGGAAGTTGTTAACATCGATGACCTCACTCTTGAGGAATAATTGGCGTTGACAAGAGCGGAACAAGGGCCGGGTCTCTTAAGACTGGCAATCAGAGCGGATGTCCGTTTCGAAATCAAAGACCAATTTATGAGGGAGCTTCGCGCTAACCCTTTTTCAGGAAACAGGGACGAAGATGCATATGAGCACGTTGAAAATGTCCTTTACATCGCAAGCCTTTTCAACATTTTGGGCGTGTCTCATGATGCTGTTATGCTAAGAGTATTCCCTATGACTCTTACTGGAGCTTCCAGAAGATGGATCGAAAGATTGCCCGTCGGGGCAATTAATACTTGGGCGCTACTTATGAAGCACTTTATTCAGAGATATTGTCCACCATCGAAGATTTCTAGCCAGCTTTTGGAGATCCATAATTTCAAACAAGAAGACGAAGAAACCTTGTATCAAGCCTAGGATAGATACAACGATCTCCTTTACAAGTGTCCTACCAATGATCTGAATAACCAGCAAAAGGTCAATATTTTCTACAAAGGAATTAACGTAACTACAAGGAAAATGCTGGACTATCAAGGACCTATCCCGAACATGACTCCTACCATTGCAATTGAAGCCATTCAAAAAATGGCGGATCACTCTCAAAAATGGCACGACGGAGGGAGTAAATGAAACCAAGGCGGAAGTTTTGACAGAATTGCAGCAATCGCTAGTAAACTTGAAAATCTCGGTAGAGATATGCTAAAAATAAAATAAAATGTTCATGCCATCCAAGTCGGCTGCGAAAACTGTGGTGGGGGACATTTGACTAAAAATTGTCCTAAAATTGACAAGGAAGATGCGATCGAGGAAGCTAAATATGGAGAAAATAGGCCTTTCTACGGGGATAATCGTAATGGGTTTCGTAGAGGACCCCCACCATATTATGAGAGTAATGAGAGAAGAGCTAACCTGGAGGAAATAATTAACAGGTACCTTGTGGATACTACCAAAAGGCAAAAGGAGCAAAAGGAATGGCTTAAAAATTTCCAAGAAAATACAAACATGAGTCTCTCTGCCCATGACATATCACTTAAAAACTTGGAAATTTTAATTGGAAAGCTCGGGGACGAGGTACAAAGAAGAAACGAGGAACAAAAAAGTAAATCTACTATATGTAAGGCTGTATTCTCTGGTACCAACAATTACTCTGATGAATCTGATAATGATGGCGAAAGTGAGTTACGCCGTAATCACACCTCAGAGTTACGGCATAACCCAAATTCAAGCAAAGACACGGGCACCAAGGACCACAACCCTAAAAGGGGAAGTCATTGGTGTAAGGCTATTGCAATTGACGATGGGGAATGCTACAGCTTATGGGCCTCGTGTGATCCTCAAAAATCCTGCGATGGTGGAGTTGATAAAGAAAGGATAAAAGATGACAGATACATGTGGACTACACTTAACGACGAAGAAAGGTTAGCCAAGTTCTCTATTAACGATGTGGAAGGACCACCTATCAAGCATTGCTGCAAACCCTTTCTCGTCATGGAAGATGAGAATACTCATGCCTGGCCAACGTGCAATCCTTTTTGTGAATATTACAACGGAGGAGGTAATGTGAAGAACGAAGTTTGGATATGCCCACACGAATCTGGGAGGCATAACGTGGATTTTGGAAATCTTTCATTTAGAGATTGTTATTCAATAAGATTCGGGGACGCGATAATAAATTCGGCTTTCTTCATAAATCTGGAACTCAAATATGAGAAACATATTCTTCGAGGAAGAACCATTAAACCCTTCGGTGATATTCCTTCTGGAAATGACAATGACAAAGGAGTTCAAAATCATTGGTGTGAACAAATTAAAATCGGCGACGGAAACACTTGGGCTTCCTGCAACCCTTTTGAGTATGAATGTGACGGGGGAAGAAGCATTGAAAGAAATAGGGAAGACGAGTTCCTATGGACTTCAACTAATGATTCTGAAAGAACAGAATTGCCTTGGCCTGATGATCTCGGATTCAACGATTGGGTCAGAATCAAATACGGAAAAATTGACGCGTTAACTAAAGAGAAAATCTGGAGTGGATGTATGAGTAAAGATCAACCTAAAGACGAAATTCCTAATAAAACACCAGATGATGACACCAAGGACTCTTCTAAGGTACAAAAAGAAGAATGCAAGCAAATACTCGACCATCTTGAAGATACCGATTCTGATGATTTTGATTATCTCGAGTTGCAAGGGAAAGACGGTTTCATTGACCCAGATGATGAAATGCACGAGAAAAGAAGATGCAAACTTCTTGGCATCCCGTTTAAAAGGCCACCACCAATTATAGCCGAAACATTTGAGTTTACGTGATACCACTTGGGACCTGAAGAGAAATTTTGCAAGATCCGAAAGATTGAGACCAAAGAATATCTCCGCACTGCCACAAATGTCGGGTGGGTTAGGCGTAATTTAATGGAAGAAGTCGGGGAAGTCCAAAGGCCCCCATAGTAGCCCCGTGGCTCTGAGTCTAACTTAAAGACTCGTAAATAATGAAAAGTGCTCTTTCGGGAGACAACCCGAATTATCCCTTTCTTTTGTTTTATTTCCTTTTCTATTGGGTTTTGTGTTTTCTAACTATTTTTGCAGGAAACAAGGAACTAATTGCTGCTGCAGTTGCTGATCTGAACAGAGTTACGGCGTAACTCATCTTGGTGATTACGCCGTAACCAACCTTTTAGAAGCAGAATTCTTGACGCATTACCAATTACGGCGTAATACCATCTTAGTGGTTACGCCGTAACCACTCGCTTTGCAACTTATGTCAGGTTTTGCTAGTTACGGCTTAACTCCCTCAAAAGAGTTACGACGTAACCTTCCTCTGCTTTAATTCTTTCATTTTAAAACACAATTACCTTGTATTATTATTTTAAATGAACTTTGTGGGTGTGTTCCCTGTAAACCCTCATGAGACTTCACTCGTCCACTTGGGACACCAAGTTGTTTAAAAGGCTTGTTGCATATGCTAAATGCAACCGTTATTCCTACGAAAGTGAGTTAGGTTTGTTTTTTCTTTTTTCATTTTTTCTTTTTAGAATTATGCTTGTCGGAATGGTGATTTCAGGGATTGAAGTTTGTCATGATGCTTATACGAAGGCACGTCTCTTTTACGTGGGCCTTCCTTCCTTAATGCCTAGTACAAAAGGGACTTTGTACAATTCAAGTGGGTGGACGGGAGTAGAATTATCTTTTGAACTTTATTTTGCCCTCATTTTTCTAGTTTATTTTGAAAAATTATGCCATTTTTAAATTTTGACATGTTTTTCTTTACCTAACTAGATTAGACCTTAGCCGAGCACATACAACCCTTGATATTACATGGTGAGATTAGCCTTATCCGTTTCCAATATTTTACCCCAAATCCACCATATTATGAGCGTGCCGGTAGCTTGTAAACTTTAGAACTTGGCCTTTGCATCATTTTGAGACCATAGATGAGGTATATTGAGTTAGCTCGATGTATTTGGACTTTTCAGTTTTAGAAGGCAATATTATAGGATTATCACCCAAACAGCCTACCATTGTGTGTCTATCGATTAGTTACCTCGACTTATCGACCCCCATGTGAAACCCTTTTGTTCACTCACCTTTAGTGCAAGATACCCCTAGATACACCCTTCTGAGTAATTCATTTCATTGTGTCAACCCTATATATTGTTTCGTTACACCTATACACCTTAGCCTACCCTGTAGTCTTTATTTGTGATTGGGATATCATCATTTGCCTAAGTTCAAGGTTCGAGTGGAAAGGTTTGGAAATCACGCTTTCATCTACAACATTTCTGAAGATCATTGAAGACCCCCCGAATTCCCATTGTTCATCTCAAGTGGGGGGATATTATGTTATGTTATTATTGTTATGTTGAAAAAAAATAGTTATTATGATTATGTAAAGTGCAATGTTATAAGCCTTTGTAGTATGAGCTTTATTGATTTAGTATCAAGGAGGACACTTCGGTCACATTTGAAGATTAGAGTTGGTAGTTATGCCAACAGTTGAAGAAAAGGTAGTGTGCCTATCATGACGTCCTCTAATGACACATCTGCCTTGCATTTCATGATCCGGTTTCTTGACTTCAAAGCTTGAACTTTGGGCGGACGGTAAGTGGTGATGACTTGGTTATAGATTTAGACTACCTACTTGTTTTTTTTACACCAATTATATATCCCATGTCTTATCCTACCCTGTAGACATGAAGCATGTCTAGGTGATGCAGCGAGAAATATTTGGTGTCTTGACCACGGATTTGGTCATGTATCATTGATTTTGTCCACTTCGCCGTGACATGTTAGTAATGACGAGTCACCCCTTAACCTTTGTCATGTCTACCCATATTGCCTTCGAGAATTGTTTAGCCCTTAACTCTAGTGATGGAGATTTGTGTAACCGCCAAGCTTATGATAGAATACATGCTATGACTGTGCAATTGAGTGATCACCCCGAAATTGACACTTAGAATAGTTAAGAGATTTGAGTGTTTTGTCCCCCTTTCGTGAGGTGTTCGGCTTTGTTTTATTCTAGCATAAGGGATTTGTAAACTTATATTTTCCAGGTTATGGGATATATCTTTTCAGGAATCTTTCTAATAAGGTCTACTTGAGGGCAAGTAGAGTTCAAGTGGGGGGATATTTGATAACATCAAATAGTCCTGAATATTAAGTGTCAATTTCCCCCGATAATGCTTGTAATTTATATCATTTATATGGATTTACGCTTGTTTTCCATTTTTTTTCCACTTTCAGGTAAATTACGAGCATTGGAGCTAAAAGAGACGCGGAACTGGAGAAATATATAAAGATGTATCACAGTATGCTATTTTGAAGAAGTTACGGCGTAACGCGTCTCTCACATTACGCCATAACTATTACGTGACTCAGAAAGCCAACTTATCAGAAGGTTACGGCGTAACTCTTCCCAAAGGTTACGACGTAACTACATTAGGTCAAATGAGGTTCCACGCCGGTGATACTTACGCCGTAACTACTGCATCGACTATGACGTAACCGTGCTTATTGAAGACTATGGCATAACCACTCATTAGGTTACACCGTAACCAGCAGATCTAGTGCATTATTCGAAAAAATAGAAGGTTACGGCGTAACTCCTATATTGGTTACGCCGTAACCCAGATCTGGCCTATGAATACCCCATGAATTCTAGTATTTCTATTCATCCCATTCCACACACAACACTCAGAGAACGTGAGAAAAAGATAAAGGAAGGTCCAGAGGAGCATACGGTGCTGTCTCCAAGGGACAATCACTCCCCTACGATAAGCATTAGCGTTTTATATTTCTTTTACTTTCAATTGATGTATTTCGTACCTTTGAATATTGAATTGATTTGCATGATTAATATGAGAGGCTAAGCACCTTTTGGTGCTAGCCTAGTTATGATTCCTTAATTGTTTTGTTTGCGTTTACTTTACTTCCGTACAATTATTTCTAAGTGTATGCATGCATAGTTTATTGGTAGCCACCCTTGGTTCGGTAGTTTTGATTGGCGATAGAGGCCAATTGCCTAGGAGATATGACCAACTGACCCTAGGTGAGAGGACTGAGACGGGAAGGGTAAGATATGACCAACTGACGACCCTTTCTACTTGTGCGATTTGACCAACTGATCACCTATCGTTTGGATAAACTTAAGAATTAGGAGGTACGTGTCTAAGTTCCTAACGGCCGGGCATTCACTATTTTAAATCTAGCATGTAGCGGTACTTAATGACTTGGTTTAGGGGACCAAGAACAACAGGACTTATGACGGTGCGCCTGATTTCTCCAGTGGTGGCATCTTAGCTGATAGGTTAGGGCGAATTGACCAAATGCTATCCTCTCTAATTTGACCCCACCTGAAGTAATTGGAAGTAAGTAGACGTAGACATAACTAGCTAGGATGATTAACTAGGTTATCACCACTTTCCTCTATTTATTTCCCTTCACCATTTATCTGATTTCTTTTATTCTGCTTTAGTAGTTTAATTAATTAAATCCTTATTGAAACCTTTATTAATCTATGACACTAGACTTAGTACTAATCCATCACACATAGCTCTTGGGACGACCTCGGCTTTACCGTTTACTACACTACACACGACCGGGTACACTGCCCGTTAGTGCACTAGGGTAGACCATAGGTATAACGAGACACTATAAATATTAAGACCTGGTCAGTAAAACCTGCATCAGTAGTGCATCACAACTCAGACGGCCTAGATCCAGACTCCGATGGCGTCAGAAGTTGAAGGCGACGGCGTCATAACCACAACGTGACGCCGTCAGAAAGTTGACTTAGTCAAGACGAAACCTTAATGGCGGCGATCCGACAGCGTCACAATTAAAGAGTGACGTCGTCGTAGTTGTAACTCTATATATAGAATTCGATTTTCAGACTTTTAAAGAGGTAGATTTGTGGAGTAAAAACCCTAAACGATTTTGGTTTGTCTTGGGCAGTATCTTAGGGTTCTCAAACCCTATTTTACAACAAGATAAGTAATTTACTTCATTAATTTCATTATGTCTTCGATTGTATATGTGTATGCTTGCATGTTTACCATGTCCGGCTAATTTACTTGAATATTGATTGGTTGTCTCTTATCTTAATTGTAATTGGCTTAGGATTGCAATAGGCCATCGTTGTGTTTTTAATGCTTGAGTAATCTTTGTGAACATTAGTTTATAATCGCCTAGAGTTATTGTAGGCTAAAAATCCAAAGATAACCTTAGAGTTAGTTTATGAATCCTAGAGATTTTGTAGGCAATAACCTTAAGGTATTCTCAAAGAGTTAGGGAGAAAAGCATACCCTACGACCTTAGAAAACACAACGCGTTAAGAATAAGGACGTGACAATTCAACCATCAATAAAACATAACTAGGGAGTAATAGTATCTAGGTAAACACATTTTTAATCATCATACGAGCACACATCAATTAGACATAGACTACCCCTTAGCTTAGCTAATTAGATAATTAGAAGAGTAGAGTAATTGGTAGAAGTACCACCCCCCAAATCCAATACCCCGAGATCGTACCTTTCAATTTTCTAAAAAACTATTAAAAAAAGATAAAAAATAACCTTCCTCAACCCCAACCTTAGCGTAGTAATTTCTCACTAGAGTTCCTATTCCTCTAGAGAACGATATCAATCCCCAAGTATTACCCTAATACTACACTACAATGATTAGGTTCACTGCCTAGGTGGTTGAAAAACTTGCTCGAAGAAAAGGAAGTTTCCTTTGACCCCGAACGCGCGTTGTACGCGTATCAAGTTTTTGGCGCCGCTGCCAGGGAATAGAATAGCTAGTTAGATTTCCACCTCGTTTAGGTTTCCTTGCTTGATTCCTATCAAGTAAGTTTTTTTCTCATTTTTAGCTTCCTCGTAGTCTATCCCCCTTCTTCATGACCTTTGTTCGTAATCCCATCACTTTTCATCATGGAAGGTGATAATCAACCACCACTCGTCAACCCACCACCAAATGACCCGTCAAGAGCCCGTACCCTTGGTGAATACTCTAGACCAAGCCACCTAGGCTATAGGAACACAATTGAGCTCCCCGATCAAGCTTAACGGATGTGCATTCCATGGACTTCGTTCCGAAGATCCTAATCAGCATCTTAAGGATTTCCTTAAAATAGTCGATTCCATCGACCTTGATGCTACTACTCGGGAGACCACGCGCTTGCGTCTCTTCCAATTCTCTTTACGGGACCAAGCTAGTAATTGGCTTGAGCGACTTCCCACTTGCGTCTCTACGGGACCAATTCTCTCTCCGCTTGCATCTCTACGGGACCAAGAAAAGCGCTTCGTGGGAGGCAACCCATGCTTAATTGTTTGCTTGTTTGTGTGTCATATATCTTTTTATTGATTGTTTATTCTCATGTTTGAATTTGTAAAAATGTTTTATTTTGTCTTTAACCTCGTCTTAATTACATATAAAGGTATTTTACAAAAAGGATAAGTGTAAGGAAGATGACACACGTTTTTAAAAGAATGTGAACATGAGAATTACGATTATTGAAAAGATATATATGTGTGTTTGTTAGAGTCAAATGCTTGTATCGAGTCATAATGGATGTTTTGTAGGAATTTTTCCAGATTCTAAACATATAATTTTTCCTGAATTTTTTCCAGAAAAACGCAGCAGACCAGTTTCTGTCAGGATAACGTGACGATGTCAGGATTGCAACCTGACGGCGTCAGGAGGAGCAGAAACCACTTATCTAATTTTCTCTCGTTTTCTGTGCTACTTATAAATTTTTGGAATTTCTCAGGTCTAATTTTCCAGAAAATCTTTAAACATCCATTCCAAAAGCATTATATCCTAATTTAGTTGAGTCATATATAGTTTTACCGCCGATTTTACGCGAAGGTTTCATCTATTTTCTTAAAGTGTGCAGGTTTTATTTATCAAGAAGAAAGATACATAAGATTGGATGGAGCTTTTCACGCATATATTCTTCTTGAAGAAGAATTTAACCACTACTTCACACGGATCCTACCGAGCTAATCAGGGGAGTATTAGTTTCTTTCGCTTTTAATTCCCTTCAATTATCATAACTTTGATACTTTCGGGGAACATTGGGGACAATGTTCAGTTTAAGTGTATGGAGGGAGAATAAAACGGGTACTTTGAAACTATGCTTATCCTTGATCATTTGTCTTGTCCTATTTCATTTGTGTAATAAACCATGAGAAATATCGGTTAGGGTAATTTTGGCATCAAATTTAAAATTTTTCATGACATGTAGGAGTGGGCCATTAGTCTAAATAAAGCGTCTCATGGATAGGAAGTTATATGACTAGCACAAAACCCTTTACCACTCAAATTCCACCCCAAAAATGTGAGGATCTCCCCAAGATTTGTAGGAATTAAAGCATTCACCTTTAATGATTCGAGAGTGTACCGGTAGTATAATAGATTCTAGAACTTGTTTTGTGATGCATCCCAAGATCGCTAGTGAGATTACACTTGTGTAGTAAGGAATAACTAAATGATAAGAGGCATAAGGATAACCCTTGTTTGATACCCGTGTTATAATTACTTCTTCAACATCGGTTGAGTAATTCCCCCACACCCTTGCGATGTACTCATCTTTAGTACATGATACCCCTAGTTAACCCTTCAGAGCCTATCCTTTTCGCGGTTCTCGTGATGTTTCGGTTTTCCGGATTATCAATGAAGAGCATTGTTTACAATCCACCCCCAAATGTACACCCAAATTGCCTTAGCCTACTGATAACATCAAATAGTCCTGATTATTAAGTGTCAATTTCCGCCGATAATGCTTGTAATTTATATCATTTATATGGATTTACGCTTGTTTTCTATTTATTTCCACTTTCAGGTAAATTACGAGCATTTGAGCTAAAGAGACGCGGAATTGGAGAATTATCTAAAGATTTATCGCAATATGCTATTTTGAAGAAGTTACGGCGTAACTCCTCTCTCACATTACGCCGTAACTGTTGCGTGACTCAGAATACCAACATATCAAGAGGTTACGGCGTAACTCTTCTCAAAGGTTACGACGTAACTACATTAGGTCAAATGAGGATCCACGCCGCTGATACTTACGCCTTAACTACTGCATCAACTACAGCGTAACCATGCTTATTGAAGACTACGGCGTAACCACTTATAAGGTTACGCCGTAACTAGCACATCTAGTGCTATTACAGAGGAATTAAAGGTTACGACGTAACTCTTGTTATAGTTACTCCGTAATCCAGATCTGGCCTATAAATACCCCACCAATTCCAGCATTTCTAATGATCCCATTCCACACACAATAATCAGAGAACGTGGGAAAAAGCTAAAGGAAGGTCCAGAGGAGCATACAGAGCTGTCTCCAAGGGAGAAATCACTCGCCTACGATAAGCATTAGCATTTTATATTTCTTTTACTTTCAATTCATGTATTTCGTACCTTTGAATATTGAATTGGTTTGTATGATTAATATGAGCGGCTAAGCACCTCTTGGTGCTGGCCTAGTTATGATTCCTTAATTGTTTTGTCTGTATTTATATTACTTCCGCATAATTATTTCTAAGTGTATGAATGCATAGTTTATTGGTAGCCACCCTTGGTTCGGTAGTTTTGAATGGCGGTAGAGGCTAATTGCCTAGGAGATATGAACAACTGACCCTAGGTGAGCGGACTGAGATGGGAAGGGTAAGATATGACCAACTGACGTCCCTTTCTACTTGTGCGATTTGACCAACTGATCACCTATCGTTTGGATGAACTTAAGAATTAGGGGGTGCGTGTTTAAGTTCCTAACGGCCGGGCATTCACTATTATAAATCTAGCATGTAGCGGTACTTATTGACTTGGCTTAGGAGACCAGGAACAACAGGACTTATGAGGGGACACCTGACTTCTCCTGTGGTGGCATCTTTGCTGATAGGTTAGGGTGAATTGACCAAATGCTGTCCTCTCGACTTTGACCCCACCTGAAGTAATTGGAAGTAAGTAGACATAGACATAACTAGCTAGGAGGATTAACTAGGTTAGCACCACTTTCCTCTATTGATTTCCCTTTACCATTTATTTGCTTTTATTGCCTTTATTCTGCTTTAGTAGTTTAATTAATTAAATCCCTATCGAAACCTTTATTAATCTGTGACACTATACTTGATAGCAATCCAACACACATAGCTCTTGGGACGACCTCGGCTTTACCGATTACTACACTACATGCGACTGGGTACACTGCCCGTTAGTGCATTAGGGTAGACCATAGGTATAACGAGTTAATATAAATATTAAAACCTGGTCAGTAAAACCTGCATCAAGTTTTTGGCGCCGCTGCCGGGGAGCTATTTTAGGATTTCATATTAAGTCTGTTTTTAATTTTCTTTCTTATAATGTCAGGATACAAGACTCGCAGCTCGAGGCCTTTTTTGGCCACCCCATTCGACGACCCGGAGAAGCAATTTCGGAGAAGGAAAGTTTACTCTCCGGTTCCTATTCACAACATCTTCCCATTTTACGAATCAGATCAGTCTGACGCAGAACCGGAGGTCATCAATGAAAATAATATCAATGACCTAACTATGGAACAGTATTTGGAGCGACCAAATGAGAACTGCCAACGAATCTTCACACAGGATTCTCATACTGAAAAGTACTCTATTCCAGATCATATTATTTGAGAGTTACACGAACTTAAGTTTTCTGGAGATGAAGATGAGGACGTTCAGGATCACGTAGAAGAAGTTCTCCACCTATCCTCTCTTTTCAACGTTAGAGGTACTCCGAGCTATTCGGTCACTGCAAGGATTTTTCCTATGACCCTTACTGGGACAGCGAAAAGATGGTATAACAAATTCCCTAACGAATGTAAAGGAGCATGGGATAAACTAAGAAAAGAGTTCGTGCAACAATTTTGCCCTCCTTCAAAAATGGCCAAGCTTCTTGGAAAAATCTATCAATTCGTTCAAGTTGGAGAAGAAACGCTTTACTAAGCATGGGAAAGATTTAATGAGCTACTCTATCGATGCCCTGCCCATGATTTAAACAAACATCAGATTGTCTACGTCTTCTATCGTGGGATTAATGCGCTAACACGTGAACTTTTCGATTCCCCGAGACCTATTCCTAGTATGACTCCTGACCAGGCCTTGGAATGTATTCAACGGATTTCCGAACATTGCTACAAGCGGCATAAGGATACAGGGTACGGACCGAGAGACAATTTCGATCATAAGGTCATGAAGACGATAACGAAGCAAAAATACAATTATGGGGAAATTTTCAAAAAACGAAGGTTAGAAAGAGAAGCTGAAGCATGCAGGGTCGAGAGGGTTAAGAGCGTGTTTGGGACCAAAACCGGGAACGATCTTGAGAAAAGAATTCTTGACCACATCAGGGAATCAAGAGAACGGGATGATAGGATTGAAAAATTTATGAGAACATTCGTGGATAATACAGTCTCTTCTCGCAAGATTCACGATGATAAGATTAAGAGATTGGAGAAGAGTGTTAGCTCATGTTCAGAAGCCATCTCTGATTATCTAGCAGCTCGGGAGGAGGAAGTTGTCCACACTGTAGAAACTATCCTTGAAGAACCTATGACCTTTTCGGAAAATGTTAAGCGACGAATCAGCATGGAAAAACAGTCACTTCTGGGCCAAGCTTTACCGGTAAACTTACCTATCAATAATTCTATTGAAACTAATCATGATAATATTCAGCAGGAATTAGGCAATGATGAGACGATTCACCTAAACGAAAGATGTTCAGCGGTTTTGAGGAACGAGCTACCACAGAAGGAAAAAGATCCAAGATGTTTCACTCTCCCTTGCTTGAAAGGGAGTCTTAACATGTGTAATGCCCTAGCTGATCTTGGAGCTAGTATTAGCATAATGCCTCATTCGATGTTTTTGCGTATGAGGATTGGAAATTTAAAGCCGGCAAAGATGAAAATTGAAATGGCAGATCGATCTATGCAATCGCCGTTGGGGATCGTTGAAAATGTGTTGGTAAAGATTAAGAAATTCCTTTTCCTAGTAGATTTTGTGATTCTTGACATTCCGAAAGACAACAGAATACTTGTTATATTAGGAAGGCCTATGCTTGCCACTGCCCATACTAAGGTGGATGTCTTTGCTGGAAAGTTAACTCTTGAGGCTAATGGAGAAATTGCAACGTTCGGACCTAATGAACACATGTCTACCCCGGAAAAGGTATGTGCAGTTGACCCAGTAGGAAATTTTGGTGACACCCTGGAAGAATTTCTTAGTGACCCCCCAGACCCTGGCGAAGTTGATTCGGGGAGAGATTTTGATGTTTTCGTCAACTTCGAGGAAGAGGATAATTTGGGAATCAGTGCTGAAGACCTCTCAAGTGACGTTGAAATGACACATTGGCATAACAACTGTGTGAAGGCTTTTTCGCAACCTAATCAACTTAGATTTCACGAAGTAGGTACCCGCATACATCATAGAAACCCTTATTATCTAAAGATCTCATGCAAAATCGGATTCATCGACTTTCATCCATTTATTGACACTACCTCACCAGTCAACATCATGTTGAAAGAATGTTACAACCGGGTTATGAAGAAAGAGTTAGAATATAAAGGGAATAACTTTCTTGGGTTCGCATTTAACATCCATGTCTTTGTCGGAGCTCCTTCATTTTTGGTGGACTTTATGGTTTTAGACGACGTAAGCGAATTTGTGGAAGATGGACTTACGGGGGTTTTCAGGAAATGTCGGGTTTAGATTAAAATGAAAAAGAAGGGTTAGTATGGTTGAAGATTAACAATGATAAGACTATTTTCAAAATGCCGAGAACAATCAAGAACTTCAAAAATTGGACTAAGAGACAGTTGAGCCAAGCCCAACCACTGCTCGATGTCAGTGAAGAAGACAAAGAAAAATGCATTGAACACCCTTACCAGAAAATCAAGAGTTTCTACTCGGGTTTTTTAGAATTGGGGAACGACTACAAACGGGATGATTATTTGGTAAGTTGGATCCAACGTGGAGATTTCCATATCCACGAAATGACCAACAAGCACTGGTAGCCCCATGGCTCTGAGTCTAACTTAAAGACTCGTAAATAAAGAAAAGTGCTCGTTTGGGAGACAACCCGAATTATCCCTTTCTTTTGTTTTATTTCCATTTCTAACCATTTTTGCAGGAAACAAGGAAGTAATTACTGCTGCAGTTTGCAGATCTGACCAGAGTTACGGCGTAACTCTTCTTAGTGATTACGCCGTAACCAATCTTTTAGAAGCAGAATTCTTGACGCATTACCAATTACGGCGTAATACCATCTCAGTGGTTACGCCGTAACCACTCGCTTTGCAGCTTATGTCAGGTTTTGCCAGTTACGGCGTAGCTCCCGCAAAAGGGTTACGACGTAACCTTCCTCTGCTTTAATTCTTTCATTTTAAAACACATAACCTTGTATTAGTATTTTAAATGAACTTTGTGGGTGTGTTCCCTGTAAACCCTCATGAGACTTCACTCGTCCACTTAGGGCACCAAGTGGTTTAAAAGGCTTGTTGCATATGCTAAATGCAATCGTGATTCTTACGAAAGTGAGTTAGGATTGTTTTTCATTTTTATTTTTATAATTATGCTTGTCGGTAGTGTGATTTCAGGAATTGAAGTTTGTTCATGACGCTTATACGAAGGCACGTCTCTTTTTGTGGGCCTTCTTTCTCTATGGAGCAAATTTCAGGGAAGTTCTCGCTCTATTTCTACTTTTCTCTTCACCTTTATTTAATGCTTAGTACAAAAGGGACTCTGTACAATTCAAGTGGGGGGACGGGAGTAGAATTATCTCTTGAACAATATCTTGCCCTCGTTTTTCTAGTTTATTTTGAAAAATTATGCCATTTTTAAAATTTTGACATGTTTTTCTTAACCTAACTAGATTAGACCTTATCCGAGCACATACAACCCTTGATATTGTTAGGAATTAGAAATTCCAGGTATTAAAGAGTCGGTCACCTCAAGAATATGTAATTGTTAGAAAGCTAGTAGTCATAGTACTTTTATGTTAATTAGTATTTAGTTTAGTAACACCGTGGAGGAAGGACGGGTCTTTACCCACTTTATGCCTGATCCACAGCCCGTTGTGTGGCGTTTTATTGTAAGACTATAAATACTCTCTACCTTTCAAGGTAGAGAGTTGGAGCTCATAATAAGAATTTTCTTTCTCTCACTAAAGTTCCCTAAACCTCTAACTTTCTCTCTCTAGAATTCCACTTATACGCCTACTTTGTGTTATGGTTTGATGTGTATGCGAAATCCAATATCCTACAATTGGTATCAAGAGCCATGGTTAGATCATATCTTACACATCTTTGAATTTCTAGTGGTTTTTAGGTGGTTTTTGAGTTTGAAAAAGTTTAGTGGTTTTTGCATCATTTGGTTGATTTCTTGTGTTAAAGCTTGGATTTTGTTAGTACTTTTGTGTTTAGAATCATCACAAGTGTTTAGGTTTTCATTTGGTAAGCTAGAATCATCTTGGTTGGGTTGTTTTTGGATTGAAAAGTGATGTTTGTGAAGTTTTCTAGCTAGCGACTTGACCTACGGATAGCTTTTCTTGCTAGCGACTTGCTTTACATTTTGGTAGCGAGTTGCAGTTTGTGGAGTTAGCGACTTAGGCCTAGCGACTTGCCTAGTGAGACAAGCCGACAAACAGTACAAGTAGTGGAATCTCCACTACGGGTAGCGACTTGGTGGAAGTTAGCGACTTGTACTTTATATTTTTAGCGACTTGGTGTTAGCGAGTTGGTACCTAGCGAATTGCTATTTAGCGACTTGAATATTTAGCGACTTGGTGCTTAGCGAATTGCTGCCAAAATTTTGTTAGCGACTTGGATTGTAGCGAGTTGTTACATAACGACTAGGAACTTTAGCGACTTAGCACTTAGCGAATTGGTTCACAATTTTCCTAGCGACTTGAGTGATTTCCTTTAAATACCGTTTTCTCTTGATTCAGTAAAATCCCGTGAAAGAATCTATTTCCCGGTTTAATCATAGAGTTATAAAATCTCGTTTAATTTGTCATCATGTCTACCAACGTTCCTACAATCATCTCCACTGTTGCTGAGGATGTTCAAGCAGCTGGTTCAGACACTCGTCCACCCATGCTTGACAGAACTGACTATGACTCTTGGGCTCAACGAATCAGATTGTACTTTCTTGGAAAAGAAAATGGGGTTAACATTCTCAAATCCATTGATGAAGGACCTTACCGAGTTGAAACTACTAGAGATATACTTGATACTGCTGAAGATGGAACTTTGATTTACGGAATGGACAGACCAAAGATGTATGATGAGCTTGACGATAAGGAAAAAAAGTGATTTGATTCAGATATCCGAGCTTCCAACATTATACTGCAAGGTTTACCAAAGGACATCTACAAGCTTATCAATCACAACACCGAGGCAAAAGCTGTATGGGATAATGTCAAGATGCTTCTTTCTGGTTCTGAGCTAACTGTTGAAGACCGAGAATCACAACTGTATGATGAATTTGAGCACTTCAAGATGAAATCCAGGATGAAAGTGTCTATGAGTACTATGTGAGATTTCATAAGTTGGTGAATGACATGAAGAACATCAGAATGACTATGCCTAACATTCAGATGAACTCAAAATTTGTAAACAACATGAATCCCGAATGGCACAAATTTGTTACTTCTGTGAAGCTCACTAAAGGATTGAAGAATACTAACTATGAGCAACTCTATGCCTTCCTTCTTCAGAATGAGAGACATGCCATGTTTGAAAAGAGGATTCTTGAACAATTCAAAACAAATCCAGGAGAGACAAGCTCATCAAATGATTCAACGGCCTTCTACTCAAACATTGGGATTACCACTAAAGCTTCACAAGTTATACCCATGGGTGATGGAACTCACAAACTCATTCCCGATCCAAAGTTCAAACAAGCCGATGCTTTGATGCACACGTGGGTAACTTCATTAATCAACTGCTCTCCCGATTAGTCAAAACATGAATTCTCTCCCACAAACCAACAACAACCTCGAACGACTTCTAACCCACACAATCAAGCTACTTGTCGAGATGGGAAAATTGTAGTGCAACCAGTTCAGGAAAGACAGTATGATCAAGGAAGAGGAGGAGCTGGTAGAGGTTATGTTGGTAATCAGAATCGAGGAAGAACTGGAAATCAAGGTCAAACTAAGCCGATCAAATGCTATAACTGTGGTGGTGAGGGACACATTGCAAGGAACTGCACATCTCCAAAACGCGTCCACGAATGATTACTTCGAGATAAGATGCTTTGCTTGTACAAGCTCAGGATAATGGTGCTGCGTTGGATGAAGAGGAGTTATTGTTTCTTGCCGAGGGCAATGCCAAGACCTATGATGCAGATGTGGATGAGCAGCCAATTCAGGAGATAGGTCACAATCATCGAACGCCTTTCAAGTCGCTGATTGTGATGCATACGACTCTGATGTGGATGATGGACCTAAGGCACACACAATTTTTATGGCTAGCATTTCTCCAATGGTTTCTCCCAAGGTCTCTTCTTCACCACAAGCTGGCCCATCCAAAGACAAACTCATCTCAGAGGTATTAAAACTATACGATGATGCTGATGTAAAAAAGATGCATGACAAAGTACAATCAACTGAAACTATTGAATCAAATATTGAAAACATGGGTAATATCAATGTTGTCCCATATGATCAATATGTGAAACAAAGTGAAAGTGAACTTGTATCAAGTGATGCATCTTTGCATCAACAATGACTATGTTTTTGATGAATACACTGCATATGCCCCTGATGATGCTGTTATCTCTGCTAATGCCTATAAAGAATGAGTTGCTATTTATGAACAACGTGCTAAATTTGAGTTGACCACCCGTGAGCGGGAAATGGATGACCAAATGCGTACAACTATTAGAAAAAGTAGGTTTAGAGAAGAAGTATTAAAACAAGAGTTAAACTCCTTACAAGAAAAGCTTTCTAAAACTGCTAAGCAAAAACAAGAACTTCAAGAAAATGTTAAAATGCTTAAGCAAGTATTCAATGCTAAGGAATCAAAACTTTTGAATGATTTTTCCAATCTAAAAACTTTGAAAAACAAGCTTGAAAATAAGTTGTACGTACAAGGGAATACCATTCAGACTGCTCACATGATCACTAAGCATAGAGTCCTAAGTGATAAGCATAGCATTCCCCTTGTTGAGGAACCAAATCCAGAGGTCATTAAAAAGGCTAGAAATGCTCATAAGGTTCTTTATGATGGCAAGGAAATCCTTAAACCTAGACAGAAACCTAGTTGCTGAGTGCAGAGGAAGATAAGAAATTAGATGAAATCACTAGGGAAAAGTTAAACAAGAAACTAGATGATCCAAAATGTAAAGAAAAGAAAGTAATCATCACACCCCATGATTACAAAAAGGAGAATTGGATTGCCTTAAACAAGTTTAAGCCTCGGACATTGTTAACTCCCGAACAAGTGTTCTGGAAAATGGATTTAGATAAGCATAAAGCTGAAAATATTGTTGAAACCAACCCCCCTCCCTTTGGAAAATGCCTAGAGCGACAGTGTATCCTCCAAATACACCAATGCATCTAGTTCCTAGAACAATTGCCACTAAAAGCAAGACCTTAATCAGTCAATATGTTATCTTTCAACTATTTGTTGATTTTGAGAAAACTTGCAAGAAAAGGATCACACCAATCGGTATAACTGAAGGATAAAGAGGTTTTGAGCAAACTAAAGAATGTTATTTAACTGAAGTCATGCCTTTCTTTAAACAACTAAAAGATCACTTTGAGAGTCTTAAATAGGGAATGAATTCGGACATTAAAGAAATGGAAAAGGAATTTGATGCTATGATAGTTGAGGTTAGTGACTATGAGCGAGCATTAAAATATAATGAGATTGAAAGGAAGAACTTGCATACACTAAATGAGAATATGATTTCTGAATGTATTGCTCAAGATGTGTTTTTCACTGCTACAACTTGTTCTATTAATGCTTCTCAATTTCATGAATTATCTGTTGCCTGAAAGTCTCCCATGATCGTGTCATTGAGCTTGAAAAAACTAATTCTAAATTAACGGAGAAAATTGAACTGGATGATCACGACAATTTGGTTAAACATTTTTCTAAACTAGAAGTTGAGCATTTTAATTTACAACTAAAATATCAACATCTTAAAGAAAATGTCAAAACTTCAAATATCAAGACATCCTCGGATGCTCCAGAGTTTGATGCAGTTTTCAAATTAACAAACGTGATGAACAGATTCAAGCTCATTGCAACACGATCGGAAAGTTGAAAGCCCAAATCTCTCAATTAAAGGGTCAAAAGAACAATATGACAGGCTCCCAAATGCCTCCTCCTTTAGATTCTCGAAATTCTCAAACTTTTCATCTTCAAAACTTAGTTAATGCCTTACAAAAGGAAAACGAGAGTTTTCTAGAAGAAAATGAAAAAGTTAAACGACATTTTAAAGAGTTATATGATTCAATAAAAGTCACCCGTGACCAAAACAACGAAAAATAACGTCTTTACAAAAGGAAATTGAGAATCGAGAAGTCGGGAAATGGGAAACTACAACTTGTTTTCAATAAGAATGTTGTCTCAAAGTCACCCTTAGATTGCAAATACACTGTGACAGTTAAATATATTCCTCCTCATCTTAGGAATAATGAACATGCTTTTCATGACTACTGTGCTCACCTTAAGGATAGTCTAGAATGTCTCTATGAGATTGTCGAAGAGGATTTCATTAACAAACCTCTTGATAGTGAAATTAGGTTTGCTTGCCTCCAGGCCAAACGATCTCAAGAGCTGCTAGAAT